>JAKSZT010054587.1:3780795-3855046 GCA_026826555.1 Tolypeutes matacus
GATAGATAGATAGATAGATAGATAGATAGATAGATAGATAGATAGATAAACACAATTGTTTATATCAACAAAATTAACTCCATTGCCAGAAACAGAGATATATTTAACATTTAGTATCTTTTAGGACAAGAAGATCATAAATCAGTAAGAACATACATGATCTGAATAATACTATTAATAAACATTACTTAATATACCAAAATTAACACCCAACAACTGAATAATGCACATTCCATTCAAGTATACATAGAATATTCACAGATATCGGCCACTGGTAATCCATAACATAGTTTCAACAAATTTTAAAAGATTAACATCAAAAGAAACCTATTCTCTGTCAACAATGGAATTACATTTGAAATCAATAACAATAAAATATCTATAAATCCCCAAATACATGTTAATTAATCACATGCTTCTTTATAACCAAGAGTTTAAATGAAAACACTAGAGAAATAAGAAAATAATGCAAACTGAATGATAAAAATAAACTATAAAAATTAATAACTGGTGGTGAAAGCAGTGTTTGGGGGAAATGTAGCATTTTAAACACTTACATGAGAAACTAAAAAATATCAAATTAATTATCCAAACTTTCACTTTGAAAAACTAAGAAAGATGATAAAAGTAAACCCCAAGACAGTATAAATATCAAAGTATGATTGGAAATCTATTAAATAGAAAAAATATACAATGAAAACAATAGAAAAATTTACAAGTTAATTCTTTGAAAAGTTTCATTAAATTTATAAATCCCTTATCAGACTAACCAACATAAGAAAAAAATAAGAGAAAACACAAATTACTCATTCACAAATTGGATGAGATATTTGAAAAGATAGTCCAGGCTTAAACAGGATATTGGAGATATTATAAAGACCATTATACTACCACATTCTTCAGCAAAAATTAAATGGATAAATTCCTTGAAGGACCACAAAAAAATTAACTAAACACACTTTGAACAAGTAGAAATATGAAGAGCTCCATATCTATTTTTAAAAATGAATTCACACAATAAAATTTCCCACAAAGGAAACTCCAGTCCCTGATGATTTCACTGGCAAATTCTAACAAGGATTTAGAGAAGAAATAGCGTTCTCTTTATCACTTTCAGAAAATGCAGGGAGTTAAGACACTTCTCAATTCATTTTTCCAGCATAATCCTATTAATAAAACCTTGACAAAGACATTACTAAAGAAAGGAAAATTACAGAGTATTTACTCTTCCTAAGCATACATGAAAGAAATCTTAATTATATTTCAATAAATTTAATCCATTAATAGATAGAAAGCTTAACAGACCATTAAAAACTGATTTAATCTCAGGAATGCAAGACAGTTTTAACATATTTCATCACAGCTAAATTCATACTACCCTGTGATGTATTAAATATGCCCAGCCCCCAAGATGGGAGCAAGAAATGGATATCTGCTCTTATGTCTTCTATTCAAAATTACACCATCAGTCTAAACCAGTGCATGAAGGAACTAAAAAGCAATAAAAATCGTAAAGTAAGGAAGCCAAAGTAAAAAAAAAAAAAAAAAAAAGTGTCTTAATTCCCAGAGAGCATGAAGTAAATATTAGGGACTATATAAAAGAAACAAACACAAACCCTACTAGAATTAAAAAGGGGGATTTGCAAAGTTGCAGATCAGAAATGCCATATTCACTATTTATTATATATTTTAAAGTAGCATCACACATACATATGGACTAGAAACATTTATTCATGGACTAGAAAGTGAGACATGAAGTTTCTCAGGACCGTGGGTGAGAAGACTTTGCTTTGACGTGAAGATGACGAGCCATGTTTAACACTTCTGTGCCCAGGACGTGCCCTTGGCCCAGCAGTGGGTGAACCGTCGCTGCAAACAACTTCCAGTCGCTGCAAACAACTAGGGGTGCGCAGGGCCCCGCCTGGCCTGCCAGGCTTACAGGCCCTGCCCCTCGACAGGATTGAGGCTCCGTCCCCTGCGCAGAGTGCCCAGTGCTGGACCCGAGGCCCCACACTAATTCTTGACCTTAGGCTAGTTTATCTGCTGAGTCCGGGGCTGCGGAGGCGACCCAGGGCATTGCTCTAGTACAGCCCGGCAGGGGCTTGTGAATGGGTCTGTAAATACACCTGGCCTAGTGGGTCAGTGGGGCTGTTCCCACAACAGGAGAGTATATAAAGAGAACTAACAGCTGAAGGGAAAAAAAAAAAAAAAAAAAATATATATATATATATATATATATATATATATATATATATATGTTTGGGTAGCAAAAGTATGTAAATGAACTAGGAAGTGGGCCGTAAGTTTTCTCATGACCTTGGACTCCCACATTTCACTTGTTTCCTGAGATCCAGCAGCACTGTACTCTTTGGATGTTGTGAAGTACACTGTATACTCACAATTAATTCCTGTTGTTCCTTTAACTAGTTCAAAGGGATTTTGTTACTTTTTAAAAACTGAGACCTTCTTAAAACCATTATTTTCTGTTAAATATAATATGTTCATCCTTTCATTTTCTAATGGTAGAATTACAGCCTATAGTGTCCAAGAAAGGAACTTAGGACATAATCAGCATTTTGAGAGAGTAAGAGGGGATGATGTGTTTTGGAGAGTAGAAAAATTTTCTATTTGTGCTTTTAATGATTAATTAAGCACTAATCCTGAAGGCAAAACTTTTTTCTTACTTGGGGGTTGTGTAGATGCCAGAGCAATTTCAATGCCTCCATAAGAATACTTTCCTCCCTCTGACATATTTAAACAGCCCTATATCTCTAGATCAATCCTCAGGAAGGAAAGAATTAATATTACTTAACTAAGCATAATCAAGATTAAAAACAATACACAAATAAAAGTAGGTACGTTATTTGTTAGGATCGTTTTCTTCTTCAAATCCTCTATAGTCCTACCCATTTAATTTTACTGTTTTCTCTCACATCATCTTATTCCAAGTTTTTCAAATAAAAGTAAGAGAGAAGTTGTTCTCCTTAGGCTGGAGTGTCAGAGGGAGGAGGAGGACTTCTGTAGCTCAATGATTCACATCTACAAACTCAGGCCTGATGTCCTGTTTTCCCATTGCTCTTTCCACCACTACATAAGCACTTTCTTAAGAAACAAGAAACCACTATCATGAATCATAGTTTGTGCTTCTACCAAGAAGTCAGGAAATAATAAAGAAAGATATGTTTCTTTAAGACCCCTCAAAATAGATAAGACTAAGGATAAAGGAAAGTCAAGGAGCTGAACTCAGAGCATGGTTATACTGTTTATTTTAGTAAGGAATCAGAGCACAACAGGACATACCAGTAGGGAATTTGTTATCTACAGCAGTGCTTCTTAAACTTAAATGAGCTTAAAACTCACCTAGTGATTTGGTTAAAATGCAGATTTGGGTAAAGAAGATCTGAAGTCAGAATGTGATTGTGCATTTCTAACAAGCTCCAAGGAAACGCCCATGTTGCAAGTTGATGGACCACAGAGGGGGAGTGAGAGCCTTGATTTAAAAGTGTAGCTCCTTATTCCCAGCACCTTAGCCTTTAGCTGAGTTGCAAGAGACATATCTATGGGAAACACCAAATTCCATCATCAAAATGCCAAGACACTTGAGCCAAAGGTTTAGAATTATGGTTTATTGGAAAATGGAGGCATTGCCATCTTAGTAACCATGTCTTGCCTGAGGATATTTTTCAAGGCCCTCTTTACATCTTTGTCTCACAGACTGTAGATCAATGGATTAATCACTGTACTTACAAATGTGTAGAAGACAGATATTATTTTGGATTCCTCAACAGTCCTATCTATCGGAGGTCTTACATACATTCAGAAGAGTGCCCCATAAACAGGGTGACAGCCATCATGTGGCCTTATGACATCCTTCAGTTTATTTGATCTGGAGGTTGGCAGCAATAATAAAGGCACAAGACACCAGGATGATGGTGAAGGAACTGGAGAGGTTGAAGCCTACGATATGAGCATGGCATGTTTTTTGACATAAGTATCAGAGCAAGAAAGTTTAATGAGTGGTGGGTTAGCACCTAGAAGTGATTGATGATGTTGGACCTGCAGAAGGACAAGTGGAAGGTCAGGATGGCCTGGAACAGACCCTCTGAGAAGCCATAGACATAAGGAAATGTGACCAAGCAGATACAGACTCTCCTGGACATTTTCACACTGTAGCGTAGTGGGTTGCATATGGCCATGTAGCAGTCATAGGCCATTGCTGCCAGAATGTAGAGCTTGGTAAGGAGGAGTGTGATGAAAACATAACCCTGTGTAAAGCAGCCAGCATAGGAAATGGTCTTCTCTTATAAGAAAGCAGTCAGCATATGTGGAGTTGCCTTCGAGGTGTAGCACAAGTCCACAAAGGCTAAGTTAGTGAGGAAGAAGTACATGGCACTGTGAAGGCACAAGTCCACTCTGATTAACACCATCATGCCCAGGTTTCCTAAGAAGGTGACAAGGTAAACAACCAGAAAAAATGCAAAGAGGAGAGGCTGGAGTTCTGAACATTCTGTAAGCCACAGGAGAATGAATTCTGTTATTGCACTGCCATTTTTAATGGGCATTTCCTGAGACTCTATGCTTTTGAAACAAAGGGAAAAAATAAGACAAATAGGTATTATACTAATGATAGTTAAAATCAAATTCTCTAAAACTGCACATGTCATCCAAAGATATATCTTTCTGGATACTACATAAACAGATTTCATACACTTATTAAGTCATTATTTTATTTTCCTTTGTATTAAATTGCTTGTAGATTTCTATGTGTATACCTATTCCTATGAGTTAGTTGTGCTGATAGCTATACCAATATCTAGTCTATACCTCTAGCTACACCTACGCTATTAACCCATACAAGTGACCTACATGTCCACTGTGTACTTGGAATATTCTTTGCCTCTCAAAGTCTATTTATGTACAAGACCTGGTTCACAGGCTTCTCCTTTGAGAGGCATTTCTGATTTCTTCCCTCATATATGAGACAATAAATTTATTTTTTGTTCTATGCTTCTAGCTTCTACATATATTTACATGTTCCTGATTTTGATTCTGCATGAATCAATAATCAATTCTTCAAAAGTAATGACAATGTCTAATTCATTATTATACCATGACTGTCTAGTACATACTTATTTACTGAATTAAAAAAATAAGAAAGGAGAAAGTGGCATATGTCTGAAAGAATGAATGACTTACCTTGTTTTGCTCAACTCTGTATCGCTGTTGAACTTTGCATGCTGTCATGCACTTAGGAAAATCAAGGGCTTTGAGAACCTTAGTGTACAAATCAATCTCTTGGGAAATTTGTTATCAAGCAAATTCACAAGCAGTTGGTTTCAGAATATCATATGAGATATACTGATGCCTTCATATTTAACAAAATATCCAGAGGATTCTAATGTAGTTTTTCTCTGGAGAGATACAGTTGTCTTGTTTAAATGGCATATGTCAAATAAAAGAGCAAAGCATCTTCAAATTAAATGAAGTGAACAACCAGTGTTTTGAGGATGGTAGATAGCAATGTATTAATGTGGTAATAAAATAAATGAAGATTTTCATATTGAACATTTAAGCTATTAACCACAGCTTGTATCTATCCAGAGCTATTTCTCTTCACTCTACCTTCTTAGAACTCTTCACATCACAAACTTTTGCTAATTGTCTTCTTATGTTCTCTCAAGATGCTTTTATTTTTGCTCTTTCTATCATACTTAAAGTGTGTTACCAGCCTTCTCAATTCTTATCTCCTTTAAGAATGAATCACAAACACTTTAGAAAACCAGAAATGAGGTGATTATTTGAATCTATATGTACATATCCAAGACAGTAATTACTTAATGAACATTTTTTGAGTATATTCATAATAGTTACTGCTAAAATATATAGATCATTAATAACATAGCAGGTTGTAGTTCTATGCTCCTTCCATAAAACAGATTTTATCCTCAAAAAGTACTAGATGGTAGATACTATCATTATTCCCATTTCATAGCTGACAAAAATAAAGTACAGAAAGATTAAGCAATTGGGCCATGGTGAAACTTCTAATGAGCATATGAAACACCAATTCAGTCAACTTACTTGAGGGTCTTCTTTATTAGGTGCAGCTGCAATATATTGCCTCACAAATTTGAACTTTTCCCAGAAGGACCATAAATATACACAGAGGGCCTTGAAAAATAAAATAAGAAACACTGCTGGGGCACAAATACTAGAAGGCAGAGACAGATAGTATTGCAAGCAAGTAAATAAATAAATTATATTTCAAATGGCAGGACATGTTATGGCAAAAGCTATTGGAGTTTTTGGGAAAAGGTGTTGAAAACCTCACTGGAAAGATGACACTTTGCAAGCATCAAAATGAGGGAGGATGAGAACAAGTAATAAGGATTTCTTGGACAAGTCTTCTAGGAAAAATGGCCTTAAGGTACAAAGACACTGCTTGTGATTGTTCTTTGGAAACAGCTCATAGTGTGCATGTTTGTGTGCATGTATGTGTGCATGGATGTGTTTGTGCAGAGTTCATGGAAAGAAATGCAGAAAATTCTAGCTAAGAGTTTCCCTAAATTAAAAATGTTTCACTTTATTAAAAGACTGATTCATGTATTCTTAAGACTTTCTTATAAAAAATATCAACATTCTTCACTGGAGAACAGGGGTAAGAAGTTAATAGCACCTTCTCTTGGACAATTGTCTAGCAGTAAATATTGCAAAAATAGTATATTTATTTCTGTGAGCAGCAAGGTGCCATTAAGAGGTATTTTCATATTCCTCTTCCCTTGTGGTGTTTTAATCTAATAAAACTGATGAGAGAAAAAGAGAAAAAAAAGCATCAGAAAGCAAGTAAAACGAGAAGCATCTTGTATCCCAGGTGTCACTTTTTCAATGGACCAAGTTGCAATGCAGTATTGAATTGACAGAGTCTCTACTTCAATGATGTCTCTCTCAAAATGGTTCCAGTGATTTCTGTACTGCAATATAAAGCAAACTCTGGAAACCAAAACACAAACAAACAAAATATGTGGTTGCCAAAATGGAGAAAAATGAAAGTAATAGCTCAGGACATTGGACTTTTAGATAAAAATAAAAGACATGATGAGAAATGGGATTTGAGGTATTTGTTGACACAGAAATCATTCATTGCATGTCACATAAAGACTGCCTTTGGGATCTGAAAGGGTTTGACTCATAAACTCAGTGATTTGGGTGAGAATCAGATGTATCAGTTGAAGCACTGGAAAGTGGTGAATGTTTGGTATGTTTACTGAGAAAGATAATTGCAGCAGGTGGGATGCCTGTGTCAGACCAGAGTAAAAGGCAAATGCCTTCTGAACAAGGAACCTCCAGTTTTACTGTAAATATCACAGGGAGCCTCTACCCAGTGCAGCAGCCTGAGGAAGAACCAGCTGGATGAAAGAAAGCTATGAGTAATAGAATCTGGAACTGATGCCAGCTACATAATCCATATAGCCCAGTGCAAAATAAAAATGGAGGGCCCTTGTTCGAAACTTTTTAAAAGAATTTCAAGAGCTTTAAACAAAACTGAGCACAGGGACCTATCAAAATGCACAGGTATCACACCAAAGAAGACAGTGTTGGACCAAGAAGCTGACAAGGGAAATAGAGCAGCAGCAGGAAAGCACCTCCCCCCCCCCCACACACACAAAGAAAAGGAGAAAAACTGCAAAGGAAGTGTTTCATCTTGAGTGAGGATGCCATCGCAATGACAGTCTAGAGAAATTTTATAGGCTATTCAATTACACGCTAATGATAAAATACTATTCTAGGGAAAAAAGACAGAATTAAGGAAATATTTTAACATCAATCATTGTAGGAATGGTTCTTGAGCTGCTTTTATTTTGATAATACCATGAATTCTTTGAAAAAGCCAATGAAACAATGGATTCTTAACCAAAATAAAATGCACATGCATATATTCTTGTAAGAATATAAGGGGCTCTAGATTGCCTGAAACAACTCTAAGAATTCATTCTCCAGCCCCACTCTGGAAAATGCACTGATGTGTGAGGTGAGAGGAATGTTTGGTTTTCTTGGTTCCTTTGCACCAAATGATAGTTCTGTAGAAGATTGTCCAGAAAGATGAAAGCAAATTCAAAGAAGCCTATTTTCAGGGAAATTAGCTAAGGCTCAACTCTGCTACTGAAAACAGAAAGGACTGCATGTACATATTTTGAGGAAATAGGGTGAAACAAAATTAAATTTTTACAAGAGGACTGCTGGGGGAAAGACCACTTCATCAATTTATACTTGCATAGGTGTCAATAAGCAACAGATTTGAAATGAAGAGTGAAAACATAATAATTATTCACCTTTTAAGTAGCAAACTTAAGTGATTTAAAAGCCTTGTAAGTTAGTTGCCTCACTGAGTGGAAATAGGGAAATGCAGTGAAAAAGAAAGAGACTTAAAAAGATTTCCATTTTGTCCTCAGGGACATATAAGGCTCTATGCCATAGGGAACTACAGATAAACAAAAACTGTCTCCTCTCCTAATCTCTACTCAAATTGTTTTTCTCTTAAGGTGAAGGAGAATAGATGGGGCTACATCCATTTCCTTCTCATTGACCTCTCTTTCTTCTTCCTCTAATGGTAATTGGAAATGTTCAAACAGATGATGAATGAGAAGAAATGATTAAACTCAGGAGATAAGGTGCTTAGAAGCAAACAGGTAAGAATATAATATCAATTCCCCAGAGTCTCTGGAAGGTAAGAAAGAGTGCACAAATAGTGTTTCATGCTCAGATATGTGGTTAGAGTAAGCAGAAGCCTTGAGTGAATTTTGACACATGCAGCCCTGAGATGTGTCAACTCTCATTATAGCTGTGCACTGTCTAATGCTCAGCACAGCCTTGGGGACAGCCCTTATGATCAGATGCACATGTTCAGTGGCTCTCCAAAGTGCCATCGTTCTGACCTTTCTCTCTGTGCTCAGATAATTCCCTCAAGTGAAAAAAGGTTCTGAATGGCACTCATATCCATCACCAACAAAGTCTCTAAGTAACATGGGGTAACATTTTACTTAGTTGCAAACTTTAGAAAATAAATCAATAAGATTAGATTATGCTGGGGCTTGTCTAATTTCTTGAAAGTCTAAGGAGTCAATAATTGAATATTTAAAAATTCAGAATTTCATGAAGCCAATGCCAATTAGTGACATGGATTCTGGCTATACTGGTAAAAAGCTACTGATAGTGGCAAGGTATTTTATCAGTTTGGTTTTTGTTTTCCAGTTGTTTTCACAGGGAATAAAATAATCCATGGAGCTGCTTACAAAAATGTCTGGGATAAAGTCAGCACATAATGAGTGTTTTAAAAATAGTTAACATTTTCACAACTGACCTCCATTTTCTTCTTCTTTATCGATAGCCACTGAAAGAAGGGCAGGTCCTGTTTCAGGGGAAAAAACTCAACATTCCTGTTTTCCACTGATTTTCAAATTTAGAAAAACCCTGTTTCTAAAGAGGGAAAATGTATAAGGTCTGTAAACTTCCATGTAAGACTTTAAAACAATTTCCTCTTCACTAACAATAAAAATCATAAGAACAAAAAGACTTACTTTCAAATCTGATTTGCAACTTTTTTCTCAACCTCTGATTAAGGAATTTTCCTGTTGACTCTGTAAGCTGTGAAATGTAGTTGAATTTATACTAGGATAAGTGAGGTGGAGACTCACTCCTTAAAGCAAATCTCAGAAGGACTGAGGAATGCCACAGTGGGTTTACTTGGAACTCTCTGCAACCAGGAAGTTAATCATATGTCTCAGTGTAGTACTGTAACTTCAAATTTACCAGTGTTTATTGTAAAGTTCTATGGAAGGCATAAAAAGAAATTGCATCTTGAAATTTTGACAATGGTCTGCTTTTTATGTTTATGTTATTTTTTATTTTTTTGCTAAAAGTACCTCCTCTCCTAAAATTCAGAACTCTTAGCAATGCCCTCTGGCATACATGCTTTGGACTGGGTGCCATTAGCAGTATTGTGAAACAGTGTAACTCGGCAAAAATGTAGGGGAGCATTTTCCACATGCCAAGCACTTTCACATAGGTAGGTCAGTTGATTCCTCAAATAATTTTCCTATGAGGTACATAGTACATCCTCAACTTTCTGCTAAAGAAGCAGAAATTCAAACAATAGAATAGTGACCGACTGATTCACCCAGAGCCATATACCTATTAAGCGCCAGGGTTGTATTTGAATCCCTTTTTCATACTCTGAGTTGAATGCTTCCTCAAGTGTAGGCAGCTCACCCTGTATCACAACCATAGTGCATTCTTCCTTCCCTCAATCATTCTTTTAATATTGCCTTCCTCAGTTTCTGTCAAGTCAGCCCTTGTTCTCACAAGATCCAAGTTTCTCTCAATAGTAAGAATTATTTCAGATTGAAATCTGAAAAAGAAGTCATCTCTTATTTCACAGAACCGAGTTTGACCTACATCCCCAACCCCAGGTTTCCATAGCACTCTGCTCTTTCCCCTGTCAAAGTAGGGAGCAAACTCTGTTGTAATTATAAGTGTTTGTGTCTATTCCCTCTGATAGACTGCAAACTCCATATGGGAAAGGCCTTTGGTCTCTGCATTTAGCACAGATCCTGTTACATAATAGTTGATCGACAAACAATTGCAAATAAGTTAAGGGTGTGTACTGTTCATTTAACTCATAAAATATATAACAAATCTTGGTTTTCTCTCTCAGGTATCTTTGCATTTTTATTAAGCACAATTCCTTATGTCCATAAAATGTAATTTTATAGGGAGATGATATGGAATGAGTTACTAGTGTGTTTCAGAAACCACAGGAAAGAAAACATAATTCTGGTAATTAAGTAGAGGTATTAGGCATTCAATACATAATATATATCAGATTTTGGGTTTAGTAATTTACCAGCATCAGCTCACATAGCCCTTACACAATTATATAAGGGTACTGGTACTATTATTTCCATTTTACAGATGAGAAACTGAGTTAAAGAGAGGTTAAATAACTTGCCCTGGTTTATACAACTAAAAAGTTGTGAGACTGGGATTCAAACAGGCCAAGAATTAGTCCTTGGTTTCAAGTTGTTCATAGATGGGCAAAGAAATGTGTCAACTTCACACAATACATAACATTTTCTGAGGATAGAGGCATTCATCCATCCACTCATATATTCATTCACTCATTTGCTTATTTAACAAATATTAAGGGAAGGCCTTTTTTATGTCACTGCTTTCACTTCAGAGAGTATAAACAAAAGCCAAAAGTTGATTTGCATCTTTAAAGAATTGCTGCCTCATTGACATTCAAGGTTTAGATCCTAAGTTTATAAAGATCCTGCTGGCAAGTGATGTATCATAGAGCTTGCACTCAACCATAATGCAAAGTGTATAATGAGAGTTTATTAATCAACAAATAATCATTTAGCATCATCTGTATTCTCAGTTTTGTGATAAATGCTGGCTTTAAATGGTGATCCAAACAGGAAAAGGACCTTGACCTCATGGAGCTGAAAGTCTGGAAGATGAAACAGTCATGAATCAATCACACTACAACATTAGAATTATAATACTGAAATATCATAGAAATTAAAAGTACATGATAGTGGAGAACATATAACAAGAAGATAGGACTTATTTAGAGAAATTAGTTAAGGAGACACTGAAAATAGAAAAGTTTAAATATATGAAACACCAACTTAGAAATGGAAAATGAAAATTATAAAAAGAAGTTTTCAAAAGCAACCTAGAAAAAAAGATATTTATCCTACAAAGTGATTTAAAAAATACCCTGGTGTACAGTCATACTGCCCAGCAAACTAACAAAAGAAAGAAATTAAATAATTCTTTCTACTGAAAGTAAATATCAATTTAGATTTCCATATCAAAATGAACCTTATTTTAGAATGAAAGTTAAAATGAGACATTTTCAGGAAAATACAAACCAAATTTATCTCATTCAAACTCTTACTGAAAAAATTAAAAATAAATATCATGGGAAGAAATCTAGACCCAGAAGCAAAAGAGGGATGCAGAAAGAACAGTGATATTCTTGTTGTCCTGATTTTGTGATAATCAGGGTAGGCTAAACAATCACTATATTAGAAACCATGCATGTGTTCCCAGACCTAGTTTTTCTCCCTACATCTGGTTTTTAGAATGCTGGTGATAAACTAAACCTGATTTATTAGATGACCATCCTGTATGGGAAATGACTGTAACTCTAGGTATCTTTGGTCAGCCTTAAGAGATATAGCAGGGGGGCATATGTGGCTCAAATGGTTGGGCATCCATATCCCATATGGAGGGACCTGGGTTCAATCCCCTGGACCTCCTGATAAAAATTTAAAAAAAAGAAAAATATAGAAAATGCACAGGCCACCAGGCCTTGTGTATGGGTGTGCCACCAGGCCCCATGAGCGGGTGAGCCCCCCATGCCCTGTGTGCAAGCACGCTCTCAGGCCCTGCTGAGCCACACAGCAAGATGATGATGTGACAGGAGAAACACAAGGGAGAGCTAAGATGAGATGCACTGAAAAAACCAGGTATTAAGGTGGCATAGGCAGTAGGATGCTTCTTTCCCACATTGGAGGTTCAGAGGATCGAATCTCAGGAAGATAGGAGGAGAAGAATGAGAAGAGAGGGCAAGAAACAGACAAAGAATTGCCCAGAGAATGGACACAAAAATGGAGGGGAAGGGGGGTTAAAAATGGATAAAAGTAAGTAAGTAAATAAATAAATAAATAAATAAATAAATAAATAAATCTTTAAAAAAAAAGAACAGTGAAAAAGTCATTGAATATTTGATAAAGGTAAACAAATTTAAAGGAACATTAAACATAATTATCAGTGTAATCATATAGAACATATATGAAATAATAAAATTTAGCCAGTCTATTAGTAAATTATTTAATATCAACGATTTAGTTGATATTTTGACACAATAACATATAATATAAAAATGAGAGGTATGATGGTTTGAAGCTGTATGGACCCCAGAAAAATCATGTTCTAAAAGCTATTGCATTCCTGGGGATGTAAATCTATAATAAGTAAAGCCTGGTGATTAGGTGACTTCAGGTAAGTGCCTTTTGTGTAGATACCTCATATCATTTGTGTTTCATTGTGAACTCCCAAATCAGAGGATGGAAGCTTACCAGTTTGGGTAAGCAAAAGGATGATGAAAGCATGCAGAACTGATGACAACTCATAGGGTATTCCCATATATCCCACCCCCTCCCCTTTTCACGTTTGTCTTCCCCTATTAATAACATCATACATGAGTATGGTACACTTATTACAATTGATGAGCAAAAATTGAAGCATTGTTACAAACTATGGTCAGTAGTTGACATTATGGTTTACACTTTGCACAGTATATTTTTATAGGTTTTGACATAATATATAACGGTCTATATCCATCATAGCAAAATCATGCAGAACAATTCCAGTGATCTAAAAATGCTCTTGTTCCACCTATTCTTCCTTCCCCCTCCCCTCAGAAACTATGGTAAATTTCAATTTTTCAAAAATAAGACTCATAGTTCATCCGTTAATATTGAAGGCAAATTTAAAGGAACAAATACCATTGAGTGATCAATTAATATTTGGTGAACTTGGACTAGGTATTTACTGATTCTGAGCCCTGAACCTTAGCCTTTATATAGAAATAATTATAATAGGTGTGTTTATGGATATTATAGGTGTTTTGGTGATTCTCTTCTTGTGCCTCCTAATGCCAACCCAGATCTATTCATCTCTGCCTTGCTTTGTGCACCTGAAGTTTAACCCCTAGAGTATTTTCCAGGTGAGTATGACATTGGGAGATGCCAACAGGATTTAAAGGTGGGAAGGAGAGAGGAGTCACTCAATATCTTTCTCATTCTGTTCTTGCTTCATTATGAAGATGCTAGAAAAACTGCATCCCTCTAAGGAGAACTGTGCCCAAGTTGTATTTTGAAATTGAAGGCAGCAAGGGACCTTCTTCCCATTCCAGCTCTCACTGGGCTCTGGTGAAGTATCCACTGCCTTTGTCCCTTCAGGACTTGGGGTGGAAATTGCAAAAAGCAGTTTTTACAATTGACCTCCAGGTGCTTCTCCTTCGTTGGTTTATTTCCTTAACCTTGCCCCATTCTCTATCTTTTCACTAAATTCTTTACAGCTAAACTATCTGAGTGGAATTTTGTTTCATGTTCTTTTCCTCACTAGGCCAAAGCAGCATGTGGTAGCTACTCAATTAATGTGCCAGCTGTTTTAGCAGGAATAATATTTATTGTGATGACCATTTTTTAAAAAAGTTTGCAATATTTCTGGGCTTACCATTGTTGAAGTTTAAAGGAGCCACTGAATGACCCTCCTCAGGGATTCTGAATTAATTGGAGACCTCACATAGGAGTCAGATATTAAAATTACTAACAGGATTGCAGATAAACTCATATATGAGAATTTGTCTTAGACTTATGCTCTTGTTCTCCTTTCTTCTGACTTGAAGTCACCCAGAGCAGAGAAACTAGATAAACTCATGCTCAGTCCTTCCCTATGTGACCAGCTTCAGTCACATAGAGGAGAAGGGGACTGATTGGATTCAAATTTGCAATTGCAATGATCCTTTTCATGATCTCTGCAATCTCCATTCACCTGACTGATGCAGGATCTTGGAAGGTATAAGGAGAGGAACTTGAAATGTCTTCCAAACCTTTTCCTCTAACGTCATTTGAACCTATCTCATAATTCTTACTAACCTGTCTGGAAATCCCTGTTGATACATCCACTTGAACTAATTTAATTTAAACCAATCTTGAAAGTAGATCCCAGAATCTAAAAATGGATTCCCTGTATTTTGCATTTAATAAATAAGATGAAATGATCTTAGGTCATTATGAGATAAAATGCTATTTATGTGAAAAGCCATAAAGTTTACAACCCTCTACCCACCATCATTATTGAATTATTCATTCATCATCTCCTCACTAAACCTTAATTCAGCACCTAAAATTTTAGGTGGTATCTCTACAGGGGATACCAAGATTAGACTGACATTAATTCTGTCTTCAGAGCATGTATGGTATAATAAAAGAAATAGAAAAGATAGAGAAGGAGGCAAAGGCCATATGGGAGGCAAAAGAAGCCACCAGGTGGAGGAAAACCTGTTCCAGCTGAGGAGGTGACAACCACTGTTATGGAAAATACTTTGTGATTTTGAAGACAGGAATACCTTCATAACTGCCCTGAATTTGATTTCAGCATAAAAATTGGCATAATCTGTTTTTGCATTTGCCAAGTGATACTATGTGCATCTAATGATTAACTCATAAGCTAGGATTCTACCCATTCAAATGTGACTTTTGTAAACACCTCTAGAGGGAGGAATAATGATGTCTCATGGGTGATTTCATGATGAGTTCTTGAGGGATGAGGGTCTCAAGGTTAGACTTTCAGGTATAAATCTTCTCATGTTTGAGACCTTTGGCAATGCTAAGAAAGCACTACACCTTCAGCAGGTAAATCTGACTATTTTGAAAATCAGGAATCATAAGACAAGATGTATTATACTGTTTGATTTCTTCCTATTTCCTCTGATCAAACATGGAATGAAACTAAGTTATTGTAAGAAGTGTGACATTAAGTGAAAACCATGGGCAGACAGATCCCAGACTTACTCTGACAAAGAGAGCAGGTGATTTGTGATGTCAATATTAGGTCAGGTCATTCCTGCAACAATCCCTTTCCCTATCTACAGACTCATAGCTAGAACTAAGTTTTGGTCTGAGGTAGACTCATGTTGTGCATTACAGGGAATTCAAAAAGTTCATAATCATACTTCCATTATAACTTAAATGAACCTTTTCTAGCACCATCAGAACAGATTCATGTCATTTTTCTCAGGGAGAATAAACTTCTCTACTATGTTCATATTCTTTTCAAACTTGCTTGTGATTTTATTGATCTTCAGTCTAAAGTTCTCACAAAAAAATTCTCCAGGGCTGAGGGATTTTGTTTCTCTTTTATTTGCTGCTTTGTAGATAGAGCTTTAAATCTCCCCCTATTCTGTGCATATCGAGATTCCTTTCAATAATTCTATTATTTAAACTGGAAATTTTTTATACATTTAATTATTAATTTCTTCTATTAAAGTCCTTGTTTCATCCATTTTCTCCTTGGTCTACCTCTTAGAAGGAGAAAACAATGCTAAATGGGGAAGAAATTCTCAAAAATTGGAGATGTGTCTATATGTGGAAGTGTACATCATTGTGTGTCATAGCATGTACCTGAATCTGAAAAATTCTTGGCACAGATAAATTTTGCTGGTTTTTTTAAACCCTGAGCACTTTAGTGTGGATGGGAACACATGAGCCTTCCTGCCTGTGGTGGATTGGTTTTTGTACCCTAGAAAAGGCATGCTCTTAACCATGGTTCAAGCTTCTGTGGTTATGAACCTAGTAAATAGGATCTCTTAAAGATGCTATTTTTACTTAAGATGTGACACTACTGAATGAAGGTGGATCTTAATGCAGATAACTGAAGCCTCATAAAGAGAAAGCCACAGGGAGAAAGAAGCCAGAAGCCAAAAGTCAACAGAACCCAGGAGAAGAAAGGAAGGACTTTGCCATGTGACATGAGCCAGGAATACAAGCAGAGGAACCTCAGGGTTGGCCAGAAGCCAGCACCAAACTTCAACAGACTTTAGTGATGCTGTGATTTTGGACTTCTGTTAGCCTCAAAACCAGAAGCCAATAAATCCCTGTGGTTTAAACCAACCATTTGTGTGGAATTTATCATAGCAAGCTGGTACACTAAGAAAATACCAGACTTCCCCACTCCAGCACATTATCTGAAAGATAAAAACACAAAAGTTCTAATTTCATAAGTTGTGTTTCTTCATGGGTCTTCCAAAAACAAACCCTGGTGCTGTGTGTAATAATAATATGTTATGACCATGGGTAAGAAAGTTTTCTTATTTTCTCTCCTGTTTCTTGAATGCAAGAAAACTTGAGATAGGTTCATGAAGGCTGTCAAGAACATCTCCTCTTTACAAACTTTTTAAACCAAGAGAAAACTTTAAGGGCTAAAGTCAGAGGCTGGGGCTTTTCCTTTTTCCTTATACATAACTGATGGTGAAAACGTTTGTGTATGCTGTTGATGGCAAGTTCTATAATTGGGGACAGGAAAGACTTTGATAGAACATCTCAGAACCCATTATTGGGGGGAAGCCATAAGCTATCAGAGAGAAAACTATGTGAAACCAACACCTTTATTTGGTTTAAACAAGGTCATTTCAATTGTCTGGTTGTGACTTACAATTATGTGAAAACTTGTTAAAATACCGATGTGTGTCCTACCTGGCTGGGCTGGAGCCCAGGTGTTGGGATTATTAAAATGTCCATACTTGATTCCAGTATGAAGCCAAGGTTGATAACCACTGATCTAATGATAGCTTTTAGCTTCTTGAGCATGTGATTTTGATAAATCTCTATAGGCATACTTTATGTCAACCATCTCTGTCTTCCTGGTTTTTAAAAATTTGGTGTGAGAATTATTGGTAACTCATTATTTCAGTCCTGAGTGAACTTTGACCTAATCTCTGGCAGTCCAGTCTGCATTTTCTAATCATAAATTACTAAAGTTTTGTATCAGGCAACATTATAACCAGCTTGTGATATTAGAACAAACCCCTAATCTGTCTCCCTATCTCTATGTGTGCTTCCTCCTGTATATTTTCCACATGGTAACTATGAGTTTTTGTAGAACTTCAGTATCCATGAAGCCACTGGTGACATCAGAAAGCTACAAAATGTTCATACAGTGAAAAAGTAACGGTAGTGAGTTGTCAAAGTTACCTCATGATTCATCCATTCATTCAAGTGATTCTTGCTTAGTATCTACTATGATTCAGGCACTCATCCCAGTGGCACAAATAAATTTCTTGCCCTCATGTGGCTAAAATTTTAATGGAAGAGGCCAGACAACAAATATATGAATAGATAATAATTGCAGAGAGTGTTTGATAAGTGATGTGAAGAAAAATAAAGCATGTTTCATGAGTAAAGAATAATTTAGAATGGAGCTAATTTAGACAGGTGGCCAGGAAACTGACTGGAAACTTTAGGATAAGGAGGTTTTATTAAAAGACAGATGTAAATGAAATTACAAAAGAAATCACTCAATGTTCTGGGGAAAGAGAATTCTAGGTAGAGGTAACAGCAAGTGCAAAAGCCTTAAGGTGGGAATGTACTGAGCCTGTTCAAGAAACAGCTAGAAGAAGGTTTGCCTGTGGTAGCAATGATGCCTAGTTGTCCGAGAACCATCCTGAAGCATTTGTGTGATGATCTGACTATGGGTGGGAATATATTTGAGGATCAGGAGCCCAGATTCCCTGACCTTATTAAGGACCCTAATGGGCTAAGTCAAATCCCATATGTGTTAGCAGAGTTAAGCTGGGAGTTGCAACACATTCAGTACAGAATGCATGGACCTCAGAATCTCATTTTCAAATGCATTGCGCACCTTGATCAGCACCTCAAACCATGATAGCATCTATTGTAACTCTCCTATCTCTGAGGGAAATCTTTTTAATCCTTTCATTTCAAAACCAGTGTGTTTTAATGCTCTTTGATTTTGCCTATTCTTGGACTGCATACAATTTATTTATATTTTTATATCTGGAAAATTCTTTTTCACTTATTAGAGAATATGAAGATGAAGATAGTTCCCAAATGCAATGGCACCGAGATAACTGAGTTTATTCTGTTGGGACTGACCAGATGGCCAGAGATGCAGTCCATCCTTTTTTTGGTGTTTCTTCCAATTTACCTCATCACTCTGACTGGAAACTTTGGGATAATTTTACTGATCATAATCACTCCCTGGTTGCAAACCTCCATGTACTTTTTCCTCACCCATTTAGCATGTGTGGATATTTTTCACTCCACTAAAGTATCTCCTCAGATGCTTATTAACTTCTTATCTGAGAAGAAAACAATTTCCTATGTTGGGTGTCTGGCACAGTGTTTTGTTTTTGTGACCCTGCTCCTTACAGTGTATTAATGCTCAGTGCCATAGCCTATGACTGGTACATGGCCATCTGCAATCCCCTGCAGTATGGCAGCCCAATGTCCAGTCAAGTTTGCATCTGCCTGGTCACCTTACCCTACCTGTGGGGTTCTATGGTGGGTACAAATGCAGGTAGTATTGACCTCCCACCTGTCCTTTTGTGGATCCAACATTATGAACCATTTCTACTGTGCTGACCCACCCCTCTTAAGGTTGACATCCTCTGACACTTACATAAAGCAAACCACCTTATTTATGTCAGCTGGAATCAAACTCACAGCTTCCCTGCTCATCATCATCATCTCCTACATTTTTGTTTTCAGCACCATTATGAGGATCCATTCCAATGAGGGGCAACACAAAGCCATCACCACCTGTGGCTCCCACCTGACAGCTGTCACTATGTTCTATGGGTCCCTATTCTGCATGTATATGAGACCAGTGAATGAGTGGTCTGTCGAACAAGGGAAAATTGTAGCAGTGTTTTGTATTTTTGTGAGTCCCATGCTGAATTCATTTATCTACTCTCTAAGAAATGAGGTGAAACAGGCTTTGAACAGATTGTTCATGAGAAGTCTTGGTAAAATGGAGGAAATTTCAATTTCTGTGGTTTTCCAATTTAAAACAAGATGAATATAAACCAATACAAAATATCTGCTCCCCCCCTTGGTACTGCTTGAATGCAATTCTCAAAACAGCAATATATGCATAGCTTGGAACTGAGTGAGTGTCAAATGGAAACAATGAATGTGAAGTAATAATAGGAAACACAACAGCAGGTGTCTTCTTTTATGATAAACCAGGGCTATGTTTTTAGTCTCACTCAAGATTTCATTTCCAACTTTTGACTTAGCAAATAGTTCCTTAGTTTCATTCCCTACGCCATCATATTGAACATCTCTGAGCTACTCTATTTTTTAAAAGGCATTTATTTATTTATTTACTTTTATCCATTTTTACCCCCTCCCCCATTTTTGTTGTTTCTGTGTCCATTTGTTGAGCAACTCTGTGTCTTGTTTCCTGTCCTCTCTTCTCATCCTTCTCCTCCTGTCTTCTTTGGGATTCAATCCTTGGAAACTTCGATGTGGGAGAGAGATGTCCTACTGCCCACACCACCTTAGTTCCTGTTTTTTTGGTGCCTCTCATGTCTCTCCCTTGTGTCACTCTCCTGTTACATCATCATCTTGCTGCATGGCTTGCAGGGCATGGCCACTCACCCACTCATGTGGCCTGGAAGACTGAGTTACTCTTAATAGCAAAGTGAATTGGCCTATAAGTTTCTCCTGAATAAAAAAGTGATTTACATTCATGTGATATATCATTTCCTTTAATGAAAGTGGATTAACTTTTCATAAGAAACTCCTACTTCTAATTGCAGATTTTTCCCCTAGCTACACCTTCATTGGATTTTTCGATATGAACTTTATGTGAATTTAAAACCATATGTTTTATTATTTCAAAAAAGAACCTAATATAGTCCTGTTTTTATGATGTGATGATTTGTTTCATCATTTTTGTTTTATCGAAGAGAGTCCCTTCTTAAGGGGAAATTCCAATTCTAATTTATAATTTTCCTTTATGGCTGAAAGGATTTATATTATTGTGCTCTTACAATAACATTAACAATTATTTACTATTTAATTTTATTAATAAAATTTATTACATTCCATTTCTCATCTAATACATACTATTTTTAACACAACACCTTCTCTAATATGCATGAAAATTGGATTTTAGTGTTTTACAGATAACTGTATCATAAGCACATTCCAGATTGCTTTATACTCTTTGAAAGCAAGTTTTTTCTTAAGCACACAATATAATTTAGTATTAGTAATACACCACATTCTATAACATCATTGAGAGGAAGTTTTCATTTTTTTCTCTCTCTGTATGGAAATCTTCATAAATAAAAGCTGTTGCTGCTTATCAGTTATTATACTAAAACAGCTCTCCACAATTTCTTTTCTTATATCTTTTTATATTGCTTTCTTTAGGGGGATGTGTGAAACCCAACAACCAAATGGGGATTCTTGTTTTGCTACCTCCTCAACAGTATTGGCAGTTTCTATTTTCATTTTGTAAATGTGATAATTTAATAGATATAAAATCAACATAGAAAACATTCATGCATCCTATAACACTTATGGGTACTCAACTTCCATAGGTTTCTTTTCTTCCTAATGCCATTGTATTCTACTGTGATGATAATGTTTAAGTTTGGGGAAAGGAGGAACTTTAATTTCCAGGAACTTTCTTTGGAGAAGTAAGTGTATTTATGAATGAAAGTGAAATTTTGTGTTCAAGATGAAGAGAGTGTAGATTGAGGTATTGACAATGACTCACCTTTTACCCTTAACAGACAAATAATCCTGTTTATGCCTGAAGAATTTCAAACCATTCAGATGCAGAGTTCAGTGTCTGTTATAGAGCATTTAAAAAAAATCTTCCTGTTGTCTACTACTTTCATATTCAAGTGCCAATATTAAAAATAATGATTCTTTTTTATATTCTAAAATCTAGACTATATTGGTAATGAACATATTTTTGTTTTTGTTGCTTAAAAAAACAATAATTGCTCCTTATGGAAAATTTTTGCATAGATATAAAACTTATATTGTTCCTTAATCTTACTATTCTACAAAGTTGATTATAATATATATATAGTAACCTATTTCAAAAAATATTATATAAAATGTTTTGTCATTTCTTTGACAGGGAATTTCATTAAAAAACATTTTAATGATTGCATAGCATTCTAATCTAAAATATTGTCACCCATCAATTACTGAATGTTACACATGGGCCTAATAATTCTTTACAGGTTCATTTGCGAGGGTTAAAATAAATAGTTATACTGATGAAAGAATAAGCAAAATATGGCATATACATACAATGGAATATTACTCAGCTCTAAGAAGGAATGAAGTATTGAGACATGCAACAACAGGGATGCATCTTGAAGAACATGTTGAGTGAGGTAAGCCTGTGAGTGTGGAAGTTAGGTTATCAGGTGACAGGAAGGAAGTAGACTTGGGTGAGCTGATGCTCACTATGGGCAAAACCCATGATAAGGTGGAAGAGAGTGGTTTGGCAGTAGAGGGGGGTGATGGTATTGCAGGGACATGAGTGGGGTCCATTTGCCTCATGGGATCTAAGCCCCTCTGAGTCAAAAGCAGAGTGGTCTTCACCATCTTAAAATTCTCAAGATAGAGGAATGAACAAACATAAGGGGGGAATGCAGCTATGGACTAAAGTAGACTTATTATTATTCTAGTAATGGAAGAACTTGATATGATCTAAGCCTATTGAGCAGACTCACAGAACTTGTAACATTCATATAAAGACAGTAGTCACCAGAGATTCTGAGGGGTGGGAGAGAGAAGAATAGGTGTAAATGGGCATTTTTGAGGCATTGGAATCATTCTGCCTGAATTGAAATGACAGATACAAGCCATTTTATAGGTTGTCAAAACCTATAAAATTGTACAGTGCAATGTGTAAAACGTAATGTAAACTTTAGACCTTGCTTGTAGCAATGCTTAAATGTGTTTTCATGAATTGTAACAAATGTACCACACTGGTGAAAGATGTTGTTAATGGGGGAAAGTTTGAGGTGAGGGTAGGGGTATATGGGAATCTCCTATATTTTCAATGTAACATTTAGGTAATCTAAAGCTCCTTTTACAATAAAGAAAAATAAATATATAAATAAGTAGTTATGTAGAAGGAGGTGCTAAATCATAATTAAATTCATCTATAGTGATTTTTATTTGTTAGTTTATCCTCAATCCTATCTCTACAGAGTTCATGAGGTAGCTTTCACCTAAAGACTCACACAATGGAAAAATTAAATCATAAACAAAAGTAAACAAATAGAATTTAAAAATGAAAGACTGTAAGTACTTTAACTATTTGAGTTAAGAAAGCTGCCAAATCTAAGCTTAAATTTGTCTCCTGAAAGCTTCAGTATTTCTCAACACTAGAAAATAAAAGGAAGAACACAGTTAGGTAGGCAAAACATAGAGTACATTTCACAGTAATTCTAAAACATATTTTTCAAATGGATTATAAATTTGGCAATTAGACATTTCTTGTTGCTAGGAGTGGAAACACAACTGTTTTCTTTACAAAAAGGAAAGTTTGTTATAAAATAAAGGAATGTTCTATGGACTAAGTGATGGTGGTCTCCAAAAGGAGAAGGAGGCAGGACACCACCATCAGCACCCTCTGAAACTCATTTATAAGCTCTTGTGTCATCTCTGTAATCAGCTGCTCCTGTTGCTTAACTCTCATTGACAAACACCAAAGAAATATACAAGCAAACAGCTTTGAAATTGAACATTATATTCTAGTCATTCAGAAAATATCTTCTCTCATTTTTAGTTAGTTTCTGAAAGAAGACTTTAATAGGTCCAGCCAAGTTCAATCAGCTGAGATTAAAAGATGGAGACCAGTTTTTTTAAAAATTACACTTTAAGAGATTTTCTTGAAAATAAATTTGAACATTTTACAGTAAATGTTAGTTGGTTTTTGCATGAGAAAACTAACATCTTATATGGTATCTCACTAAGGATCTGTGAGCCATAAAATTCAGAGGAGATACATTTTCATTGTACCCATCAGGAGAATACAGTGAAAAACTTATCCCCAAATAAGTAAAACATTAAGTTATTATATGGACTCATGGGTTGCCAATCAAATTATTTTTGGAGGATCTCTGCCAAATAAATGATTTTTAATTTAAATATTAAAGTTTTGATTAAAACAACCTGTCATTATAATGTTAAATTTAGAAGAAATTAGCTAGAGTAGCCATTCAGAGTTCCTGATGATAAACAGATCATTACTATAGAGTAATATAGAGTAATATATAGGTTTGTCTTTTGAAGGGAATCTCTATGTTATCACAAGCCCTCAGTGATTACAAATGAACAGATATCTAATTTACCATTTTGTGGAAGAGATTTGCCTTGACTACTTGCTGTAGGGCATGGATCACATCCTTGTTCCTTAGACTATAGATCCGTGGGTTCAGCATTAGGCTCAAAAAAGCATTAAAGACTGCAATTGTTTTGACTCCTCTATAGACTTCTCAGTTGGGGGCCTTAAATACATGCAGAAGAGAGTTCCATAAAATATGGTTACTGTTGCCAGATGGGAACCCCAAGTAGAGAAGTTTTCATGCCTGCCTTTAGCAGAATGCATCTTCAAGATAGCTGCAAAAATGGAAAGTCAGGACAGGAGAATGGTGAAGAGAAGCCAGAGAAAGTAAGGCCAGCAACTACAAACATTGCCATCTCTTTGACAGAGATGTCAGAGCAGGCCAACATTAGAAGAGGAGGATCAGCACAATAGAAATGTTTGATTTCAAGGAAACCGGAGAAGGATAAGTGAAAAGTCAACAGTGTCTGAGAGAGTCCATTCAGGAAGCCATAAGTATAAGGAACAATGACTAAAGATACGCAAATGTTCTTGGACATTCTGGTGCTGTAATGGAGAGGGCTGCAAATGACTACATAGAGATCCAATGCCATTGAAGCAAGGAAGTAAAACTCAGTGATTACCAGGGCAATGAACAGAAGACACTGTGTGAAGCATCCAAGCATAGGAGATGGTCTTTTGGTCTGAGAGGAAAGTGTACAGCATATTTGGAGTAATATTGGAGGAATAGCAAAGGTCTACAAAGGAGAGGTGGCCCAGGAAGGAATACATGGGAGTGTGGAGGTGGGAACTGGTCTTGATCAGCACAATCATGCACAGATACCCCACAAGTGTGATTAGGTAGATGGCCAGAAACACTCCAAACAGGATCCTCTCCAGCACTGGGTCACCCGTGAGCCCCAAGAGAATGAATTCAGCCACTGTAGTGTGATTTGGTGTGTGTGGGGGGGACACTTTCTCATCCTTTGCAAACTGAAAACAGCAAGGAATGTGAGATTTCCATCCAGTCTTATTTTTCATTTATTTCACTCCACCCTTATTATCATTGTTTCATTGATCTCTTCAGCCATGGATAAATACTGCTCTCTTTTCAACAAGTACATTAGAATATCTACATAAAACATTTTCAATAAATATTTCTGTGTCATCTGTATTTCTGCCCCTGTCTTTCCCTTTCTTTCTCATTCTTTATCCATCTCTCTCTCTCTCATACAGACACTCATATACAAACACATATATGCCATATGTATACACACATACTTGTATACATCCACATAGTCCACAATTATACGTCTTCTTGGAGAACTCCATATTTGTTAAATTTTTCAAATTTCATGTGAAAAAAATTTTCTAAAGGGAAAGAAAATCCGATATGGAAAAAGCATGTCCTTTGCATAATTTAAAGGGACTAAGGAAGAGTGTAACCTCTAAGGACCCTTCAGCTCTGGTATCCTGTTTTTCAGATACAAATTAGTAGGTGAGTGTTCAGTATACCTTTTCCCTTGAAAACATTGTTCTCTAGCTTAATTTCATTAAAAAAAATCATTACATTATCTAAATTTATCTCTTAAAATGTGGTTATTTTTGTCCTCTTTTCTTTG
The DNA here is from genome assembly GCA_026826555.1 of Tolypeutes matacus. Lineage (NCBI taxonomy): Eukaryota > Metazoa > Chordata > Mammalia > Cingulata > Chlamyphoridae > Tolypeutes > Tolypeutes matacus. The sequence continues at coordinate 3,806,382 of JAKSZT010054587.1, forward strand.
TAAATTGAGTCACTCATTTATTCATTTACAATGCAGGGTTTGATTTCTTCTGTTCCAGGTTCTGTGGTTACAGCAATGAGAATTCCCTACTCTTGTGGAACACACACTGTACTAGAGGAAGTAGATGTTAAACATGAGAAAAAAATATAACGTCAAGAAGAAGCAAGTGCTGTGAAGAAAAATTAAGGCAGGTGAGAGTGCAGTGAAGGAATTTTGAAGCCATTCAGAAAAGGGCTATCTGAGAGTTGATATTTCAACAGTAAATAAACTGTGGGAAGTGTGTGGAGATTTTTTGGTCCCAAATTTTCACATCAATAAACCACACATGATATTGCTTGTTTGGGGAAGTACAGATAAAATTAAAATGTAACCTTAGATTCCAGCTCTAGTCACTCTTGTCATTCATTTTGAAAGTAAGACACAGCTGCAATTACTCTTCAAGAATAGTCCCCTAAGCTATTGTTTATTTAGTTGTCACAAAATCAACAGAAAAATTTGAATATAATAATTGATTTTTTGCAAAAGCAACATGTAATTAACATATGACTAGAAAAATCAAGTGTAATTGATGAAAATAATATTTCTCTTTCCACATTGGTGGAGTATTAATCTCCATGATAAAGAACAATCTGTATTTTTTAGTGTAGAAATACAGAATTTGACCTACTTGTAAAACTTGACTTACTCATATTTTACCAGTTGAAGGTGAGAGGATTTATAATGTATTTTTTTAGATATATTCCCTAAAGTATTCCAAGAATAATTCTAAAGAAGCAATTAAAATATTCTTTGTTCCTCAAGGGCATAAATTTAATTTGATATTTTGAGAGGCTAGATTCTCCTTTGAGGCTGAAATCTCTACCTAATATTTGTGTATTCTGCTTGGAGTACATGAGTACATGAACCTTTAACAGATAAAGAAAGTAGGCAGCACTTTCAATAGGACAGAAGGAGGAAAATATGTGTAGGTATGTCTTATATATTTATTCTAGTAAAGATGAGAGAATTCCCACCAGAAGGCTTCAGTTATTTCTCTGTCAACACAGAGATGAAGTCATTTAAGTAGTTAGAGAGGTAAGGCTGTGGGGTTGGTGAGAGATTTGAGGAGAGGAAGGGTCTGAAATAGTCAATGTTGACAGCAGGAGAGTGACACAACCAGTGGAAGCTGGTCAGGTCTGAAAGTCCTTCTTAGGATGCACATCATGGATTTATACTGAATTAGACTGCCCTATAGAGTTAATTTTACCAGCATGCTTTTAATCAAATCCAGATCCTAGTACCAGGTTCATTCATAAAATTGATGACTTAGAAGGAAGGCTGCAAGGAGAATAAAGAATCAGTGAATAATAGTTGGCTCTGCATTTGTTAGACTATAAAAGACCAAAAGACACTTTTACTTGTGGTGTCTTCTAGGGCACTGATAGTTCTAAGTCAGTTCTCTGTCAATGAGATTAATGAATCAAAGTGTAGTCTGACCAAGACAAGAGGGTCATCCCTCATTTTGGCAGGCCTCCAAATGATGGGTTAAGTTGTGAGAAATCAGCCCGAGATCAAGTTATATGTCAATATTAGAATGTACTGTTGGGAGTGGATGTGGCTGAAGCAGTTGAGCCCCTGCTTTTCACAGGGGAGGTACTGGGTTCTGACCTTGGGTCCTCTTAAAAACAAACAAACAAAAAACAACAACAGGCAAACAAATGAAAAAACCAACTCAAGGCTCAGTGGTTGAGCAATAGCTTCACACATATGAGGTGTGGGGTTCAATCCCCAGCCCCAGTAGCTTAGAAAAAAAAAAAAGTATGTGATTACCAACCCATGAAATTGGAGATTTGAGTGTAACCACAGTGTTTTTTCAAATTGAGGCTGATAGATTGCTCTATTTCAGTGTTTCTCTGTTTGTTTTTTTTTTTCATGGTATCTTACACAAATACAGTTATAAGGATGAAGAAAAATAAAAGCATACTGCTTGAAATATTTCTGCAGAATGAAAATTCCTTATAGGATTTTAGAGTTGGTGGCCTTTATTGTTTGCCCTCTTAATGTGGAAGTCCCATGTGTTGCATAATAAGCAAATATTTGAAGATTTGATTCTCCATTAAACAGGATGAGAGCTTCTGGTTTGAAGAAAACTTATTTTGAGTATATATTTTTTAATTTAATAATTTTCTGATATAACTAATACATAAACATGAAACAATATAATATCACTTTATACACTTACTTTTCCAACAAGAAAGACAGGCTTAATAGTAACTGAATGAGTAGGCAAAAATAGTGCATTAGGTATTTCACATCTGGAGGGGCAGTGAATCCACATTTTTTATTTTGATCAAATGATTTGAAGTCCACATGTAAGAAAGTGGTGTAATTTATTTATATAGCAATGAATAACATTAGAATGTCCAGAGTGTGCATATGTATATGATCCTAACTCAAATAATAATTTTACATTCTCATTTTATTTTTGTTAGCAAGCCTTCAGAGGGATCTTGTGAGATTATGAATGAAGACACTGCATTCTTTAGTTAATATCAAAGTGCTTCATTTGCAATGACTGCTGTGTGTTCCTAGAATGACACCTACTGGCTTTACAGAAGTGACACAATGGTCACATATGTGACTATCCCCTCCTAGCCTTGTGACTTCTTTATGTATTTTTTTAGGTTATTTAACTGGCTTCTTTTAAAAGTAATTGCAAGGTCAGCATTGAACCAGATGTCCTAATCTGTGTTATAAAGCAAAGAAAATAAAGGTATACATCTTGGAAAGGAAGAAATAAAATATTGTTATTCACAATTGCCATGATAGTTTGCTGAGAGTATCCAATAAAAATCTACAAAATAGAAATTGTCTGTACTTAGTAAGTCAATATATAAATCTCATATAACTATAAAAAAATAAATATCAACTAAGCAAAAATTTTAAATACCATTTAAAATAACATCGAAAGCATAAACTACTTAGAAATAAATATCATAAAATTTGCAAGAGCTACATCTGAAAACCAAAAAACCTTATGGAAGTAAATTAAAGAATATATAAATAATGGAGATGTATACCACTTGTGGATTGAAATATTCAATATTATTAAGATTTTACTTCTTCCTAAACTGATCTATAGTTTGAAACCATCCCAATCAAAATTTCAGCAGACATGTTTTTTCAAAAATTGACAACCAGATTCTAAAATGTATATGTATATATAGAAAAAAACTAAAGTAGCCAAAATCATTTTGAAAAAGAAGAACAAAGTTGGAGAATATACACTACCTAATTTCAAGAATTACTATGAAGATATAGAATCAAAACAATGGATAGGCCTAAGGAAAGATTATTAATGGTTCAGAATAGAGTTCAGAAACAGACCTATTATAATATAATTAATTGTCAATTGAACAGAGGCACAGATGTATTTTAATGGGTAGTGCTTCAAGAACAATTGTGTATTTGTATAGAAAAAAAATCTACATTAATGCCTATATTACACCATATTCAATACACCATATTCAATACTCCAATAGTAATTTGAAGTTTATGATAAACATAAATTTAGAAGTTAAATCTATAACTATTTTGGAGAAAAATAGGAGATTTTGCTCTCTCTCTCTTTTTTTTTTTTTTTTTGAGGTACTGGTTCCAGGGATTGAACCAGGACCTCATTTGTGGGAAACCAGCGCTCAACCACTGAGCCACATCAGCTCCCCCCTGAGTTGGTTTTTTTGTTTGTTTACTTGTTGTTTGTTTTTTGTTTTTAGGAGGTATTGGCGGACCAAACTTGGGACCTCCCATGTGGGAAGCAGGTGCTCAACCACTTGAGCCACATCTGTTCTCCTCCTCATTACTTCTTATTTCTGCTCCCTTCCCACTCTCCCTTCTTCTAGTACTCCCATTCTGTGGTGTGTCGGTGTGCTTAACCATGTCTAATATTTCTCTGAGGATCTGTACATTTTTCTTCATTTGTTTTTCTGTTTTTCAGTTTGCATACTCTCTATCAATCAATAATTCTTTATTCTACCAACTCAAATCTATTATGAGCCTATCAGTGAATTTGTTTACTTCAGTAATTGCACTTTTTGACTCCAGGATTTCTATTTGGTTCTTTTTATTTTATTATTTCTATGTTTTTAACAATATTCTAGGTTTGATGGGCACTTGTAATCATTGTTTCCTTTATTTCTTTCATTATGCTTTCCTTTTGTTCCTTGAACATATTTATAATAGCTACTCTAAAGTGTTTGTCTTTTAAATCTGAAATTTTGTCAATCTCTTAGGCAGTTTCTGTTTGTCCCACCCTCCCCCCAGTGAATGGGTCATACTTTGCTGTTTTTTGCATGTCTCATACATTTTTGATGGGTCTGGATACTTTATATAACATATTATTGCAACTCTAGATAGTGCCTCCCTTTCTATTCTGGAACTTCTGTTTGTTTGATTTCTGGATGGATTTTTTCAGGAAAGTTTATTTTCCCTACAATTGTTAAATCTGTGAAATTGTTCTTCAGAATGCAGAGACTTGAGTTTACTGGGAAGACTTGGCTTTTGTAGAGCTCTTTCTGTCTCTCTCAAAAATAAGAGAGAAGAAATGAGAAAGAAAAAGAGACAAAGAGACAGTGAGGAGAGAGAGGGAGAGAGAGAGAGAGAGGGTGTCTGGCACTGAGTCCTAATTCCGTGCCTATATTAGTTTGAATTAACTTTTGTCCATTCAATGAAAACAACTTCTTGAAAATTGTTGAAACTATATTTACATTATGTAAAATGAAAGCTACAGGATATTGAAACATCATGTATATTAAAGCATTTAGTTTTAAAACAAAATAAGACATCTAGCTTTAAAAAGAATAAAACATCCAACAGTTCACACAGCCATATATGATAATGTTTCATTTCTAACATTGACTTTTTGAAATTTTGCTCATTGAACAATTCAGCTCCATCCACTACCTCCCTGTGCCATCAATTAGAATTATTCTTTCTTAATTTTAAAATTTTTGTTGGTCATCTAATATAAAGCACCACCATATAAAGGTGGACATAAAAAGGTTGATCTTTCCAAGGAGGTCTCAGTTGATGTAAGGAAACATTACATAATATTATTATGATCTTTTTCCATGTCTAAGAAATTCCTTAGGTTTGCCATACCTATAGAATCAGGTAGTATGATTTCCCTGATACTCCCTTGGACTTCCCATATTGGACAATCATAGAGGAGATAACATTTGTGCTGTGTTTTGAAAGATGAGAAGCTTTCCCAAAAAAGAATGAACAACAACCAATGGGGAAGCAATAAAGGAGGACAGGAAAATTATATAATGTAAAATGCAAAATAGAGGAGGATAAAATTATAGATTTGAGCTCCATTTCTCATAAAAAACCATAAGCTGTAACCAAAAGCAAGATTATTCCTTAAGTAGTTTTAAGTGACAACTTTCTATTTGGATATTTTTTTTCTATAACAAATGACTACACTAGTATCATGATTAGTATATTTTATCCACTACCAATCAGTTGGAAACAATTTGTTTCTATGTCAGTGGTCAGTCTCTGAAAAAATTTCTAAGTTCTTTGGGGTGATAGCCCAGCCATGAAAATACCAATCCCATAAAATGAAAACCTTAAACATGTCCCAATGACATTGTGGTAGCAATAAAATAGATATGCATGGTTATTTACCAAGGCATTAGGAAAAGTATGTTGATTTGCCCTAACTCTTCAAGCATTCATGCTTATACTGCTTAACATGGAAAGGTCAGACAACTAGACACTTTTTATCTTCATGAATTATGAAGAATACCTCTTTTCTAAACTGAAACTTCCTTTACATGACCCTTGATTTTCTTCCTCTGTGATCCTCTAGAATTTACCCAGTGGTTTGTTCCCATTATTATTATTCCCTAAGCATTCTAGATTACTTGCCCTGGTTAGAAGCACTTGACATGAGCATGACCATCAAAATTAAAATTTTATATTTGCCTCTGGTTTACTAGGGGCAAGGAACAATCTCTAAGCACTGTATTAGTCCCCTGGGGATATTCATCCCTCTCCTCTGACAGTTTCACCACCATGTAATCAAGGAGCCATCAGACTGGGAGAAGATTGGAGAGTGTCCTCTGGCTTCTTTGTTTTCTTTCTCCCAGCTAATTTTATACTGGGCTTTACACCCTTATGAACAAAGTGTTGAAATATGATTTTTGGTTACTTTCTGGCATTTAGATTCTATGGAATAAGAGGATTTATACAGAGCAACTATATTCCCCAACATACTTAGGACATTTTATAGGCTTCCACTACCAGAAAAAAAACACGTGAAAGAATGAAGGTTGGAGGCAATGTGAATAGAAGAGGGTATGGTCCTGTCTAAGTTCAAGTCCTAGAATTCCATATTTTGATGATTCTAAGTACAAGAATAAAAAGGTTGTTTTAAAATTTTTACCTTTGGATGTTTGACCTCCTTGGTGGTCAGACTGTAGATGAGAGGATTTAACATGGGGATTACCACATTATAAAATATAAATGCTGCGTTGTCTTGGTCTATCAAGTAGCTGGAGTTGGGGTACAGATACATGAAAACGATTGCCACATAGAAAAGGATGACCACCGTCAAATGGGAAACACAGATGGAGAAAGCTTTGTGACTTTCTTTAGAGTAATGGATCCTCAAGATGATAGTAAGAATGTAGAGATTTAAAAATAAGAATAGCCAGGAGGCAATTAAGTTCATTAAAACTAGCTAAAGTAAAAATGACAACCTCATTATCAAGTGTGTTAGAAAAAGAGAGTTTCAGGAGGGGTGAAATGTCACAGAAAAAAGTGGTTGATGACATTAGAGCAGCAGAAGGACAGCTGGTAAATTAATTTAACAAAGAGTATAAAGTGCTGCTTTTGAATCAAAGGGACATGGTCAGTCTTATAGGCTGCTGTCTTTCTCTTGATATTTAGTGTCTGCAAAGCACTAAAAAGTCTAAGTTCTGAAATATGCTGAGAATCCACTATTAAAATGTGCCTTTGATTTTCATTGAGGTAATTGAACTACACTTTCCCCAGTGAGACATTTATACTCTGAAGGGTAACTTAGATATCAGAGAAATACAAAAGTATTTCATTGCCCTGAAACTACTGAGCATAGAATTAAACTAAATGGTTCATGATTGACCAGCTTCTGCCTCCAATTTCAGAATTCCACTTAAAATATGATCCTTGTCATTTCAACTAGAACTTGTGTCTCAGTTCACTCATTCAACAAATATTTAGTGATTTTTAAAAAATTGGGCAGACACGTCCTTGGTAGTAGAATAGCCAACAAAATCAATCTTGTCCATTCCTTCAGCTTGAAGTCTGGAGGTGTGGAGAGATAGCTAGGTACATAGAATCTCAGCTGAGCAGTGAATAAATTGTGGACATTAGAATAATGATTAATAATAATAAAATGCCACTTTTCTTAGCTTCATGATAAAAAGCAGTTAAAGAATGGGTATTATTGTAAATGAGTTATAAAAGAAGGGGGTGTGAATGCAGATGTGAGACATGGTACAGTTTCAGATGTCTTTGAGAAAAACATTGGTGAAGAGGAAAATGTGGGAATTAGGAAGAGACAGGAAGACTGTTCTTACTGCTTATGGTAAAACAGTATGAATAGGATGAGCTAATTCATCCTTTGTGGTCTTTCACACATTTTTTCCAAGGGTAAGGAGGCCAGAACAGTAGTAATCTCACTTGGAGCATGCAGAGCCCTGCTGTTCTTCCTCATGGATATGGAATGGGAAGAAATAGCAAATACACATTTACCTGATGCCAAATCATTGCTTAGGCCTCTTCCACCATGCCAGCTCATCCAAGAAGGCTGTTATCTCATTGCTCCAATATTGACAACCCACCAACCCACTGCAATGAATAATAGATAGAGCATTTAATTTGACAAAAGTTTATTGAAAACTATGTGCAACCATGGGAGGAGGAAAGATAAACACTTGAAGTACCATGATTACTAACCTCAAAATATTCCAATGAATTCACAAAGCCAGTAAATTATTCCTTCAATATTGCCATGGTTTTCATAGGATTATAATTCTTGATAAGATGTCTTCATGTATCTTTTTTGATGCTCTTGACATCAATATGAGTGTAATAAGTGTTGTTTGTATTAAGTATTATGGTACACTGACCAGATTTGCTTTTCAGGATTGCAGTATTGAATTAGCTATTTCCACAGCTGCCTGGTGTATCAACAGCTAATGGTTTACAGCTGAATTTCTCTTTGGGAATTGCTCCTATTGACAGGAATTGCCCTGCCCAAGATTATGCTCCCTCAAAGCAGAGAGTCCACATTCAAAACTGGTCTTTGTGGAGGTACAAATAACAGAAACTTTATTCACAATTTGAGACTCTTTGAAGGATTGCCTCAGCTCCAGAGCCCCCTATGGACTGACCTAAATCCTCTGTTGCAACTTCACCATAATTCAACTTCTTTGTCCAATGCTTCTTCCCTCACTCTTTTACAGGTATTGTTCCTCTGTGCACTTTCCAATAAACTTCCTGCATATAAATGTCTGTCTCAGAGTTGTTTGCTTGGAGCCTAACCAAAGTCACAAATTTATATATAATAAAACTGAGGATGATAGAGTTAAATATTGAAGTTGTGACTTAAACCCAGCTCAGTCAAATTCCAAATGTTTTGATAATTTATCAGACCCTGTTCCACTTACTGTGTTGGTTCATCAGATAGGCCCATGTATATATGTTTTAGATACCCAGAGACTAAGCAGTTAGGATAAAATTAATAAGAAATTGTCATTTCTTTTACATAACAGGATGACAACTAGCATGGCTTTATGGTTTGTGTTTCTGTAAGATTTTCTTTAGGGATACTTTCACATCCTTATTTTTCAAACTGTAGATGAGAGGATTTAACATAGGGATGATCACTGTATAAAAGACAGATACAAACTTGTCCTGCTCCATTGAGAACCTAGGGTGCCAGTACATGAAGAGAATTGTCCCAAAGAATATGGTGACAGCTATGAGGTGGGAGGCACAGGTGGAGAAGGCTTTGTGCCTCCCCTCTAATATGGGCCTTAAGATGGCAATGAGGATGCATAAGTAGGAAGCGAGGACAATCATAAATCAGCTGATGACATCAAAACTGGAGGAAGCCATGATCACAATGCCATTGATGTGGGTGTTAGAGCAAGAAAGTTTGAGCAGAGGTGGAGTGTCACAGTAGATATGGTTGATCCTATTACAGCCACAAAAGGACAAACTGGAAGTCATCCCTGTTTGGATGGCTGCATTCCCAAAGCCTTCCAGGAAGGAGGTAGCCACTAGCAAGAAGCAAATTCTCCCAGACATGAGAACTGGGTAGAGCAGTGGGTTCCAAATGGCTGCATAGTGGTCATATGCTATCATGGCCAACAGGAAGCATTCAGTCCCTAGGAAGGAGCCAAAAAGGCAGAAGTGGGCAGCACATCCACTGAAAGAAATGGCCTTGTTCTGGACCATGAGGTTCACTAGCATCTTAGGAGTCACAGAAGAAGAATAAGAGGAATAAACAAAGGAGAGGTTGCTGAGAAAATAGTACTTGGGGGTGTGGAGACAAGGATCAATCATAATCAAAATGATCATTCCCAAATTACCCACCATGGTTGCCATATAGATTGACAGAAACAAACCAAAGAGGATAACTTGTATATCTGAGTTGTCTAAGAGTCCTAAGAGGATAAATTCTGTCACTTTGGTTTGATTCCTGCCTTGAGTCTCTTTCATATATCTGGCCATTTGAGCTGGGGTAAGAGGAAAGATAAAACATGGCATTTGGTAAGATGACTACATGATGGTGCTATAAGCCAATTTATACTAATATATACTCATTAATATTTTACAGCATAAAGCTAAAAGTGTGCTGAATTTGATGTCATGTCACAAGCCCTATATCTGAGTAATAACTAAGTTCCTTGAGCAAGTGACTTAGTATCCATTAACCACAAACTGAATCCCTTCTGGCATTAATCATTTACTGAATAATGACAAGGACTTATCCTTAAGCTATAACTCTCATAATCATCTATGAAAAATAATTTAAATGATATGTTAACATACCCTTTAGATGCAAGTTCTGGAAAAAGATGATGGAGTGAATCCAGGCCACTGAATATTTCCCTGTAGTACTAACAGAATTAATAAAAATATTAAAAGTTAGCAAAATTACTCAGTAGTGTCAAACAATGGAAAGAGTTGAATCTCCTAAGGAGAGAAAAATTCTGTAAAAATTGAAGGCCAAGGAAAGATGGAACCCTGCTTCCATCTTCCCACAATCAACATCTACAGGAAAAAAATAATCAGTAAAACCCTGTGAATTTCCACAATTTATAAACACCTTATACCTACCAAGCAACAGCTACCCCTTTCCTCTTACTCATCCCTGGTAACCTCAAATCTACATTGAGTCTCTATGAAATTGCTATTTTTAAATATTTCATATATGTGAAATATTAGAGTGCTGTCCTCCTGTGCCTTGCTCAGACTCAGCATCCTGTTTTCAATGTTCATCCATGTAGCATGCATCAGAATGTCATTCCTTCCCACAGCTTACACACTGGTATACAAGTTTGAGTTCCTGCTTTCAATGTCTTTTGGTATATATTTAAGAACAAAATTGTTGGGACATATGGTAATTGTATATTTAACTGTTTAAGGAACAACCATAATGCTTTCCACAGTGGCTGCACCACTTTACATTCCCAAACAAAGTCTCTTGATGCCAAATTATTTGTTGTTCTTCAACACCATAGTGTCTTTCTGTGATGATTTGAAGCTATATGTACCTGAGGAAAACATGTTCTTAAACTTAATCCCTTCCTGTGTGTGTGGACCTATTTTAATTCAGATTTTTTTTATCAGATAAAGTGTGTTCCACCTCAATCAGGATAGGTCTTAATCATATTAGTAGAGTCCTTTATAAGAGAATGAAATTCAGACACAGAGAAAAAAACCATAGGAAGAAAGAAGCTGTAAGCCATGGGGAAAAGGAAGAGAAGGGAGACATCAGCAGATGTCACCATATGCCTTGTCATGGAATCTCAGACAGCCAGTCTTCATGAAGAAAGCATGATCTTGATGGTGCCTTGATTTAGACATTTTCTGGGTCTCAAAACTGTAAGCTAATAAATACCCATTTTTTAATAGAACTCATTTCATGTTATTTGCTGGAGCAACCTAGGAACCTAAAACACTCTCCTTGTATTTCACTGGTACAGAAAAACATCCTACTTCCTTTACTTTAGTTTGATGCTCCAACTTCAAAGAACAGCATTGCCAGAAGAAATGAAAAAGAAGTAATAACTTTTTCTCTCATTCCCAACCAGAAAGTTTCCCTGAGAGTATTATTCAGTAAGAAATAATAAAAAGAACAGAACACCTCAGACATGTGCTAAACACAAAAGGTAGCAGTGAGTAACAAGAAACACTGAAATGTACTAAAATGTGTGGAGTACTTCTTATTCTCTCCAGGCAGTGTGATGAGTATTTTGCTTGCATTATTTTATTTAACTCCTGTGAGATAGACAGTGTTATTATCCCTTTTTGGCTGATAGGAAATGTGAAGTACAAAAGATTAGCTTGCCATATGAAATACCTAGAATAAGTAAATTCATAGAGACAGAAAGTACAGACTATAAGGGTTTGGGGAGTTATTGCTTAATGAATGAAGAATTTCTGTGTGAAGTGATGAAAATATAGCACAATATTGTGAATGTAATTACTATGACTGAATTTTACCCTTGAATATGGTTAGTCTGAGAAATTTTGAGTTGTATAGATGTTACTAAACTAAAATTTAAAGCAATTAGCTTTCCCAAAGTTCCAAAGTTAATCTGGATTTATACCCAGGAAATATACTTCATATTCTCTTAACATTTGAGATCATTTTGAAAGACACTCTCAATTAAAATATGAGAGAATTAATACACAGAGCACTTGATATTCTAATTCTCAGAGCTGCAGTGATATATTTTGTCACAGAAAATACAGCTATATTTCTCCTGGAGTGAAAACATAATCACAGTGGCTGAAAATTGTCTTTTCTAGAACTCACATTGCCTCATCAGTGTTATTATTTAATCTTGTGCTGTTAATTATATGTTTCCATTGCCTCTCTCTTGTGGCAAATACAACCACTGACTCTTTGCAATATACCTTCTTCTAATGAGATTTTGCAGTGACCCCTCTAATGCAGAAATTCTTGACTTGAGTTTTTATTTTCTGTGAATCTCTGAAAGTAGTCATGGAATTTCTGGAGATCTAAATGTTTCAAAAAGCCTTATTTTTTTTTTTTTTACTGATGCTTATCTTACTCCTAATGTCTCACAAATCTAAGAATAAAAATGGACTAAGCATTCATTCAGTATGTATTTTTAACCACCCAGTGCTCTTGGAACTTTGGGTTGATGAGTGGTTAGGGAAATTAACTAGATTGTGACTTTTTCTTCATGTCAGTAAATTAAATGGACAGCACCCTTTATACCTTTTCCTTATCTTTTTTTAACTGCTTGAGTTCTCTTTGTTTCCTTTGCTTGTTCCTGTTCAATGCCTAATTCACCACAAAAAAAGCAAAAGAAGAAAAAGAAAATTATCATTTTTAGAGAACACACTAATTCTAATTCTTGCAGGTTAAACAGTTGGCTTACTTAGGTTGTACCTTAGAGGAGGTCGTCCATTTTATGAGTGAAACCCTTTACACCTTCCCAGGCTTAAGAAAGTTATTCTGCATCTCTACATGAAGTGGAGATGTCTTCTCACTTATTTTTACTTTTCTTTAAAGATAAGTAGCCCAATTTGTTACATCAGGGTAAAATACATTTCAAAGTATAGAGTACGTCACTGTAGTGCAACTGTAATATCACCCACAGTTATTTCTAATTGTAGGGTCTCTATAATGGGCTCTGGAGGACACATCCTGACATTATAAATAGGATATATATCTTGTTCTTTAGTCTCTGGACACTACATCCCTGGGGTAACTTCATTGTAGTCAACTAATTTCTTCCTTTTGAACTAAGAAGCTCACCTTATTTTTTACATATCTCTCCTTCAACTTTGGGACACCTGGATCCAGTGGAGAATGAGTTTTCAGTCCCACATTCCCAACCAGCATTAAATATCCTTCTTCTGTGTCTTCTGGTAGCTAGTAGCTTGGTCTCCTTGGGGGGAATTGAAAGAATCCACAAAATAGCTGATTCAATCAACCTTTGGCCCCACCATCCAGTAGTAATATGTGTACTCTAAGAAATTATGTGACTTGAGTTATGGAGAGGGGTCTCAGTGGAAGAGGTATGGGGAGATGAAAAGAAGCAGGGCTGTCTTGGTTGGACTCCTGGCACTGTGGCTCACTGATTATGTGGTTCTGGATATTGCACTATATCTTTCTTTTTTTTTTTTTTTTTTTTTACTGGGGGGTCCCGGGTATCGAACCCGGGTCCCTCCATATGGGAGACGGATGCCCAACCATTTGAGCCACATCCGTCCCCCTGCACTATATCTTTCTATATCTCCAATTTTTCATTTCTAAGTGGCACTTCTAATGCCCACCTCAAGGGTGACTCTGGAGATAAAATAAAATAATGAATGTGGATTGCTGAGCCCAATGCCTAGAATATAAAGATGTTTAATCCACTACCACATCCTTCCTTACACTCCAGAATAAGAAATAGTATCAGCTTATATAGTCTATATTCTGGCCTTTGTCATTTAAATTATCTATACCACTTTGAGGAGATGTTCACTCTTACCTCTCAGTACAATGCAATTTGTGGTACATGCTAGGGAAAACAAATACTTAAAAGATGTGTTGTTTCCTCTCATGCAATTTGGAAAGTTGAATTATTATGCATTATTTTGGTTAAAAGTTTTACCTTTTGTTTTTGGTTTGTTTGTTTCTTTTTGGTACCATAGAAAGAGAATACAGTAGGTTCCTATCAACACAAAGTCTGAAATGTAATGGGCATATAATGAAGATTTATTTGATAAGTAAACTCTCATCTTAAGTGTGATTTGGTTGTTTTATGAGAACAGAATGTTATAAATTAAATCAGATTGGAATTTGTACAATGGGAGTGTGGATTGGGGTTGGAATAAAGATCACATGGCACTAAGAGATCACTGGGAGGGACACAGAATATAAAAACCCTAGAAGACTACTTGAAAGTCCTGTGGGGGTATGGACAATTCTTTCTTGTTAAATTGCACTCAAAGTGGTAGAATGCGACATTGGGCCTCAGAGGTAGAATTAGATTGTGCACAAGATAGGTGGTAGGGTCTGGTCAGCCCCTGCCTATGAGGCAAGACACCGCAGAGAGTTCAAGAATAGCAGAGAAAAAAAAAAAAAATAAGCAGAGAACCCATTTCCTATCCTAGGTTAAGTGTCATTCAAAGAGGCACCAGGCATATGATGCTATATCCTCCTTCCACTAGGATGGGGACCTTGAGAAACAGGGATGCAATGTAATCTCCAAGGAGAATTCTGAGAATTCACATAGTATTCAGCCTTGCAATGCCATAAGAAATGCAACACTGAAAGTTAGGTTGCAATGTACTCTTCTTAGATACAAAGGGTCTCTAAAGCTAAATTATTGAGCAACTAAAAAAGGTAATGTTGGCTAATAAGGACATGACCTCCACTCTAAAGAAGGTGGCAAACAGTCAGTGTAAAAAATGAGGCAGCATTTTTAATGATGGAGAAAACTGATTCAGTCAATCTTCCCCTTGGTCATGAATAGAGAAGACTATGGATGAGTAATAATAGCAACTAATATTAATTGAGCATGCACTACTTGACAATTGCCCTCCTAAACATTTATTTTCCAAGTTTTATTAAGTATTTTCATCACAGATGAGTAAACTGGGTCCCTGAGAAGTAACCCAACTCATCCAAATAAGTAACACTGATCAGAAATAGGGCTCAAACATTTTTTCCAGACTCTAAAATATCCATTTTGTGTTTCTGCATCTCAGAAGTACTTAAGAAGTTGTCCTTCTGTATTAAATATGGGTAACACATAAAGTACAATAATGGATAATGGTTGTTTGATGTCCTAAAAGGAGTAGGATGGGAAATATTGGAGAATTTGGCAGTTTCCATGGGATTGGCTTGTTATATATGTTCCGATAGAATTATCTAAGACTTGAATCTACCTCCATTTTACACATAAAGACATTTTACCTATAAAGATGGTCTATTATTTCATGGACTTTACATATAACAAACTAGCCACACATACAGCTCTTAAGTAACTCAAGGAAGAAAAATGGCTCAGAGTTTTACCAAGAGCTGTTCAGCATTTTGTAACTCATATTGTAAGCCAGAATGGAGCAAGATTGGATGAGGTACCTAGATAATGCACGTTTATCAGTCTGGATATTTATCTGTCATGTTTATGGAGATTTTTGCACACCTGTGCAAGCAGTCATGCCTGACCAATTAGTTATTAAAATACATTTTTATTATAAATTACTTTCTTCGGCCAATGTAAGAGGTGGCTACAATTTAACACACTATGCATAAATAAAAAGTACATGCAAAAAGAGAGAACTTAGTAAATTAGCAAAACATAAAATTAGCTTGTGTGGACCTGGGAAAGCTAATTAATTCTATCTCACTCCCTTTGAAGATTCAATTGGATCACATATGTGAAAATGTCCCATAGAATCCCTAGGGAATAAAAGGTCTCAAGGTCTCAAGAGATGTCAGGTTCCTTCCCCTGAATACTGAGCTATGCTTTCAGACAAGATCAAATCAATGAATTTGTTTATTCAAATTCAAACACATGCCATGTAGGCAAGACTAAGATATATTTTAAATATGGTCCCTCCATAGGATTTAGAAAGTATCATCTGATTTGAAAGAGCTTTTAGGCATAAGCAAAATATCTTTTTCAGTGATCCCCAAATCACACCCTCTAGGCAGGTCTGGACTGAGCAAAACAGTTGATATCATGCTTATAACTGACAGTCCTTATGATAGTGTCTGAAAATAATTTCCTTGTGTTTCCTTCTTTCATCATTAAGATCAAAGGAAAAGAGTGCAATTCTTTAGGGGATGACAGGTAATCAAAGCTTTGAGTCTCATTTGAGTGCAGAAAACATTTCATCATGTTTCTTCTGGGCATTGAATGTGACTCAGACTTAAAAACATCCCCCACTAAGGAGCAAGAGTGGGATGAGTGAGTAGCTCTGAGACAACTACCAAAGCATTTTACCATCTTTGGATTCTTAGAATATTTGTTCAGTAGAACCGATCAAGAGAGGAGGAGACACGTAACTTCTCAACAACAGGTAGAAAATAAGCAGGGTCACAAGTCAGTATCTGGGGCAGAAAGAGAAAGAGATGTGACCTTTGGGAAGTGGCACATTGCACCACCCAGTGCTCCCTTGAGCCTGGGTTCTGCTTGGTGCTGGGTCCATGCCATTTTAAAACTTCAAAAGACATAAGCCATGGGTTTGGCATTGAGGAATTTTACAATGGGTTTAGAGTCAGAGAATGCTAGAATTCAAATGTTCCATAGAGTCAAAGAGTCTGTATTCTCCACTCCATCCATTTTCCACATAAGGAAACTGTATCCACAGCAGCAATTAAAAAATGCCACAATGGCATGCCACCATGCAAAAGCAGTTGATACGTAGAATTTTTGAAATATATTTGACCCCTGTTTAATCTTCATAAAACAATACTTTTGTTGGTCTTCTGTTAAATAATTGAGTTTATTTTTAAGTATGGAATTTGTTTATTTACTCCCACTTCTACAATTTCTTAAACAATCAGATGGGCTGGATTTTAGCTACATGATATTAATCAGGAAATTGTGAATGTTTTCTTTTGCCAAGTCCTGGTTCTGAGGTTTATAGTCACATCTCTACTTACCTTATCACTTAAGGGAAGTGCTGTAAAGCTAATACCACCTCTTTCCAAAAGGTGAAATTTTCCCACGGTGCCTCCATGGCATAAGCATTAAACCTCTTTTGTTTAAGATATTTGAGAGCACATTTGTTTTTGGCTATTTCAAAACAGCCAAACATTTGACTGCTCTCTATGTTGCTATGAACATTTGTATACAAATTTTTATATTGACATTTGCTTTCTTTTCTTTTAGTTAAATGCCTAAGAGTGGTATGGCTAGATCAAAGGATAGGTAGTTGTATGTTTGAGTTTGTAAAAAACTGCCAAAGTGTTTTCCAAAGTGATCGTACCATTTCACATTCACACCAGCAGTGATGGAAGCTCCATTCCATTCGCTTCCTTGTCAATACTTGGTATTGTCAATCTTTCTTAATTTAGGGATTCTAATAGTTGTGTAGTGATAATTGTTGCTTTACTTTGAATTACCTTAATAACTAAAGATATTGAGCATCTTCTCATGTACTTACTTGCCAAATATAGCTTCTTTGGTTAAATGTCTGTTCAAATCTTTGGCCCATTCTAATTAGGTGGTTGATTTTCTTGTTATTCAGAGTTGAGATATATATATATATATTTCAAGTCCTTTATCAGAATATACTTTCTCCCAGATTCTTTTCATTTGCTGTCTCTTATTTGATATGATACACACATTCATGACATATTAAGAATGAGTTGAACAGGAATAAATGCAAATGATTTTGTAAACAAAAATCTCCTAGACCAATACATGGTATTAATTATTCATTATTAGAAGTCCTTATCTGTTAAGGTTGATTATAGTCTATGTAGAAGTTGAAAGATGATGGCCTTACTTCCATCCACCCTATGACTTAAAATAACCTGGTATAAATGTCCACACTCCCATGAAAGACATATTAGAATATTTTTCTACTTTCTCTTTTGTAAGCATCAAACCAATTAAAACAGTTACAGTCTCACTTCTTCTTTCACCTTCACTTAAGAGGTGCTAGTCAATTGCAATTTTTTGTTGTTGTCCCCAGTTCTCATCAAGGGAAAAAAGGCTTAACAAATGCATGCTCCTGTGTCACCACAGCAATGGTCAAACTTTCTCTTTTCTTTCCTGGTGAGGGATCCTTGCATCTTATCTCTGAATTGAGCTATGCAACAGCCTCTGGTAGGCAATAGAACTTCTCAAAGGTATAGCTGCATCTTCACATTATTATACTTTATGCATTACCACTGAGTGTTTGCAAAGATCAAGGAAATCTAAGAACTGGTTCTATGTTCATGCATGATAAGCAAGGTAGGAAAGGAAAGGCAGGCATAAAAATAAAGAAAAATTTAACCTTGATAAAAATAACATCAATACAGATCACAATAAAGTATAATGGGCTCCAATAGACTCATCTCTGCTGCTTATAGGGTGTTGACTTTGGCAGTTGCTTATTTTCTAGTCTTATTTTTTTTTTCATATATGAGATGGAGGTAGTGATGATACCTACCTCATATTGGTGTAAGGATGAAATTATGCAGAGCTTGTAAAGCACTCATTAAAGGCCTAGCACATAGTTAGTACTAAATAACTCCTGGCTTTTGAAAAAAAATTAAAATATATATATATATATTTCTCACCTTCTACTCCAAGCATTTCAATTTCTGTATAAGCATGTGTGATGTGTTATCCTTTGAGATTCATTTTGTTTGTTTTCTCTATGCCTAGTTGAAATGAGAGTTCACATTTATTCATTATCTGAATTTACATTTTCTTTTTTTCTAGAAGTAAGAAGCACTAAAAACTACTCCTCTTTAATAACTGATAAGATGAGTATTTCCCAGATCAGGTCAAGCATCTGATATCATGTGATAAATGACCTCAAAGTGCCAAGGAGATTGCAAAATCAGAACTACCCATATCCCCAAGAAGCTTATCACTTCTATTTTGACAAGGCACCTGTAGAGGAAACATGGCCATCATGTTCACCAAAGTCATTTGAGTAACCCTATTGGTCACAGAATCTTACTTGCAAGATTTTTAAGACTCACCCCAAACAAAGCCTTCATTTATTTAATTTTCTTGTGTGTGCTTCCTTGGTCTGCCAGGAGATGGCACTCTTTGGCAACTCTCAATTCATTGCCTGGTTGGAGTGTATTTGTTGCAACACCAACCCAGTTCAATGTGATAGAGCTTCCTGCCTGGTGGCTAGGAGCCTTGCAATTCAAATTTTCTCTGAGACAGTTCTCCAACCTTCTCTGGCAGCCCCCTCCCTTTTCCCAGCTAGGAAATATTTCCACTCTCCTCTGAGTCCACAATAATCAGTCCTTGTTAGAACAGAAGGAGATTGGGAGGGTTTTATATTTTTAGCTCCTTGCAGGCTCCAAGGCAAACAATGGTGCAGCACCATCAGGCCTGGAAGGGTTCTTGGGACACAGCAGACCAAATTTGTGAGTCAAAAGCTGAGTTAGCCTTAGGCTGTGTCCCTCTCTCTCCCCTTTCCTGGGGTGGTAGATCCCTGGAGCCCTCTTTGTCTGTAGTCGCAGGCCCAGAGGAACAAGAATGCTAAAGAGTCTTTTGTGTGGGGGAGGGTGCTGGCAGCAGCAGTCAATGCTGGTTCCAATTCTGTCATTGTGATTTCCCTCTTTTGTCCCTCTCTCCTCTGGGTGGTGTGCAGCCTCCACCTGCTCTCCTAAACCCTGGAAGACATTTTTCAGGGCTGTTTCAGCCTGTCCTCTAACTATTTTTCTGGAGAAGAGATTCCTGTGTCTTACTAGTCTGCCATCTTCCCAGAAGTCCTCCATAGAATGTAAATAAATCTTTCTTAACAAGGAAATGTAATAGTTTATTATCAAATTATCATAGTTGATCATGGAAGACATACCAGAGAGGAGATTGTACTAGGGGGAGAGAAGAAGTCTAGTGCGTGCCATGAGAGATTTGACATGGGAGAAGAAAACATGCATCTGTCATTAAAGAATGAGTGGACACTGGCCATCTGGTAGGAAGTCTTTATCTGAGAAAGTATACCACAATTATCAAGGCTGAAGCAAGGAATGGAATGGAGGGGGTGGAACTGGTGGAAGTTTCATAGGTCTGTCTGTACTGTTGAGTGTATTTTTGGGAACAATAAAGATGAGGTTAGATGAGATCACAGAAATTTTTATACCACACTCAGAACATTCTTGGAGATAATGGCTTAAGGCAGGTCAATATTAACCCTTTTGAAATTTCAGGTTTTATGACAAAGTTCATCAGGTTTAGTGGGAAGATTCTGGCACTGCCCAAATCAGTACATGCACAGCCAGCTTCAACAGAGAGTGCATGAACAATCTCCTCCACCTCTATTTCAGGATCAGAAAAGTTCTCACCTCTGTTCACAGTTCCACAATGGAACCCCAGATAGCAAATGATGGTATGTTAATTTCATCAGTGGGCTTATCCTGTATGTCATAGCTCTGAAGCATTTGGGGTATCATGGCCTAGACCATCACTGAGAAACCCAATTAGGCCACAAATGTATGAATGGGATCAGGTTAGGCTAAGATGCTAATCATAAAATTAGTAATAATGAAATGGAGATAGTGAAGGAGGAATAAGGAGAAAAAAGATGTGTCCTAGCCTAGGAACTGTACCTGATATTTTACATGCATTATTTCCTCTCTTAATAACAATTATAGGGTAGATTTCATTATCCTCAGATTTCACAATTATGGAAATGGATGCTGTTGGGAAAACCATAATTAAAAACAAAACATAATTAAAAACAAAATCTTTTCCCAATACAGAAAACCTCTCCACAATAGAATCAATAGAAAAATAATCTTGTTGAATAAGCCCTGAAACAGAATGTGATGCATTCCAGGTAATATGCAAAGAGATTACAAAGACAAAATTAGCTAAGCCCTTTTATGAGGCCAAGGGATACAACCTATTACATACACACTCTGAAGATAGTGTGGGGATAGGTTTATACTTTGGGGCCAAGAACCCCTGAAAGTCATACTACTCTCCTCCCAGGAATCTGGGAGATTTGGGGGATATCTTCTTTGATTACAGTTCAAAATGACAAAGAGAGAATTTATAATTACAGGGTTTCTAAAGTAAATACTTTAGAAATACTTTGTGTCTCTTTTGTTGCATCATCTTGTTGTGTTAACTCCGT
Organism: Tolypeutes matacus; assembly: GCA_026826555.1. Lineage (NCBI taxonomy): Eukaryota > Metazoa > Chordata > Mammalia > Cingulata > Chlamyphoridae > Tolypeutes > Tolypeutes matacus. The sequence goes on from JAKSZT010054587.1 coordinate 3,827,439, forward strand.
ACCTGCCGGCCGTGCCAGCTCATCTTCTCCAGGAGGCACTGGGAATTGAACCCAGGACCTCCCTAGTGGTAGGTGGAAGTTCAATCACTAGAGCTACAACTGCTTCCTGATGTGTAGACAATTTAGATAACTCTCCCCCACCAAGAAATAAAATAAAACACCCCCCACATGGATCAAGGCCAGATATCAGACCTTGCCAGTCTCTACTTCTCAGCCCTTCCCCAAGTTACAACCATGGGATCATGTCAGCTGACCTCCTGGAAATAATTTTCAAGTTTCTCATTATTTCTATCAGTAAGCATAGTTGAGCTTCTACTGTGTGCCAGGCACTGCCTCTAGTGCTTGATGGAAGTTACTTTTTACAGTCCTTTGAGATATGCACTGCCATTACAAAGGTTTTTTGTTAAAGTTAAAATAGAATAAAATGTACAGCTGTATTTAATGTTATTATGAATAAAATAAAATGCTCATATAGGACAAATATTGGGAAAATAATTTTACTATATGACCATTTAAACCAGTGTTTTAGAAAAAATATTAAAAATTAAACACTAAAGGAGTTGGACTTATTTCATTTCTCATCAATACCCTAAGAAGTCATTCTGTTTCATAAATTAAAATAGATAGGCTCTTCTGGAGAAACAACATGACCCCTAGGGACACAAAGCAAATCAGAGGGCAAAGGCACCATGTGCCTCTGACCCTGTTCTGTGCTATTTCTACCACAGGATACTCCTCCTAAGAATCCTCTTGCTGTGGCATAAATCCTCCCTTTTAGGTTTTGTTGATAGTTATATCTTAAAGAGATGGGGCAAATGACCTCTGACCTCCTGACCTTCCAACCTAAACTTTCAGAAGAATGTTTGATAATCTACTAAGAGGAAAGCATAGGCAGAAATGAGACAGCTTTTCAACAAAGTGAACATTTATATCTCAGGGAACCTCTTGGCTGGAAATGTCTGATTTCTTCACATGAACTCCACACATATATATGCACCTGCATACTTGACTTGGACATAGCAACCATACTGATTTCTTCCATTGCCATCATTTGTAGCCCACAGGACCTTCACATTCAAAATCATTGTGCTTGCTATTCATTGTCCTCATTGTATATATTGTACATTCTTTCCTCCATTCAACTTTTTGAGAAATATGTCCACTTCTCAGCTTGGTCTTCTCTAATCACACTCTTCAAAAATTGCCCCTATCTCTCCCCACAGCATTCCCTATCCTCCTTCCTTTCTTTATTCTTCTAGAGCATTTGCCATCTGTGTTTCCACCTGTTAGGAAGAGAGCTCAAAAGGCCAAGTTGTTTTTGGTGCTTTGCTCACTGATGGATGCCAATGGTTAAAACAGCATCTGGTTCAGAGTAAGAGTAAGCATAAGTGATATTTGCTGAATGGATTGTCCTAATTCTAGAGAAGCATCTCAGTGAAATCCACATTCAGATATGCTCTAGGGATGGCATTTAACTCATAAAGGGCTTCTTTATTACCCCACCTGACTTGTTAGAACTAGAAATACCTAATCACTTTGTGCTTTTCACAGGAAAGTTCAAGAAAAAGAGAAAAAGCAAGAAAAAATAGTCAAATAATATAGTCTGACTACTGAAATATACAGGCAACATATTTCATAATAGACTGTGATTAAGGGAAGTAGTTTTCCATTTGAGCATCAGATTGTCTTTCATGTTAAAGAGCAATAGAAAAACATGTCTTGGAAATCTGAGGTGTGCATGATTGGAGGGGTTAAACCAGAGATAGCTGTGATGTAGTGGAGACAGCACATATCAGGCAGAAGAAATTGATTCAAAGTCTGTCTCACCATCTGTGTGAACTTTTAGAAGTGATTTAATCTCATTAAGCCTCAGTTACCTCCATGTAAAAAAAAGAAATGAAATTGTAAAAGGAAAAAAAAGAAAGGAAACAAAGAAATTTAAACTTTTTCATGATTTATTTTGAGCGTGATTATAAAAATTTCTCTTTCTATAATCTGCCATTCTCTTGGGTACTTGAGATATCCACAAAAACTTATTCCTTTGGTAAATATTTGTCAATAGCTAATCTTTTAATTTCTGTGCCAATTACAGTTTTTCAGTTATTTCTCACCACTAAAAGTAGAGAATCTGACTCTCTTTACACTCTCAGTAATTTCAAAACTGTCATAGAATGAAGGTGAAATATGAAAATGAAGTTTTGTACCTTCTCTCATATAAGTACATGTAAATGTCTGTAGAATTACTATGGGAAAAAAAATTATGCCACCATTAATACCTGAATCACATGACTTTCCTAGAATGTGAAGCAAAAGCATCATTCTAACATGCCTACTTTCAAATCAGCTAGTTTCAGAAACTTTTATACCAAGTATTGAATCCCAAGTGTATTGGATTTATGGAATTCCTCATAGTTTTGTAACTTCAAGGAACAGCTAACAAGACAATTAAAAAAAAAACTATTCATTGAGAAAGTCAGGTCAATCTTATTTAATACAACTCAAAAGGTTTTGTTTAGGGACTGTGATTCCCCATTGATAAATGCATTCAGTCATAATTGTTCTTCACATTATATATTGAGTTTTGATATATCCAAATGAAAATATATAAATGTTTACTGCATATGTGTATCCATATATACATTTGAATATTAATAAATGTATAGATATTGACATTACTTTAATGTGCTGATATTTTCCATTTTCCACTATAGATCTGTGTGAAAGCTTTTTCCATTTTGTTTTCTCATCCAGGAGACCAACTTGTATGGACTGTTACCAATTACTTTTGGAAAATGTAGGGAGAAATTGAAAGGAAAGAAAAGCCTGAGGTCAGAGAACTTAATCCAAGGCTGTTTCCCAGCAAGCTCAGAGAGAGCCACATTCACTCATTGACCAAAGCCACAGTATTGGTCCTGCTGCCCTCAGCACAAAATCTCCTTTTTCTCTGGATTCTGGAAACTGGTCTTACCCTTTGCCCCTTCAGGTGCAGATGCTGTAACCCTCTGCAACAAAGGACTATTCCATATTTGTATTTTTCCCATACTCTGTTCACATCTTTGTAAATGGTCCCTTTATTAATTCTCCTTATATTACTCAATTACCCTGTGCTCTTCACAGGGAAGTACCAGAAAACTAGGGACAATAGTCATGTAACACACAGACAATTGAACTATACAGACAATTTCTATTTCATAATAGAATTGGCTTGTGAAGAAGCCAGTTTCCAATCGAGCAGCAGATAATCTTTTGTCTAAAAGAGCTATTAGGAAGCATTTGTTAGAATTCAGAGGCATTTATTACTACAGGGGAGTCAAACCAGAGATAGCAGTGCTGTAGCAGAGACAGCATATGTCAGGCAGATGATGTGGATTCATGCTGCTCACCAGGTGTGAGACCTTATAGAAATGATTTAATCTCTTTAAGCCTCAGTTGCTTCCATGTAAAACAAGAAATATAATTGTAATTAGTAGATTGGGCTGTAGTATATAACAAAGGTGATGATGCTCAAAGAAGGGTCAAAACTGTGGTTGGGGGATCCCTGGGCTGAGGTGTCACTGGTGGGGGATGTGTGGGGAGGCAAGCACCTGGAGCATACATATAAGGCAAATGAATATGTTCAAGTGTACATGGGACATTGTCTCAGTGGATGGAAACACACAATAGCCAAAAAAAATATTGAATTCCCATGCAGGGGGACCTGTTACAGTCTCTAATAGGACAGCAAGAATCCCCCAAGTAAATGGGCAGTGCCTAGCAAAGGAGGACACACAATATGCCAGGCTCTTGATATTGATGATTGTACTTATGAACTTTCCCTTGTGAGACTGAAACTTAGCCTAGTGTTATATATTGTCTAAGAATTACCTCCTGAAAGTCTCCTTGTTGCTCAAGTGTGGCCTCTCTCTAAGCCAAACTCATGTAGATTCACCACAGTCCTCCTGACCTGGGACATGACTCCCAGGAATGATCACCCCTGACATCAAGGGATTATTACCAAGCACTGACTGGTGATTCATTTGGAAAAAAGACCTTGACCAAAAGGGAGAAATATTAAATACAAAAGAGTTTTTATGGCTAAGAGATTTCAAAGAGAGTCAAAAGATCATTCCAGATGTTACACTTATGCAAGTCTCAGTAGGATCTCACTGACTTCCACAATAAACAGCACCTCAAACAAAGGGGTTTCTGAGGGCTCTAGAGACATCTAGACACTACAAGCAGGACAGACAATCTCAGGAATTCAGTAACCTGTCAATGGGCCTTACTTTGGATTTTATGCTCCCCAGTGTAACAGAGTTAAACTCATTTATAATTTCCCTACACATGGCTCTTCTGCCCATTTTATTTAAACCTATAATTAACACTATACTTGTTAATTATATGCCCTAGAGACTTAAATCTTTGGTTTAAGCCCTGAATCTGAGCAGAGTTGCAACACCTACTTTCCAGTTCATTGGTCTCATCTAAGACAATCAACAAAAGGATGATGATGGACAACACTCATCCCAAAAAAAACAGAGTATCCGTAACTACAAGCAAGAGAGTTTCACCCATCTGCCCCAATGAATCTAAGCCCCTTCTCAATCAAAAGCAGAGTAGGCATCACTATCTCCAAATCCTCAAGTTTGAGGAATGAACAACAGACTAATGTAGACTTATTATTATTCTGTTATTATTCTATTATAGACATTATTAGTCAAGCAATGAAGGAACTTGTATCATTAATATAAAGGCAGTGGCCAACAGAGATTTTGAGGGGAGGGAGAGGGAAGAATAGGTGTAACATGGGGACATTTTTGGGACATTGGAATTGCCCTTCATGACATTGTAATGACAGATACAGGCCATTGTACATTTTTCAAAACCTATAAAATTTAGTGGGGGCAAAGTGTAAACTATAACATAAACTAGATTTCATGACTAGTACCAATGCTTCAATATGTGTTCATCAATTGTAAAAAATGAACCACATTAATTAAAGATGTTAATGTGAAAAAGTGTGGAAGCAGTAGGGAGCTTGTCTTTCACCAGGAGACCCCAGTAATCAAACCCCGGACCTTCTCTATGGTTGATGAGAGTCCAATCCCTTGACCCACAATCCACTTCCCTTGCTTGTAATTTTTTGCTGATGTCTAGGCATCTGAATATGTTAGTGAATTTACTCTCATGGCCAATTTCTCTCTCTTGCCTATTTTTTTTTTCCCCATAGGTCTTCTTTGATATTTGGTTCAGCTTATTCTCAGTCTTTAAAATCACCCAGCTTAAGTTTTCAAAATTGGGCCAGGGACTTACTAGTTGGGTGAAGATTTTCTCCCAGGGTTCAAATGCAGAGAGGCATTTTTGTCCATGCAATTTCCAGACCATCCAGCAGATAGCACTTGTTAGTGCACCTTTCCACAGGAAAGACTGGGCTTTCCTGTGTTCCTATGTTGAATCTCTAGATTGGAGATTCAAAGCAGGCTCTGTTGGCCAGTTTCCCTTGAAACAGCTGAGAGAGAGGAAAATATTTGTTCCCCTCTCAGGTGGCTGTGGTGAGTGGGGTTTTACCACAGCTTACTATATCAGGGTTGGGTAAGGGAGCCCTTCCTGGCTACCATGGGGGCTTGGCAACTTGTGTTTATCATTTAGGTTTCTTGGTCTCTCTGTCCCTCACTCTCCTGGGAATTGTGTATCACTGTCCTGGTGTGCTGACCCCCAAAGCAGGTCCCTCAGACAGCTTTTGGTTCTTTCTCCAATGTTTCTGTGAGAGCATTCAGCTCTGCCTGTTAGTCTGTCACCATCTTCCCACCTCCCCTTTACTTTTTTTTTTTTTTTTTTACCGGGAGGTCCCAGGGATCAAACCCTGGTCCCTCCATATGGGAGACGGACACCCAACCATTTGAGCTACATCCATCCCCCTCCCCTTTACTTTTGATGACCATTTGGGTTGTTTACAGTGTAAAACTATTGTCAAAATTGCATCTCTCTTTATAAATGTGCTTTTATGAATCTATAAATGCTTTTCTGTTTAGTATATACCTAGTAGTAGAAGAGGTGGGTCATTCAGCTTTAGTAAAGATGCCAAATAGTTTTCCAAACTTTTTGTACTATTTGCATTATCAGCAGTGTTAAATAAAATAAAATGTCCCCCTACATTGAGTATTGCCAGGAGTGAATCCTTTCTGAAAAAGAATTTTCCAATACACACAACAAAAATAGTCTCAGGGGCTTTCCCAGAAACTGGGATGTACCCTAGAGAATTGCAGTTAAGCAATAACTGAAGGTAAGCCAGTTTTGGTTCAGTAGAGATAGCTTATCAAAATGGACAAACATATCATATGAATCAATTTATATCTATCCCTGGTTTTGCAAGACACTCCAATATAATTTAAAACTTAATGTATGCCAGACATTTCCTATAAATGCCTGCCATACTAAGAAATGGAAATTTAGCCAATCAGAGAGAGATAACTTAGGATGAAGGCTTTCCACAAGAAATAGCCCAATTAAGGCCATTCAGTTTAGATATACAATCAGAATATATCCTGACTTGCTTCTGCTTTTGCTTTCCTTTTCCACCCCTGCAGTGGCACTCCTTTTCACATGTGGTTTGGATGCTACACAATTCATGAATCATAAATTACTCAAGTAAACTCCAATAAATTATACCTTATCTAATATTTTATTTCAACAGTAGCCTTCACAGGTTCTGTTTGTTCTACATCCTCACCAAAACTAAGTTGTTTTATTTGGATGTTGTGTTGTTTTACTTTTTGCCATTCCATTGGGTGCTTAGAGTTATTGCATCGTAGTTTTGCATCACCCAATTTTGCTATCCTCTCTTCCCAATCTATCCCTCATTCTCTGTACCTAATCCTTTAAGGGCCTGCCTTCCCTCTGTTTCCTGTACTCATTAGAGTCATGCACCTATATCTTCATTCTTAAGTGCTGCTCATCATTTGGATCTCCACTGAAATATCAGCTTCTTAGTTATGCCTTCTGTGTTCACACAGGCCAAAACAATACTTCACCAATAATTCTTTTTCATCATTCCCAATATGATTTTCTTCATAGTACTTATTAGTATGCAATTTATTCAGTTATTTCCTCACCAGTTTATTGTTTAATTTTTCAAACTGACATTTATACTCCTACAGTTTTGCTTGCCATTGCTTAAACTCCAGAACCCAAGAGTGTGTTGCTGGCCTTCAGTAAGCAATTGTTGACTGACTGACTTGCTTACAAAAAAGGACTTGTTTGGGGCAATTAAAAATTAAGGGCTACTGAGTGCAGACTTTGGATAGAATGTACAAGGCATAGAACTATATAACACAATGAACAATGTTGTGGAGATGGGCTGTGGTTAATGATACAAATAGAGTGTTCTCTCATGAACTATAACAAATGTACAATACTAATACTTAGTGTTATTAATGGGTGTGTGTGTAGAAAAAATATACCAAGTGTATGCTATGGACCATAGTTAGTGGTAATAATCTGATCATGTTCTTTCATAATCTATAACAAATGTTTCACAACAATGTAAGGTGTTGGTGGAAGGGTGTTTTCTGGGGATTCTGCATGTTACACATGATTGTTTTGTAAGTTCACAAATTCTTAAACAACAACAACAACAACAAAACTAAGGGCTGCATTCAATACCCAACCCCAGAAATTGGTCAGCATTCACCAAGGACAATGTGGTCAATCTCTACTAATGTCAGGCTATGGATCACATTGCCTTTGAATCTCATATTGTTTCAAGGGAATTCCATGGTTTGTAGCAGGCCTTTGGGTTGACCATAGCTTTGAAAATGAACATTTTAATGGGAGAAATGATCAAGAGCTTTTGATTTCACTTATGAACTATTCAAACCTAGAAAGTATCTATCCCCTTTAGATTTCAATCTCCACAACTATAAAATGGGTCTAAGTGCAGTTCTTTTTGTTTTATAGAGTCTTGAGAGTCAACTGAGAAAATACATGCTAATGGTGCCCTGTCTGCTATGTATTGTTATTTCCTTTGTATTATGGGTAGCCTTCATAAAAATTCTAGAATAATTGTCCTCTGAAGGGACTGATGATAGGTGAGAGCTGATCTAGAAAACTTCAGCTTTATCAAAGCACAGCATAGCTGGACATTCTGGAAGATTTTTGATGAAAGTGGTACTTTTTAGACTCTTTCGACACATGAGTGCCTGAATATTGGAATATAGTAGGAAAAAAAGTAGAAATGGAAGTTTGAAATTCCATATGAGAGTGAATATTTTGGTCTTATATTTATCTAAATCCACAAATGTTATATTTTTAAATAAAACTATTGGAAAATAAGGTATAAAGGCCTCACCTGGGGAGTTTGAAAAATACATATGCTTGAGTCCATCCAGAGATTCTGATTTAAATGACCTACAGTAAGGCTTGGACATTGATGTTAAATGCTCATAATATATAAAACAAACAGCTATCTATAGGTATTCAGGATTGGAGAATCACCAGATTAAGTGTTCTGGCTATGTGGAAACATTACTTGGCTCATTTGTTTTTTTGTACATGAAAGAGATTTAATTCATGTTCATTTTTTACCCACTTCCTTTCCTCCTTCCTTCTTCCTCCCCAATCCTCACCCCGAGTCATTCCTTGCTTCCCTTGAAACTTATATGGAGGGGGGAATGTAACAGTGGAGATAATTTTTCATACTCATTTTAAATACAAATAAACTGAAGATAATGGAAATGGAGTGCCATGTTTGAGGTCAGAAGTCTGGTAAGTTCCAGAGTTGGCTTAGCTGCTGCCCTTATAAATGGTTTATAATTAGCTATGTGCAGTAGGAAATGGGTCTAGATTATGCCAGGTGCAGGGAAATGAAGGTTTAAATTTGCTATGTTTGAGAGTAGACTAAGATTAAAGCCACCTCTATCTTGTCATTGATTCTGGGAAATTGTTGTGTGTGTTCACATGAAGAGATCTCTGAAGTCTGCATTTTATGTTTTACTGTTCTTGTGACAAATGCACTAACCTTTATGATCACCAGTGTGAGGCAACACAGAAGCAACAACTCTGGAGGGTATGCCACATTTAAACTGTGGAAAGTGTTCATTTGTGGGTCAGGGACAGGGGAGCAACAAACAAATAAATGGACCAGGAATCCTTCAGAACAAATTACATTTTAATTATAGGTCTGGGACATTATCCCTCAAGAATCTAAAATTCTGCCTAGCATCCTAAAATGAGAAAACTCATGATTTAGGGATTTCATCATGTATGCTTTTTGGTGTGTGTGTCTATAAAAGGTTAAATTGAATTATAGCAGTGTCTCATTTGTGGTTATCAGAAAAGAAGAATTATTGTATCTCCAAGGAAGTTGTATTATTTGCACATCTGCTTTGTTTTATTTTAGCTTCTGTTTGCATGCAAATGTAGAGAGGACAGGTATGAAGCAGACTATTTCCACAAACCCCTTATGGCCTTAGGGTAAGTTTTGTCTGCTCTGCCTACATTGATAATCACCTATTGATATGCAAAATATAAAATACAATCTGCAGGTAATTGGCAAGGATGATTTGGAGTTAGGCAGAGTTGAGTACAAATTATGGTTCCTATAAATATTCTGACTATGACAAATTTGTATAGCTTGCTTCTCTGGTCTTCAATTTCCTCATCCTCAAAATGGGTAAAGGTATATTTAGTAACTATGAGAATGCAATTTAGTTTTGGCAAAGTACCTACCTAGTAAAATGCTTCTCATATAATAGTCATAGTAGGTAATGATATCTTTTTTTATTTGGTGATTATTTTTTTTTCTTCATAGAGACATCTTTCACTGGGAAAAAAGGCAATTTGCCTGTACTGAACATGAACTTTTATTTTCATGTTTTACTGCATAGCATTCTTGCCCATGCCGATGTTACATTTCTCCCTCTTTCAGTGAATGGTGTTCCAGGAGCCTTTCTTCTGAAATTCTCCTCCTTCTTCTTGATGTTTTATCAAAACTAGTGTCAAACTATTTCTTCAAGAGGATTTGTCAACCTCATTCACTCCAAGTGGTAAATTATTGTCTACAGTGTAAGTTGGAAATGCTATAAATGTTGCTTTGATTTTAATAAGTAGTAATTCCTCTTCCAACAATAATTTTCATACCTCAGTGATAGTTTCATTAGAAAGATATTTGGGGGCTGTTTGGTAGGCTTTCCTAATTTTCTTAATTAGGTGGGGGACAAAATTATGATGCTCTCCTTCTTATTCTTAGTCCTAAAAGTTCTCAGTCCTTAAAAATTGATTTTTTAAAAATAAATTTCATTTATTTTTTATGAACTGATAACCAATGAACTCACATCACAAATGTTTGCAACACTAAATGCACATAGGAATTGTTCACATTTGTTCAGGTCTTAAGTGTCTGTACAATGATATGTCTCATATAACTAATGCAATTATATCTAACAGCTCTTCTTATACTCTTAGTGAGCAAGTAATTTTCCTGCAAATTGAGTAAACCTGGATTCTCTATAAAAATATTACCTATAGTTTATTAAGTTCTTACTGTGTGTCGGAAATTATGCTAAAACTCTCATATGCCATTTCTCATATAATGATCAAAATGAAAGAACTCAATAGTAATATAATTCCCATTTAGCATATGAAAAAGTAGGTTTAGAGAAGTTAAGAAACTTCCCAAGTAGCTCATTAGAGAAATGATGGAGTCAGAATTCATATCCAGTTGTCAGTTGTCCTTTCCAGAGTTTATGCTCTTCATCCCAATACTCTGCCACCTTGATGACATATCCCTAGAAAATCAAGTATTAACAAAGACCAACAATATCACTATTATCTATCAAATCGATCTACCAAATTTAAGTAACAAACAAATGGATTATACATCAGAGGAAACTATTTTTCAATTTTACAAGTGATTTAAATGACAAAGTTTAAAGAGGCAGGTTTTTAAAATCCTGAATTTAGGAAAGTATATCAGACTTTTGCAGTTTGGTGGGAAATATATTTCAGGTTTCTTCCTGAGACCTGCAGAATGGAAAGATGAGTCATTTGTTTATGTAATATATCAAAATCTTAATATGCTATATGTAGAATATGCATAAAATAATAACTTGATCTTGAGTATAGTATAAATTAATCACTTGTGCATTCTTGGCATCAAACCACATCATCTGTTTGATTTTTTTTTAAGTTAATTAATTTATTTTTTGAGAATTAGACAGTGTTATTCAGAAAAATAAATTTTATTAGAGAGAGTAGCCATTTGGCAGTTTAATGTAATTATGAATTCCAAAAATATACATATTAGATTATGCTTGTAAACTGGTCTGCTAATCTGGGCATGATTAAATTATGGTTAGGGCATTAACTGGACCACGTCAGTAGGACATTGAGCCCCACCCCTTGGTGGGTGGGGGAATCAAGTATAAAAGGCAAGGCAAAAGACAGAGTAAGAAGTCTTGATGTTGGAGTCTTGTGCTGGAACCCTGGGAAGTAAGAGAGCTTGGTCATGAGGAAGGAGAGAAGGCCCCAGGATAGAGACAAGCCATTCATCTGATAGTCTACAGCTGGCCTTGTGGGGAGAAGCAAAGCCTAGGGAGTCTCATAGTCTACAGCTGACCTTGTGGAGGAAACAGAGGAACTAAGCCCGGAGAGAAATGCAGCCCCGGGAAGAGAAGAACCCAAGAAGCCTGAACGCTGGCAAACATTGGCAGCTGTCTTACTCCAACACGTGGCAATCGACTTTGGTGAGGGAAGAAACTTATGCTTTATGGCCTGGTAACTGTGGGCTTCTACCCCAAATAAATACCCTTTATAAAAACCAACCCATTTCTGGTATTTTGCATCAGCATCCCTTTGGCTGACTAATACAGAGAGTAAATGACTTTGCTTGACTATATTCTTTAACTAAAATCATGGCTACCATGAAAGTGAAGTCATTCTTTGACTAAGCACAGACTTATTCAAAAAGATTAGGAAATAGGAAGGGTTCATTTTAGTATTATCAGCATTTTATAGTGTTTTTTATATACAGAGAAACAAACAAGCAAACATGGCAAGAGCCTTAAAATCCAAGTTCAGTTGAAGAGATGGACAAATGAACAAATGTTTATTCTTATATGTGCATATATATATATATATATACATTAAAACAGTATATTTAAAGGATAGAAATGGTTTAACTGAGAAGACTTTTATTAAATCTGTCAGGAGAAAGAATTTAAGAGAGGTTTAAAGAGGAACTCATGCATGACTGGGATTTAAAAATTTGAATAGGATTTTTCCAGGCAGTCATGTTGGAAGAAGATATTTGGGAATGGTAAGTTTTGCCTTGTGAGGTATAATAGAGGGTATTTAGAGTCTTAGGTGATGGCTTGCTGTATTGGTATGCTTATAAAGAATCTACTGGTAGTTACAAAATATCCAGGGTTTTTACAAGCCCCTATATAAGATGGTGAATTGCATCAATCTGGGGTGTTAAATTTATAGGTTCAAGAGAAAGATATTTTGAAAAAAATAGAAAATTTGTATATTCTACTTCACCCTGTGAAGAAAACGCAACTCCTATATTTTGTTAGGAATGGAAACAGACTTCAATGCAGAAAAAAATTGTACAATTGAGTGGTTTCTAACTGGTTTTCAGTAGTTGCAGCCATAAAGTGACTGAAGATATTCTTTGAGGAGAATGGGCATTCAGATGAAGCCAGACACATGACTGAATCTTCAAAATAAGACCACAGTTAATGGTAATAGTCTGATGATATTATCTCATAATCTGTAACAAATGTTCCACAACAGTGTGGTATGTTGGTGAAGGGGTGTTGTATGGGAATTCAACACTTTTTTTGTAAATTCCTAACTTTTGTAATAAAAGTATATTTTTAAAAGTGAAGAAAAATTAAAAGTAAGAAATGAAAAATGCAGAATAAAAAAGAGGAAAAATCATGACTATTATTAATATATTTGGTGTTTATCATAAATAATATTTGATACAAATCCTTGGAAAACAGAAATGACATTAGACTCTGCTGTTCTATCTTAATCTGATCTCTCATAGCTGCAATAAATCGTGAATATTTACAATGTCAAAAAAAAAGAGTGTTTAGAAGTTGTCCCAAGCTATTTATGTTCCTTGACATGTACACAATTTTACATATAATTGCATGCCATGTAAATGAGACTATTATTTTTGTTATAGTCATTGTAATAAAGATATACCATGCACATATGTATTGTAGGTGCTTGAACATTTGTTCAGTAATTCCTCAAGCCATCTCAGGCAAGTTGTCCAATGTCTTGAAGGTTTAGTCTCTGTGCTAGATATAGGAGTGTCATTAACTCCTGTTCTGCCCACTTAACAAGGTTCCAATGAAAATCAAAGGAATAATGAACCATGTTAACATGGTAGTTAACATGTATTGAGCCCTTATTCTCCACTTAATGCTGTTTTAGGTGCTTAACACATATTATCTCATTTAACCAGTCCATCAGCCTATGTGGTGCATGCTACTCTTGCACCATTTTACAGATGAGGTAAATGAGGCACAGATCCATGAGGTGGATAGTATAAACCCTCTCAGCTGGCAGGTGGTGGTGCTAGGCAGCTCATCCTATCCGCCTCACCCCTAGCTACTTGGCTCCTGACAGTGCGTCATGATGCTTCTCAATTGAGAAATTCACTCTGGGAATCATTTGTTATCATTATAATCACTCCTAAAATTCACTAACATATTTCTTTACACAATTTCCTAGCAGTTGTTTAGGGGAAATATTAAGAAACTCTACAATTCCCTTTCCTATTATTCTTGGTGAAAACGGCTGTAACTTGATTTCTCTCTCTTCATTCCTGTTCCATCTTTCCCTTATCTTTGAATTTCATATTTTAGATAATTTAGTTTACCAGTTCACAGTAAAGTTTTAGAGGTCCTGACAACAATAAAAATATAAGAAAACCCTCTAAAATTTATTATGTCACCCTATATTGTTTGAGAGAAAATATTTTGCATAGCAGTCTTTCCATGACCTGCAACTTCTCATTCCTTAAATGTCTTCTTGTGTAAGACTCCCCATTCTTTATGGAATCAATTTGTTTCCTTTTATTGCAAATTTCCACTGAAATGTAAATTCCCTGAGTGTATAGGCAATGCCAGTTATTTTAGCAGTGTATATCCAGGTTCTGGTATGTACAAGGTTGTCATAAAGATATTTTTGAAAGGAAGAAATGAAGAAAAATTTTTTAAAAGAAATGAAAGAGAATGAGCAAATGGATGACTCTTTGTCAACTTCTATTTGCTATTGTAGCTATGCTTGCCTCTACATTTCTTTGTTACTCCATATCCTCCTTAGTTGCTGTTTCTATTTTTATTTTATTATATATATATATATATATATATATATACTTTCTTATTTTTTAAAGATACTCACAAGAGCCCTAGAGAATAGCAGACTATAAAAGAAGAACTTTTTATACTCATGCCCAAAATAAATCATGAAAAACTTTAAATTTCTTTCAGTTTATTTGGTTTTTCAGGTAACAGGTATACAGTACACTTAGAAAGAAAGCCAATCAAAAGCTTCCAGAAGTTTTGAGTAAGACTATCCAGTAAAGAATACCTCTCTTAAAGCGAAATTTTAGCTTGTTATCTGGTACCCATATTTCATCCTCAGAGGAAACACTGTGAAAATAGGTGCACTATTTTTTTAAAAGATTTATTTAATTAATTTATTTATTCCTACCTCCTCATTGTTTGCACTTTGCTGTTTCTGTTCATCTTCCTTGTTTCCTTAGGAGGCACTGGGAACCGAACCTGAGACCTCTGATGTGGGAGGGAGGCATCTTATCACTTGAGCCACCTCTGTTCCCTGCTTTCTTGTGTCTCTCATCATGCTTTTTTTCCTTCTTGTGTTTCTTGTTGCATCAGCTTACTGTGCTTGCCATTGTGCCAGCTTGCTTTCTTCTTTAGGAAGCACCAGGAACCCAAGACCACCGATGTGGGAGGAAGGTGCCTCATCACTTGAGCCAACTCTGTTCCCTGCTTTTGTTATGTCTCTTATTATGGTTTTCTTCTTGTGTCTCTTGTTGTGTCAGCTTGCTGTGACTTCCTGTCATACAAGCTCGCTGTATTCTTTAGGAGGCACTGGGAACCGAACTAGAGACCTCCCATGTGGTAGCTCAATCCCTTGAGCCACATCTATTTCCTGAGGTGCATTATTTTGTTCTGTATTATTGACTTGATTATTTTCCAATGAGAAGAATTATAGATTTAAGTTTCCCAAAGTATACAAGATCTGAAAAAATTCAAAAATATTTTTATTGGAATGGGTCATAGGACAGAGAAATAAAGAAGTTAAGAGAAAATGGAGTGGCATGATGATGGAAATTAGGGGTTATCAAGGGAGCTCTGCACCAAAAGGCACTAGAATATTTTGGAAAATATCAAAGAGAAAAAAGAGCAATATCTGCCACCAATTTCACCATCTTCACTCTTTTGCATAATAATAATTATACTGCATTGCAACTATATAACATTAATACCCAAGGTAAAACAAAATGCTCAATACATAATATCTGTTATTATGTATGAGACAATATGCTAAGGTCTTTAAAAAAACTCTGTCTTATAAATCCCCTGTAATCTTATAAGGATTGTGTTATACATTACATATAAATTAAATAGCATATGAGAAAAGTGATTATTTGGTGGACTAAATCAATCATCGATGATGACCAAATTAGGATAGGCTAGAATCAGAATTCGACCCAGGTCTGTCTGACTCCATATTTATACTGATCAGCCCATATTGCCTCTCCAAATTGTATACTCTTCTGCAAAAATCTTTTCATATAATAGTTCCTTCAATCTTTCCACTTCTGTAAATTAAGGTTCTTATTATTCTAAAAACAGTGGTCAATGTTTCAGAAAGGAATTTTTTGGACAAACCTGATTAAATGAATTCAAATGAATTAAAAAACTAAGGAGTGAGACCCAGGAAACAGAAACTTTAGGAATCTGTTGGGTGGTGCTTGGTGTTTCTGAATTAAGTTGCTACTGATTTTTTAATGTCTTCCGTGCTTCAATCCTTCTGCAGTATTTTTAAATATACATATATTATATATCATCTATATCTATATCTATCTATATCTATATCTATATCTATCTATATCTATATCTATATCTATATCTATATCTATATCTATATCTATATCTATATCTATATCTATATCTATATCTATATCTATATCTATATCTATATCATCTATATCTATATCTATATCTATATCTATATCATCTATATCTATATCTATATCATCTATATCTATATCTATATCTATATCATCTATATCTATATCTATATCTATATCTATATCTATATCTATATCTATATATCTATATCTATATCTATATCTATATCTATATCTATCTATCTATATCTATATCTATTTCTATATCATCTATATCTATATCTATATATCTATATATCTATATCTATATCTATATCATCATCTATCTATATCTATCTATCTATCTATCTATCTATCTATCTATCTATTTATCTATCTATCTATCTACATAAAATTTACTTTTAAAGGCAATTACATAAATGTTACATCAAAATAGGGGATTCTCATATACCCCACCCCTTCCCCCATACTTTTTCTCATTAACAACTATAATTAGTGTAGTACATTTTTTACAATTGGTGAACACATATTAAAGCATTTCTACTAACCTCGAACATTATGGTTTACAGTATAGTTTACACTTTGCCCCGCACAATTTTGTAAGTTTTGAAAAAATGTATAATGACCTGTATCTGTCATTGCGGTGTCATGCAGGACAATTCCAATGTTCCAAAAATATCCCCATGCTACACCTATTCTTTCCTCTCCCTCCCCTTAGAAGTTCTGGCAGCCACTGCCTTTATATCAATGATAAAAATTCTTCCTTTACTAGAATAATAATGTCTATAATGGAATAGTAATAGAATTATAATAAGTCTACTTTAGTCCATTGTTCATTCCTCAATCTTGAGGATTTTGGGATGGTGATGCTTCCTTATTTACATGCCATGAACAGATGGATAGAACTGTCTTGCTTGCAGTTGTAGATATTCTCTGTTTTTTGGGATGGATGTTTCCATCATTATCCTCTTGTTATTTGTCCTGGGTGAGTCCAATGAACTAGAGAGTAGTTGTTGCAACTCTGATGAGATTTAGGGCTAAACTGGCATATGAAAAAACCAAAGATTTAAGTCTCTGGGACATATAATTTACAAGTATAGTGCTATTTATAGGTTCAAATAAAAGGGGCAGAAAAGCCATGTGTAGGGAAATTATAAATAATTCTAACTCTGTTACATTGGGGAGCATAAATTCCAAGGCTCACTGACAGGGAGTTGAATTTCTGAGCTTGTCTTCCCTGCTTATACTGCTTAGATATCTCTAGATCATTCAGAAACCCCCTTGTTTGAGGCACAGTTTACTGGAGCAGTCAATGAGATCCTGCTGACATGAGCATAAGCATAACCTCTGGAATGAACTCCCAACTCTCTTTGTAGTTAATATTTCCCCCTTTGGTCAAGGTCTTTTTCCAAATGCATCACTTGTCAGTGCTTGGTACTAATCCCTTTGTATCAGGGAGGCTCATCCCCGGGAGTCATGTCTGACACTGGGGGGATGGTAGCAGCTCTACATGCTGAGCTTGACTTAAAAAGAAGCCACATTTAAGCAAAAAGGAGGCTTTCAGGAGGCAACTTTTAGGCAATATATAATACTAGGCTAAGTTTCAATTTCAAAAGGTAAAATTCATAAGTACAATCATCAATATCAAGGGGCTGGTGTATTGGTCTGTCTTCCTTCACTAAGCACTGCCCATGTGCTTGGGGGATTCTTGCTGCACTATTAGAAATTGCAGCAGGACTCCCCAGGATGGGAATTCAATATTTTTTTGGTAATTGTGTGGGTCTCCATCCACAGAAACAATGCCCCATAACACTTGAACAGATTCATATGCCTTAGAGACATGCCCCAGGCACACCCCTCCTGCCACATCCCCCCATCACTGACACCCCACACCAATGATCCTCCTTGCCATAGTTGTGACCCTTCTGCAAACATCATCACTTTTATTACATACTACAGCCCAATCTGTTAATTACAATTATATATCTTGTTTTACATGGAGGCAACTAAGGCTTAAAGAGATTAAATCATTTCTTAAGGTCTCACAGCTGGTGAGCAGCTTGAATCCACATCATCTGCCTGACATGTGCTTTCTCCACTATAGCACTGTTGTTTCAAGTTTGATTCCTCTGGAATCACACATGCCTCTGATGTCTAACAAATGCTTCCTAATAGCTCTTTTATAAAAAAGATTATCTGCTGCTCAATTGGAAAGTGTCTTCTTCACAAGCCCATTCTATTATGAAACAGAAATTGTCTGTATAGTTCAGCTGTCTGTGTATTATGTGACTATTTGTCTCTGGTTTTCTGGTACTTGCCTGTGAAGAACACAGAATGTCTAGAGATTTCAGTTTCCAGCAAGTCTGTGGAGTCAAAACAATTTAATTGTGGCATAAAAAGTATCACAGGATCCCAATTAACTTCATCTCTACTCTTTCCATAAATACATTCTATACTCCTGACAGATATGCCAAGTTTCCACCAGTTCCCCCACCCTTTGTTCCATTCCATGTTTCAGGCTTGACAATCTTGGTCACTTTTGTCAGAAAAAAACCCTCCTATAGGCAATATACACTCATGCTGTAAGGACAGATGCATGTTTCCTCTTCCCATGTAAAATTTTTCACAGTGCACACAATGCTTCTTGACTGCCCCTAGCAGGATCTCCACTGTAGCCTGTCTCCCACAATCTGGTGAGATAATTTGATCACAACCTGTTGTGTATACTTGTGGGAGAAGCTTCATTGGTTCCTGGGGCAATTCAGGCAGCTTCAACCTCCACAGTTTACAGTACCAACTACATCCTCAACTCCTACTACACAACCAGTAAGGGAGAAATGGTAAGAAAGTCTTAAACCAAAGAGAGAAACTTCATACAGGATAAACACATCTAGTAAGCCAGATGACAAGACACCAACAAAAAATTACAATCCATACCAAGAAACAGGAAGCTATGGCTCAGTTAAAGTCACAAGATAAGTCTCCAGATGACATAAAGTAATTGAGACAACTAATCATAGATGTTCAAACACATTTCCTTAATAAATTCAATGAGATGGATAAAGAGATTAAGGACATTAAGAAGACACTGGGTGAGCATGAAGAAGAATTTGAAAATATACATAGAAAAATAGCAGATCATATGGGAATGAAAGATACAATAAATGAAATTAAAAATACACTGGAGGCATATAATAGTAAATTTGAGGAGGCAGAAGAAAGGATCAGTGAACTTGAAGACATGCCTCTGAAAGTAAACACACAAAAGAACAGAAAAAGAAAAGAATGGAAAAAATTAAACAGGGTCTCAGGGAATTAAATGATGTCAAAAGACATGAAAACATATGTGTCATGGGTGTCCCAGAAGGAGAAGAGAAAGGAAAAGGGACAAAAGGAATATTTGAAAAAATAATGGTAGAAAATTTCCCAATCCTATTGAAAGACATAGATATCAGTGTACAAGAAGCACAACATACTCCCATCTGAATAAAATCCAACTAGACCAACTCTGAAACACATACTAATCAGAATGTCAAATGCCAATGACAAAGAGAAAATTCTGAAAGCTGTAAGAGAAAAGCAATGCATAGCATACAAGGTATATCCAATAAGATGAAGTGCCAATTTCCCATCAGAAACTATGGAGGCAAGAAGTCACTGGTGTGTTATATTTAAGATATTGCAAGAGAAAAACTGTCTTTCAAAATTGAAGGTGAGTTTAGGATATTCACAGATAAACAAGCTGAGAGAGTTTGTAATCAAGAGATAAGGTTTGCAGGAAATACTAAAGGGAGGGCTACAGCTTGGAAAGAAAAGACAGTAGAGGGAGGCTTGGAAGAGAATTTAGAGATGAAGATTATATCAGTAAAAGTAATTAAAAGTGTAAAAAGAATAATGAAAATAAAATATATCATTTATGTAATCTAAATATCTTTAAAAAATAATTAATTAATTAAAAAAGAAAATAACGGATGACAGATAAAACCCAAAGCCAAAATGAGTGAAATAAAATATGCCTTTACAGTAATAACATCGAACATTAATGGGTTAAATTCCTCAATCAAATGCACAGACTTGCTGAATGAATAATAAAATATGAGCCATTTATATGCTGTCTACAATAGACTCACCTTAGACCCAAGAATAACAATAGATTGAAGCAAAGGCTGGAAAAAGATATTCTCATGCATGTAATAACCAAAAAAAAAAAAAAAAAAGCTGGAGTAGCTATACTTGTGTCAGATGAAATAGACTTTAAAAGCAAAAATGTTATTAGAGAAAAGGAAGGACATTGTATATTATTAAAAAGGACAATTCACCAGGAAGAAATAACAATTATAAATATATATGCACCTAGTTAGAATACCCAAAGATAGATGAGGCAAACATTGGCAAAACTGAAGGGAGAAATAGATATCTCTACAATAATAGTTGGAGACTTCAACACCACTCTTGTTATTGGATAGAACAGCTGGGCTAAGGATAAATAAGTAGAGAACATTGCAACCCAAAACAACAGCATATACATTCTTCTCAAGTGCTAATGTATCTTTCTCCTGGATAGACCATATTTTGGGTCACAAAGCAGATCTCAATAAATTCAGCAAGATTAAAATTATACAAAGCAATTTCTCAGATCATAATGGAATAAAGTTGGAAGTCAACAAGAGAGAAAAAAATGGAAAATCCACATTCCACAACACAGTATTAAATAATCAGTGTGATAAGAAGAAATTGTGAGAGAAATCAGTAAATTTCTTGAGATGAATTAAAATGAACACAGCATATCAGAGCCTATGGGATCCAGCAAAGCAGTGCTGAGAGGGAAATTTATGGTCCTCAATGTTTACATTAAAAAAGAAGAAAGAGCTAAAATGATTGACCTAATTACACAGCTAGAGGAACTAGAAAATGAACAGCAAACTAGTCCCCAAACAAGTAGAAGGAATGAAATAACAAAGATCAGAGCAGAAATAAGTGAAATTGAGAGTAAAAAAAAAACAATAGAGAGAATTAACAAAACCAAAATTTGTTCTTCAGAAGATTAACAAAATCAACAAACCCTTAGCTAGACTGACTAAGTAAAAAAGAGAGCTGATTCTAATAAATGAAATAAAAAATGAAAATGGGAACATTACTACTGGCCCCACAGAAATAAGAGAGATCATAAGACGATGCTATAAACAACTTTATGCCAAAAAACTAGACAATGTGGATGAAATGGAAAAATTCCTATGAACATACAATGTACACTGACCCTAGAAGAAACAAAAGAGCTCAACAAAATAAGCACAAGTAAAGAGATAGAAACAGTCATCAAACAACTCGTCAAAATGAAAACCCTAAGACCAGATGGCTTCATAAGTGAATTCTACCAAGCATTCAAAGAAGAGTTAATACTGATCTGGCTCAATCTCTTCCAAAAATTGAACAAGAAGGAACACTACTAAGTTCATTCTATGAAGTCATTATCACCCTAATACCAAAGCCACATAAAGCTATTAAGAAAAAAGAAAATTACAGACCCTTTTCCCTACTGAATATGGATGCAAAAATTCTCAATAAAATACTTACTAATTGAATCCAACAACACATTAAAGAATTATTCATCATGATCAAGTAGATTCTATACCAGGAATGCAAGGGTGATTTAACACAAAACAATCTATCAGCTTAATACACCGTATTAATAAACCGAAGAAGAAAAATTACATGAACCTATTGATTGACACAGAAAAGACATTTGACAAAATACAGCATCCTTTCTTGATAAAAAATACTACAAAAGATAGGAATTGAAGATAACTTTTCTCAACATGATAAAGGCCATATATGAAAAAAAAAACATAGCTAACATTGTACTCAATGTATAGGGACAAGACAGGATGCCCTACTGAGATCAGGGACAAGACAAGGATGCCCACTGTCACCACTGTTGTTCAATATAGTGTTAAAGATTCTAGCTACAGCAATCAGGCAAGTAAAAGAAATAAAAGGCATCTAAATCAGAAAGGAAGAAGTGAAATGTTTGCTATTCACAGATGATATGATCTGACACTTAGAAAGTAAAAAAAAAAAAAAAAAAAAAAAAAAAAAAAACTACAAGAAAGCTGCTAAAGCTAATAAATGATTTCAATAGAGTGTCAGGAAACAAGATTAATACACAAAAACCATGGTGTTTGTGGCAGTTTGATGTAATTATGAATTCCAAAAATATAATTGAATCATGCTTGTAAACTGATCTGTTAATCTGGGCATGATTAGGTTAGGATTAGGGTGTTGAGCCCCACCCCTTGGTGGGTGGGGAATTGAATATAAAAGGCAAGGAAAAGGACAGTTGAAGCAGTCTTTTGAGAAGAAGTTTTGATGTTAGAAAGAAGGCCCCAGGAGAAGAGAAGCAAGCCGTTTGCCTGATCGTCTACAGCTGACCTTGTGGAGGAAACAGGAGCTAAGCCCAGAGAGAAACACAGCCCCGGGAAGAGAGGAACCCCAGAAGCCTGAACCCTGGCAAATGCCAGTAGCTGTCTTGTTCTAACTCATGGCAATAGACTGTGGTGAGAGAAGAAACTTAATGCTTTATGGCCTGGTATTTGTGGACTTCTATCCCAAATAAATACCCTTTCTAAAGACCAACCCAACCCATTTTTGGTATTTCACATTAGCACCCCTTTGGCTGTCTAATACAGTGTTTTTATACTCTAGTTATGCATGATCTAAGGAGAATGTCAGGAAAAAAATTCTATTTACAATAGCAACTAAAAGAATCAAATATTTAAGAATAAACTAAACCAAGGATGTAAAGAACTTGTATTCAGAAAACTACAATGCATTGTTAAAAGAAATTAAAAAAAAGACCTAAATAATTGGAAGAATATTCCATGCTTATGGACTGGAAGACTAAATATCATTTAAGATGTCAATTCTATGCAAATTGATATACAGTTTCAATGCAATCTCAATAAAAATTCCACCAGGATTTCTTAAACAAATGGAAAACCCAATTATAAATTTTATTTGGAAGGGTTAGTGGCCCCAAACAGCCAGAAACATCTTTAAAAAAAAAAAGAAAATTGAAGTTCGAGGACTCTTACTTCCAAACTTGAAATCATATTATGAAGCTAAGGTGGTAAAAACAGCATGGTACTTGCATAAAGATAGATAGATAAACCAATGGAGCCAAACTGATGGCTCAGAAACAGATCCTTGCAGCTAGGGTCAAGTGATTTTTGAGAAGCCTTTCTAACCCACCCAGCTGAGTAAGAACAGCCTATTCAACAAATGGAGCTGGGAGAACTGGATATCTATAGACAAAAGACCCCTATCACACACCCTATACAAAAATTAATTCAAAATGGATCAAAGACCTAAATATAAAAGCTAAAGCCATAAAGCTCCTAGAAGAAAATGTAGGAAAACATCTTCAAGAGCTAGTGGTAGATGGTGCATTCTAAAACCTTACACCGAGAGCATGAGCAATGAAAAAAAATGTGGATAAATGGGACCTCCTGAAATTTAAATACTTTTGTGATTCAAAGGACTATGCCAAGAAGGTGAAAAGGAAGCCCACTCAATGTGAGAAAATATTTGGAAACCACATATCTCTTTCCATTCTATAAAGAGATCATGCAACTTAATAATAAAAGAGCAAGCAATCCAATTTAAAAATGGGCAAAAGATTTAAATAGACATTTCTCCAAAGAAGAAATAAAAATGGCCAAAAAGCTCATGAAAAAAATGTTCCATATCACTAGCTATTAGGGCAATGCAAATCAAAATGACAATGAGATATCATCTCACACTCATAGAATGGCCATTATTTAAAAAAAAAAAAAAAAAAAAAAAAAACAGAAAGAAATAAGTGCTGGAAAGGATGTAGAGAAATAGGAATACTCCTTCACTGTTGGTGGGATTGTATATTGTGCAGCCTGTGTGGAAGACAGTTTGAAGTTTCCTCAGGAAGCTAAATATAGAACTGCCATATGATCCAGCAATTCCTCTATTAGGAACATATCCAGAAGCACTGAAACTGACACAAACAGACATCTGCACACCAATGTTCATAGCAGCATTATTCACAATTACCAAAAGATGGAAACTACCAAAGTGTCCATCAACCAATGAATGGATAAACAAAATGTGGTATATACATATGATGAGATACTGTGGTGCAGTTAAAAGCAATGAAATCGGGACACATATGATAACATGGATGATTCTTGAAGACATTATGCTAAGTGAAATAAGGCACACACAAAAGAACAAATATTGCATGGTCTCACTGATATGAACTAAATATGAAGAATCAATGCATGGAATTAAAACCTAGATTATAGGTTATTAGGAGAGAATAAAAGAGCTGTGAGAGAGTACTGATGCTTAATGTATGTAGAAGTTTTAATTAACTTGACTGTAAAAGTATGGAAATGGATAGAGTTGATGGTAACACATTACACTGAGTAGAAGCTGGTTTATAAATAAGATCGTGGCTGAAAAGGGTAATCTAGGAATGTAAATGTCAATTGAAAGAAAGATAGAGAATAATCTAGGGACAATAACACAATGAACCCAGAGGTGGATGAGAATTGTGAGTAACAGTACAAATGCAAGAATGTCTTTCTATGAACTAGAACAAATGTACATGACTATTGCAGGGTGATGGACATGTGGAGAAGCATGGGAAAAATAAAATTAATGTAACTTATGGATTAGAGTAAACAGGAATATTGTAATATTCTTGTATCAATGCCAAAGATGTACTGTGTTGATAATAGGGAATATGGAAAAAATAGTCCAAATGTATGTTTTAGACCACAGGTAGTGATAATAGTTTGATGATAATTACCTTATAATCTGTAACAAATGTTCCACAACACTGTGTTGTATTGGTGAAAGGTGGTTGTATGGAAATTCTACACACGTGCATGCTTGTTTTGAAGTTGTGAACTTCTGTAATAAAAATACATTTAAAAAAATCTCACACAGTAAAACCCCCAAAATGGAAGAAATTAAAAAAAAAAAAGAAGTAATTTCCCTAAATATGGTCATACCAAAAGGAACTGATCTTAGTTCTCTCTCAGTTCTCAAGGCTAAATGCATCTGCTGTCTGTGGCATATACTTTGCAACTTTAATCAGATGCTTCTTCAATTATAGACTAATTATAAATGTTCAATATAATCATACAGTGAT
This sequence comes from Tolypeutes matacus, assembly GCA_026826555.1. Taxonomy (NCBI): domain Eukaryota; kingdom Metazoa; phylum Chordata; class Mammalia; order Cingulata; family Chlamyphoridae; genus Tolypeutes; species Tolypeutes matacus. Next base: position 3,852,782 of record JAKSZT010054587.1, read on the forward strand.
ATAAAATTACTCTCTCTCTTAATGTGTCCTATCCCATGTACCAACTAATGTAAAAGTTGAAATATTTTAAAACATCAAAAATATTGAGCTATTTTCAGTTTTCCACATATTAACCTACTATAAACACTAATATGGTCTCTTCAGAATAAAAAGACAGAAAACAGTGGGTTTATGAAGTGAAAATATCCATCAGGTCCATATCAAGTATATTCCCTATTTAACTAAAGGAGGAAATAAAGATTGAAAGAAGGACATTTGGGAAGGCTTAGTAGTTTTCTTCATCAAATATTATTAATAGCATTTAATATCCACTCATCATTCTGGAATGAAGAAGGGAAATATTATTCATTCTAATATAATAGGTCCAATAAAACTTAAAAAAATGATTAATTTGAGTGTCATTTATGCAAGTGAGATAAAAATAAATTGGCATGAAAGAAAAATCAAAATATATAGATGCCCAACACAGATTCTTAGTAATTATTTGCAGTTCAAAGGAATGCATATGTTACAGGACAAACTCATGGAATAGTATAATCAACCCAGAGCTATTCATGTCTGAAAACTGTCACCACATCTAGCACAGAAGATAGAAAAGTGAGTAGTTAAGGGCATGGAGTAGTAAAGGATTGTCTAGCAGGTGCTATGGTCTCTCTCCAAGGATGCAGCCAGTTTGTGGCAAACTTGCAGGGAAATAACTGGGGACAAACACTCTGACTTCACTTCTGTCACTGCCACAGACAACCCTGGGTTAAATGCATTAAGAAGACTTGAATATATGATCCCATTGAAACAGGTGATGTATACAAATATTCCCCCTGGAACAAAGAGGAGGCTAGAAAAGGATGGAGAATAGATTTGGAGGGACAAATGGAAGATGTCCAGCACAAGATACACAATCAGAATTTACGTGCATATAACTTAATAGAGAGAAGTATACATGGACTTAATTTACCCATACCTTAAGTTTATTTTCTTCACAACCAAAAATGGAATAAGAAAGAAAATATTGATTGATTACAGTTTTCCCAAGGAGTCAGAGACTTCAAAATACTTTTTCTCCAACTTAATAAAGAACCAATTTTTCAATGCCCAATTTTTAAAATGTCTTGTTAGTCATTCCCCAAATTATGAACTCCAGAGGGGCTACAGTCCCCAAGATCCAAAAACTGACATAAAAGATTCTGTGATAGCAGATTTGAGTATTCAGGATGATGGCTTTAACGATGACTTTAGGTAAGTTGCCTACTTCCAATCTTAGAGGTAGATAGAAAATCATATTTATTGCTGACAACCGTCCATTAGACCTTTACATGCTAGGCTATGTTAAGTGCTAAACTAGAGCTTTGTTTCACATATCTTCACCATATTATTAGATTAGTTTCTGAGACAGTGTAGAGGAAAAAAAGGGAGGTATAATTTACCATGTTTGTGCAAAAAAGAGCAATTAACCATTAGAGAACAACAGTGGAAAAATAAACCTAAGCAATAACAAGAACCACAAAGAAACAGTCATCAAAAACTACTTAAAAAGGTAAGGTCCCTTGGGAATATTTCAAGACCAATTTCAGTAGCAAAAGAAATAGCAGAGACTATGAGTCTAAGAGACAAAAGACATCAAGAAATGTTTAATATTTTCCTTTTGATATTTTTTGAGAAAGCAGGAAGACACATGATATAAGACTTCCAGATAAAGGAAGAGTTAGAAGGGATACTTTTCATACATTGTCAGGTTATCAGTCTTCTGGTTCTATATAACAAAGAACTCAGCCCTTCTCTCAAATAATGTAGATAGGTGGATTTCTGGAGAAGCAGCAAGTTGTATGCCTTATTTTTTTTTTTTTTTATTATGGGTAAAAATCAAAATTCTCACAATACATACAAACATTTGTATAATGATATATAAATATATATGCATATATGTGTATTTGCTTACAAAAATGTTATTTTTTATATATATATATACATATATTTTAAGAGGTGCTTAGATTACCTAAAATATTATACGGAACCCACTCGGATTCCCATGTTGCCCACCTCCCACACCTCCCACCACATCCAACACAAACATCTCCCATAGTGTGGCCCACCAACCTCAATGAACTTACACATCCTGGAGCCTTGCCACCAACCATAGACCACAGTTCACACTGTAGACCACACTCTCTCCCACTCAGTTCTGAGTGGTGTGTGCTGATTTAAAATGGCCTACATCCATTGCCACAACAGTACTCAGGACAACCTCCAACTCCCAAAGAAGCCCCT
>JAKSZT010054587.1:3860046-3881406 GCA_026826555.1 Tolypeutes matacus
CAGAGTCATTTGTATTTTTCTGTTGCCCTCTGGTCATCATATTATCTTGATGGGTTTGTTCAGTTGATTAGCTTTTCTCTATGCTCTAGAATTTTATTTAGCTGTTGGTTCTGCGTGTGAGTTAAGTTTTCTCTTTGGCAGTTTTTCTTCTTATTTTATTTCCTTACTTCTTTCTATGTTCCCTTGAAGGCAAAAGGTTAGGGCCAGAGGAGTCAAAAGATGTAAGGAAGGCAGAAGGATAATAGAAATGTTGATAAAAGTTAGAAGAGGGGCAAAATGAGATTCAATGAGATGAATATTTAACTTGTGTAGGCAGTGTAGAGTACTAGGAAAAAATATGGAGTTCCTATAATGGACTGGGAAAACAAATGGAGGAATATATATATATAGTGATTTAGAAGGCTAGAATTATGAGGAGGTAGAGAAATAGTAGAGAAAGGTCTGAAAGGAAAAAGTTAATACTAATAAAAAATAAAAAAAAATAAAAAAAATAAAAAAAAAAAAAGAAAAAAGAAGAAGGAAACAAGGGGGGTCAATGATACCCCTAGGGTCCAAGTGGATCCTTCCTGCCTACTTGTGTTTATCAATGAATTTCCCCACAGGGTTCTATATGCAGGTCCTGAAGCAGCTTTTAGCTATTAAACTAAATTAAAAAGAATTTATTTTTCAATTGTTGAGGTGACCTCACTTTTTTTTTTTTTTTAGCCAAATGCAGGACCCAAAATAATTCCTCTTCTAGACCTACCCCCTTACGGAAGGGACCCTAGCTGGGCCCGTGGAAATTAATCAAGCACGTCCCACTTTCCGGACTGCCCAGGTTAGCTGAAACTCTGATGTTAGTCAGTTAAGATTGCTAAAGAGGGCGGATTCCGCCCCTTCTGGCGCCGAGCTCCAGAGTCATCGGGCTGCTCAGTAAATCAGTTTGAGTGCAGATTCGCGTCTGCTCTCAGCCTGGTGCTGCTTCAGTTCGGCTTATCTGCTCCCCAAAGCTATGGGGCGGTGCAGGCAGCCAGATCGATATCTAAAAATATAAAATACCCTTCCCTGTCTTCCAACCGAACCCTCCCTTCTTTGGGAAGTGTCCCTTCCTCCTGGCTCCGCAGTGGCCCGGGTCTTATCCCTGGGTGACTAGGGAGATCAGCTCCGTTCCCCGACCAAAATCCCCCTCCGGTTCACCGGGTGCTGAGTAGCTTTTTGCTCTGCTCACACAAGGTCCAAGGGGCGCCAGGCAGCCAGCTCCCCAGAAAATAAAACTTTTTCGCCCCCGCCCGCGGCTCCAAATGGCCGTTTTATTTTTTATTTCCGTAACCGCGGGGCTCAGCCGCCTGTGCCAACCCCCACCGGCAGCCTCAAAACTCACGAATCTCCACCGTTCGGTCCACGCCGCCGATCCGCGCAGATAGATGTCCCAAGCCTCTCACTCCACGCGTGCACAGCACAGACCCCCGGGCAGGACCCCGTCCCCAATCCGCCTTGCTCTGGGAGCTTGCAGTGTGCGCCCTCCTACACCAACACCATCTTGCCCCCCCTCTCAAGCCCTTATTTTGTTTTTGCATCAAAGGTGAGTGATGAGATAATTTTCCCTACTGAGAAAAATTATATGCCTTTGCTAAAAGAGTCAAAAGGGCCTGGAACCCAGTGGAAGTCAATTATTATTTCCTAAGGAATGGAGCTCAGAACAGAGAAGATAAGGGCAGAAGGCATCAAAGGAAGGGAGCATAACCCTGGGCTCCATGATGGACGATGAGGTCATTGAAAGGACTCTGGACCAAAGGGTAATGTTGATGGGGCAGAAAGTAGAGAGACCAGAATGGAAAAGGGAATACATATCAAAGGGATAGAGGAGTAGTATTGGATACAAATTTAGCTCATTGCAATGTTTTGTATAAAAAAGCAATTACCACTGCTCTACTACTGTGTAACATCATTAATTACAAATGATAGCTGGGTTTAAAAGTCACACAAAGAACTAAGCACTTTATATATAGTATTCCCTTTAAATTTTCCTATAATAAATATAAGGAAATTATTATTATGCCCACAAATAGATGAGAAAGCTGAGACTTGAGAGAAATTTAAAAAGTTTTCCAGGGTCACAGCAATGGAAAATTTTGGCAATAGGATTCAAACTGAGATCTGTTCAAGCTCAATCTTTGTAAATGTATAACTTTGCCCAGCATATTTTACATATGTTACCTCCTTGAATATTTATAGCAGTGCTATACAGACAAAACTGTTATAATAAATAATGATCATATAAACATAATAATAATAATAATAATATAAACATAACAATGATATTTATTTCAGAATTTCTACAGACAACCTGCGTCAGAAGCACTTGGGCTGCTTGAAGGAAAGAAGGTTCAGGGGCCCCACTTACAACATGCTAATTCATAACAGATGGGGTGGGACCAAGGGGAATCTAAAGTATCATGATTTAAAGACCACTTGTAGCTTGAGTATTTACCACCTTCCAGGCACTGGGCTCAGACCTTGCACAGATTGTCTCCAATAATCTTTAAAACAAAACTATGGAGAGTGAAAGTTTCCCTGTTTTACCTATAAAGATACTGACTAATGATTTCTTCAATGCCCCACATACTGTAAGCAATGTGTATAGGATTTGAACTCACATTATTTGCCTGCAGGTGAAACAATTTTTCTATGTTATCCCACCTCTCTCCAATTTGAGCTGTCAGCTCTGAACTCCAAGACTTATTTCTTGTCCATCAAGAGATATAATCACAGACTAGCTGTTGCTATAGGAAAAAATACCTTCTTTATAAACTCATTCCATTTGGTAAAACAATGTGTTATTTGGTCAGGCTAACTATTTTGTAGACAGGTTTCTTTGTTCCTTTCTATACCTGTCTGCAAAGAATTCAGATAGCTAGTGATTACTTTTGCCAAGAAAAGACACATGGGCTATCAAACAATTCTGGTGATCTTAGGGTAAAATGACATCCTTAGAAACTACTGAGAAACAGATTCTGATGGCTTGTGTCTCCCAGAATCAAGGCAATTTATCTATTCATTTATTAACTTATTCAGCAAATATTTATTGCATGTCTATTTTATACTAGGTACAATTCTAGCCCCGTGTGATGTAACATTGAATGAAACTGAAAAAAAAATCCTTGCTAATGTGGAGTTTATGTCTCACAGACTGTACAGTCTGATATAACGAAGGTACTAGGACTAGTTTACACCCCAAGGATCTCTTCATGACTGCAGTGACCCAAAGAACACTTAAAAGGTGCCTGGAGCACTATATTATTACAGATAATGTGACCACACAGGGAGAACCTCCAGGTATTTGCTGTTCCTTCACCTCCTCCCAGAAGAATCCTATGAAGAGTTAGTGACAAAGCTGTGGGGCAGAGATTCTCAATGAAGTGGTAAAATTACTGAAGGGACATTCCTAAAATATGCATTCTGATTTTTGATCATCACAAAATTGGGGTCTCCACAGGACATTTAATATGCAGAGACAAGGATAATAGGTGTCCTGAACTCATGGGACAGTCCATTTAAAGACTACACCCAATGTCTTATGAAAAAGGCTTTAAATTATGAATCTGAAATCTATTCACCCCCAAAAACACAAAGTATATATTGAAGCATTTTAAGATATATGTATTTTTCTAGGAATGCAGCCACTGCAAAAAATAAAAAATAGATTTTCATTTGGTTTATTTGGTATTTTAACAGGAATCACTCACTATTGCTTTAAAAAGTTTATATATGTACAAAGCATAATTTTTCAAGGTTTTAATATATTAACATGACTAGGAATTAAAAATTAAAGGAAGTTTGTCAGCTTTTGGCTTGGAAACATCAAAAATTGTTCAACTTAGAAAAATCATATTATCAATGTACATGCCTTTCCTGATATTTGAGTCACCAATAATACATATTGATTCTACATTTATGTGTATCTGACCATTTCATTAAAATATGTCACATTTACAGATTGAAATTCACATTATTTTACTATAATATCTATAGTATAGTTATTATCATATGATGATTGTTTTATGAACTGATTTCCTTTTATATCACCTTTATATCACAGTTAAAATATTTACATTTATGTATGCATGTATATATTGATAAATTTTGTTTCAGAAGTATAAAGGAGGCATTACCAATGCCTGTTATATAAAGGATATTTTTTGATGTGATAAAACTGATAATTATTTTACAAACAAATTCAAATTAGAATATGTTTCTTTTATGGAGATATGTACATAGCTATCTAGACAGACTGTAGAATAATGGTAAATTCCAGGATATTAAAACTCTAAAGACACACAATTTGTTTACTTAGGATAATGGGATATATTCATTTCTTATTCTCCGTTTTGTAATTTTACTCTGAATTTCAATAAGGTTCCCTCCGCTACGATTTATGGCAATTGCATCAAAGGCCCCTCTAGAATAGCAGAGAGGAGAAATTCCTCTGTGGTTGTATAATGAGAGAATGTCATCACCACCTGGTGAGCCATGGGGAAGTTCCTAACTCTCAGGTGATCTGCACAACTTGCCCATTCCTAGTTGTGATATTGGGGAAGGCTTTACTTTCCTGTGTCTAAATTTTAATTAGCTCCTACCCTAGTTTGTTTACTCCAAGAAACCAGTTTGTTTTCTTAAAAACATTTAACAGTATCTGAAAATCTTTCCACATTATTTACTTGTTAACTATGCATCTCGCCCTTCTAGAATAAGAGTGCCATAAAAGTAAAGCCCACTATTTTATCCTCACTGCTGTATCCCAGGGCCTAGAACAGGACCTGGGATTCAAGAAAGAATTTCTGAAAAAGGGAATAGACCCATACCAGTATTAAGGCATTCTTGTTATCAAAAGTGTTTTACAGAAAGGAATATATAGAGTGAGCATTCTTAATGAGGGTCCTGAGCTTGAATTGAAATTCAAGGAAACATTATTCTTGAGGGGATGTGCTGGTGCAGGTGTGATATAGTTATTAAATAATAAACAGTGTAGTGGTGACTTAGTAAAGAGTCCGTGGTTTTCACCTGACTAGCAAAGGGGTCTGTGGAACAAAAAAGATTAAAAACCTCTGATATAGAGAGTCAAAGAATTCCCTTCACCTCTCAAGTCAGGCAAGATTCCTGCTGAGATTTTCCTACCTCTAATAGTTGTAGTAATGACTGTATCACATGGTGCTGGCTCTCAGAAAGCCCTCATTTCATATCTATTATGTGAATTAACCCTTCTCTATATCATTTCCAGGTGAAGTATCTTTCAGCCATGAAAAGACACAATCACACTATGAAAGAGTTCATCCTGATGGGCTTCACCACAGACCCTGTGTTGCAGTTGGTCTTATTTGTGATGTTTCTTGGTGTGTACTCTGTGACTATAGTGGGAAATACCACTCTCATTGCATTGATCTGTAATAACTCCATTCTCCACACACCCATGTATTTTTTCATTGGTAATCTCTCTTTCCTGGATCTCTTGTATTCCTCTGCCTATACTCCAAAGATCCTGGTGAACTGCATCTCTGAAGATAAGAGCATCTCCCTGACTGGCTGTGTGGCTCAGTTAGTCTTCACTGCTGGGCTGTGTTTAACTGAGTGTTACCTCTTAGCTGCCATGGCTTATGACCACTATGTGGCCATTTCCAACCCACTGCTTTATATCCAAGCCAAGTCAAAGAAATTCTGCATCTGTTTAGTGATATATTCCTATGCTGGAGGCTTCATCAATGCAATAATAGTGACCAGCAACACATTCACAATGGACTTTTGTGGTGACAATATCATTGATGACTTTTTCTGTGATATCCCACCCCTGTTGAAATTGGCATGTGATGTGAAAGAGAGCTTCCAAGCTTTGCTCTTTTTCCTCATGGACTCCAATGTCCTTGCCCCATTGTGCCCATACTGGCCTCCTACCTCTTCATCATTGTCACCATCATGAGGATCTGCTCCACACAGGACTGCCTCAAAACCTTCTCCACCTGCTCCTCCCACTTGATTTCTGTCATCTTGTACTATGGTTCTATTCTCTACATCTACTCTTACCCAAGTTCTAGCTATTCCCTTGAGAGGGACAAATTGGTTTCTACATTTTATCCTGTGGACCTCCCCATGTTGAACCCCATGATCTACAGTCTGAAGAATAAAGATGTGAAACAAGCTCTGAAAAAACTCTTCAAGTTAACACAATCTGAAGTCTAAATTGACATAATTTAAAAAAGTAAGTTCTATGAGATAATGGACAACCCTAACAAAATATTGAGATACTAGGATTTTTAAAAAATCATTTTTTCTATTAAAAGAAATTCAACAAAAATGATTATACTTTTTTGTTGCAGTATTTGTTTTGTATTAGTGATCTGACTCTGTGTACTATTGAAAATAGAACCACTTTAATACTTCTACAATTTTTAATAAAAATAAGTATTTTAATTTAATGTAAATAAGAAAAGTATACAAACATCTGGTGTTTGATTTAGGAACCAGTTTTAACTTTAAAACAGCAATTGTATGTTATAATTGAAAGAGCAGTTGCCTTAAAATCAGGAAGATCTATTTTTGAATCCCATCTCTATTTCTCCAGTCAGAGACCTTGATGCTAGAGGATTACTTCTTGTTTTTTGCTGTGTGCCAGTCAGTGAACAAGCACTCTGCATGTCATGATGTTCTTATAACAACAATTAAAGATAGGCATATCTTAATTTTAAAAATGATGAAACTGAAGTTAAGATAGATTAACAAGCCTAGCAAGATTAAATGATAGAATAAAGTACTGGTTCAAGGTCTGCCCTTCCCAATGTGACTACTGGGAAGTATTCAAGCTTTGGGCTATATAGAAATATGCTCTCCTACAGGTTCTGCAATTTTCTAGTTGTGTGACCTTGGGAAATTGCTAAATCAAAGTTTCTTCATATAAAAGATGGTAATATTATTGCTTCCCTTTTAGCATTTTTCAAATGTATAAAGTATTTGTCACACAAATGATGCTTAAAAAATTAGTTCTTTCATTTTTACATTCATTTATATATCAAATATCCATAATTATGCTATCAATGTGATGCAATGTAGTGAGGAAACTAAATCTTTCATTTTCCCTGTAGTTTGTGGTAGAAGGATGTACATCCACTTGTAATGACAAGAAAATGGGATGGAAGTTGGATTTTGTTGGTCCTACTCTCAGCCCCACCAACAATTATCTCAAATAAATCCCTTATTATTGAGAATTTTCATGTGCTAGTCATTTTGCTGATATTTATATGTCAATATAGTGCTTATGCTCCCACTATTATTAGTAAAAATATCAAAAATTATATATTACACTCTATAAGCCAGTTATTATTTTGTCTTGTATCTTACCCAATTATTCCTCATAATGACCTTATAAAGCATATGGTGATTATAAGGTTATAATCACCTCACAATGATTAGAAGCACATTAGAAGCTCAGAGGGTACTTTTTTACAGGCTTAACTCATTCACTTTAGTTTTCTTGTACAAAAACCCAAAATAGTGCCCACATCAGGGACCCAGGTCCTCTGCACAGAGACTCTGGCATGGATCTTTACAAGATGGTCAGTGAATTCCTGGGAGGGAAACTTGGTTAACACAGTCTCATTCCAGAGGTTTCAGGGGAGATAGCTGTAGGTCTTAGAGATGGCAAACAGGTCACCTTGGTGAAGCTGCACAGGGTGGCTATGCAACTCCTAGCAGGGGTGTTGCAGTCATCAATACTGGCCATCAGCAGCCATTTTTTGGGCATGGAGACAGAGACAATACTAGTGCCTCAGTGGTTGGGGAAGAGGTACACCAGCATGGGGCCCCAGCATTCTCTCACAATGCAAGATAAGGTGTGGGGCTTCTGATATTGTCCCCCCCATAATCCCACCAAAAATGAGTGATGGAGGTCTTGGTCAGAATGGTGCCCCCATGGATGGTGGTTGCTACCTCCTTGGAGCACTCAACTCTCAGATTGGACTGGCTGCTGCTCTCCCAAGGGTGACAAAAGGATTGAACTGAGTCCACTGGACAGTGTGGGTCTGCTTTTGCCTAGACATAATTTTCAAAGTCACAGAGCTGGTGTTTCAGCACAGAATTTTTTAAATGTAGGGTCCATGCTATCAACAATTAAACCAGTTTCCTCTCTTATAGGTGATATTATACTCTCTTGTTCCCCTTGCAAAGCCCATGATATTAGCCTTCTAAAAACCTGGATTTATTTTTCTACTAAACATATTCTAAAAAATAATTTTCTTACAAATGCCTTGTTCTCTTCTTTCCTATTGTTGATCTAAGATTTACATGTTTAGTTGGTACATTTTTGATACTGTGGATGTTCAGCACCAGGAAGAACTGACTTGTTGGTGTGAAGAGATTGAGAAACCATTAATCCTACTAGTCTAAATCCTTATGCTCCAAAGCTCTTCAGAGAATCAAAGAGGAAGGCATCCATGTAAAATCATTACCATTTCCAAATTAGATCTGATGGCCTCAGTAATCAGTTGACATCCCCCTGAATCCATTTGGATAAATGCTTCTAACGTATCAGGTCTCCTTTATATAGCTCTCTTTTTGGAAAGCTTTTGAACAGTAATCTCAAAAAATTATTTTGTCTGTTGTTAGCCTCCATAGAGGAATTCTGACCAGATTCTTTCTCCTTGCTGACAGCAAGTTGTCCTCCCAGCATGGGATTGGTGCTATTCTAGATCATTCAGCCCCTACGGAGTGAAAAGTGAACACAAACAATTGAACAAGATAGCTGAGAGCAGACAAGTCTTGCATAGACTTGCATAATTGAAATGACACTTGATTTCAAATTCAGATTCCACCCCTTGGAAGCTCTGTAATCTTGGGAAAGTGTTTCAACAACCCCCAATCAAAAATTCTTCACCTCTGAAAAGGAAAGAAAAATATAGATGTTATAAGATAAACTAATTAAGAAGGAAAATATAGGTGAAATGGATAGACCAGTGTCAGACATAAAATTATACTTAACAAAAGTAGATATTTTTATTCTGAATGAGAAGAATTAGAACTGGCTTATTTATAAAAGTTGAGCCTGGGGAATTAATAAAGGCCAAGTATTCATTAGGAGACTGTAACACCAAGTAGTGTTGTCATTCAGAGCCTCACTAAATATTTGTTTTAATATTTTTGTCACATACTTCATGTAATTTGACAAAAGAGTGGCATTTTGGAACCATAAAGTTTATTGTCCTTGAATTACAGAATCTGTGTTTGTGACTCAGCTCCAAAATGAACTAACTGCATTATATTAAGAGCTTTGACTTTCCTCCCTGGAATGCCAGGAAAAAATTTTGGTTGAACTTTTTTCTGGCAACCCCATTCTATGTCTCCAAATTTGTTAAATTTGCTTACAGAATCAATCAGAAATATAAGAAAATGTAACATAATCTCTGACATATGGAGTGAGAGAAGAGATTAGCAGTTCTTTATACACATATTTTTGGATACATGGGACATCACCACATCTTGTTTGAAGTGAGAGACACAATATACTAAAGACAGGAGCATTATTTTACTTCGAGAATTGTATTCTTATAGTTGTGTCCCTAAAAACCACTTATAGGAGCTTATGTATATATTCTCTAACCCATCTGTTCCTTGACTGCTTTATCATCTAATAATGAAGATCTCTTAGATTTTTAGAATCATGGACCTATTCAAGTACCTGATAAAAAAAAGATCATTCCATCAAAATGTGCATTGTATAAACATGCAAAATTTTAGAGGTTTCAGAAATTACCAGAAATCTCTCTATGGAATTTCTGATTCTGAAACTCATTTGAAAAACTGCACACTTAGTAGATGCTTAAATTTATTTCCAGTGTTAACATTCTATAATTATAAGAGATGTATAATAAATATGTCAAACCTACCATGCTTATAAGTGAATTTCTAAATTTGACTTCCAAAATTTGATCTATCTGCTCATTCCCCAGATCAGTATATAAAATTCCACCCATCCAGCTTGACAAGGCAAATATCTGCCATTATCCTTTTCACTTTCCCTCCTACTTTCTTTTCAATCTTCCAGGAAATCCTGGTATAAACACATTCATAACATACCCTAAATCTGACCATTTCTCACCATCTCCACTGCCACCACCTAGACCCAAAAAGTTATTTTCACCAAGTATGCTGTAATAATCTCCTACATGGTTTACACCCCTGCACCTCTACTGTCTATGTACTGTGGTCTTTCGAAAAGGCAGGTCATGTCACACCTGTCCTTAAAACCTGTAGGAGTTCTCATTTTAACCTAAAGTAAAATTCCATACAATTCCCTATAGTTTTCCATCAGCTGACCCTCCACTAATCAGTATCCTCACCATCTCACACTTGCCCCATTTCACCTTGCCCCATACATGAGGACTTTCTCACTCTTGCTCAAAAATTCTAACCATGCCCCAAATCCTTTTCCCTCTACCTGGAACATTATTCCTAAAAATAAGGCATGGCTCTTCCTCATCCCCTTTACATTATCTTCAATTTTTATTTTTCCAAGTAAGCCCATCGTATTCTATTTAAATATTGATACCCACATCTATCAACCCTCTTCAATATTTCTCTGCTCAGACTCTGCTTTATTTCCCTCCATACCTATTTTCTTTTTCTCTCTCTTTTTTATGATGCTAGTTGGCATTTCCTCAGACCAGGATATAACCTTCACAAGGGCAGAACAAACACTCTCTTTTGTTTACTGTCATATCTCCAACATATTGAAGAATTCCTAATACAAATTGTTAATCAGTTACAAAACTCTTGGATGAAGAAATGGATAGTTTCCTTTGCATTTTGAATGTCTTTGTTCCCCAAAGAATTTTCCATTTCTAATCTAACTTAAAAAAATCAGTAAATAATCTACATTCAGGAGTATTTAATCATCTTAATACACCAGAAGACTAATAAGAAGGAAGAGCATATAGATGACTTATTCTCAAGATGAGTTGCAATTCATATAGAGATGTCAAATAAAAGGCATAAAAACATCAGAGCCATCATACTAGAGCACCTCACATAGAATGGCTTCCCAACTTGTGTTTTCCCCTGTAGTAGCACCGTTTGCTTCATTGGGAGCAATCAAAATTCCACACTGCTTCTCCTACTTTGTGGAAGTAATTAGTCCCTCCTGCACATGAAATTCAGCAACAGGGGGTGAAAATATCAGTCACAGATAGCCTGAACAACACAGAGTAAAACAATTAGTGTCAAAAACATGTCACTTTTTTTCCCCTTCACTGTGAAAGTAAATATATGTAGGCCCCAGTGTAACTTCAAGACTGAACTTCAGATTCTAGAGGAAGACAAGATATATCATTGGATAGCACCCTATTTTAGAAATTAGCATATGAGTGTGTGAGTGTAGAGTGTATGAGTGTGTGTGTACATCATGTGTTCATGCGTTTCGTTTGTTTGCGTATGAATTTTGGCACAGCAATGATCCTTAGAGACAAGCCAGACTCTGCCATCCCATTCTCATTTTCAAATGAGGTTAGAGAGAGGGCAAAATACTTAGCTGCTCCTGATCCCAGGGACTCTCCCTTGGTCTTAACGGTTCATGGAAATGACATTTTCCCCTCTCCTCTAACATTTGGCCTGCTTTTGCTGGACACATATATTTATTTCCTCAACAATTCTTTAGGGCTTTTTCTATATAGCACAAAGAAATATTTACCTCTGTATCCAAGACTCCATTAAAATTTCCCCATCACAAAAGTATTAACTGAAATTAATGTGCAAGTGGGGGATGATATATTAATTAGATATGTATTATTGAAAATTGACTGCATGATTATTAAAATATATATTAAACATGGTTGAAATAGAAATCTCTAAATTATACTAATTAAATTTCCTAAAATACATTATGTGCTCCATAATTTGGATCCTTGTCATAAAATCTTTGCTCTGTCCAGACTATCCTTTTCAATCTTTTCTGTTAGTAAATTCTTATCCATTCTTAGAAAGCAAAGATAGGAGCATTTATCTTACAGTTTTGAGACCAAGAAAATATTCAAATCAGGCATCATCAAGGCAATGCTTTCTTATTGAAAACTGGCTGCCAATGATCCTTGGCTCCTCTGCCATACGGCAAAGCACATCCACTACTGCTGGTCTCTCCCTTATCTTTGGGATTTCCTGGCTTTCAGCTTCTATCTTCCATATCTTTCTCAATCTTTCTCTGTATTCAATCCATTTATAAAGGACTCCAGTAATAGGATCAAGCCCCATCTTGAATGAGGTGGGTCACACCTTAACTGAAGTAGCCTTATCAAAAGATCCAAATTACAATGGATCCACACAGGCAAGAATGTATTAGCATTTAATAAAAAGTTTTTCTGGGGTACATACAGCTTTAAACCAACACACGCACATTGGCTTGGAATAGATAGCTCATTTTCCTCTCCTCAAGAATCCTGTTTCCAATGGTAATAATCCCAGGAAATCAAAAATGTGAGAATCATTTCAGATATGTTGCTAAAAGTACAGAGGACCTTCATGTACTTTCCTGGTGTCAAGCATGAATTATAATGCCCACTTATCTTTCTGAAATGAAATAGAAAGTGATAATTATCCTGAATATAATAGATGCAAAAAAACTAAAAGATGGTTTAATTTGTGAATGTCATTTATGCAAGTGAGATAAAAATAATCTGGCATGAGAGAAAAACATATTTATAAATCCATACAGCAAATCCTCCAGAATTATTTGCAGTACCCACTAATAATGATACAAATAAACAGGTTTAAAAACAAAGAAATTTAGTCATGAAACCTGTTATAATCACTTATTGAAATTGTGTCATTTTATCATTTTATAAACAATTTAATTGAGAGAGACTTTATTGTTTAGCCCAAAGCTGTATTATTAGTACAAACTTTATCTATATGTCAGACTATATATATGTTTATTCATTCAAATCACACCACACATATCAAGCAATTCCTATGTGTCTCTTGCCAAATAAGATATTAGAGAGATTAAAAAATGAGCCAAAGTAAGGAATTAAGTTAGCATCTTAATAGTAAAGAAACAAGATCAGGAGGGAGGTTGTCTAAGTGTGAATACCAGATCTAAAATTCACTAGTTGTGTTACTAAAATAAATGTACTTAAATCCATAAACCCCATTTTTCTGATCTGTAAAATGGGGAGAATTCTGTCTCTTCATAAAGGTTATTGTAAAGTATAAATAGCATATGTAAAGGTTTTCAATAAATATCAACTAAAGTCATTGAAAGAAAAGAAAAAGGAACAATAGTATAAAAATATTAAAATTA
Organism: Tolypeutes matacus; assembly: GCA_026826555.1. Taxonomy (NCBI): domain Eukaryota; kingdom Metazoa; phylum Chordata; class Mammalia; order Cingulata; family Chlamyphoridae; genus Tolypeutes; species Tolypeutes matacus. The sequence continues at coordinate 3,873,356 of JAKSZT010054587.1, forward strand.
ATAAAATAAAGTGATAGAAGTGGGGGAGAGAGAGTAAGAGAGAGAGAGAGAGAACATGTCCATGTGAAACTTAAATCATCATGAGGGAGATAATCAAATAATATAAATTTATAATTATTAATTATGACAAATATAGTGGAGGAAAGTGGCAAGATATTATTAGATCATATTAGAGGATCTGGAATAGGGCAGTTTTACTTGAGATAATATTTAGCCTGAGAACCAAAGGATAATAATAAGAGCCCAAGAGTTATAGAGGGTGATGACAATGGATTGTTAGATTGCAGGAAGGAAGAAAGAGCAGTCCTGGAGAGGCTATATCAAATTCCAAAGTGAAAAGAGCCATTATGTCTAAATGGAAACACTATTGCCAAAAGTTGGAATCAACCCAAATGCCCATCAACAGATGAATGGATAAACAAAATGTGGTACATACATACATACAATGGGATATTACTCAGCTGTAAGAAGGAATAAAGTGCTAACACATGGGATAACATAGATGAACCTTGAGGACCTATGTTGAGTGAAGCAAGCCAGGCATTGAAGGATGAATAGTACATGACCTCACTGATATGAATTAAGCAAATTGAGCAGACTCAGACCTATTGTCTGGAAGATACGTTTACAGGAATTAGAAAGGAAGAAGGTTGTGAGCCAACACCCATACAGACTTAATCTATGGTAAGGTGAGAGGGTGTAATTACATATTGAAAGGATATGACAGGAGAGTAGTGATATTATTGGGTTGGATGTTACAGATTTGACAGGTGGGTAGATTGGGGAGGGTAGGCTGCAAGGTCAAGGGAACTGGGGGGAGGGTTGGGAGAGGGACCAAGTGAAAACTGGGGATTTGCAAGTATGTGGTTGAAAGTACAAAGTTGAGAATGCTCTTATGGAAATATGACAAGGAAGGGTTACTGGTTTAGAGTGTTGGATGGGGGGAGCATTTGGGACAGGGTGAACCTGGAGCAGGCTTCTCAGGAGTGTGTGAGTGATTATTTTGTCATAATGTGTTGTATCAATGGGTGGAGACCCACATAATGAGTGGGAAGGAATTAGACTCCCATACGCAGGAGGACTGATTCATTCACAAATCAGAGTCTCTAGAGAGCATTGGCAGTTCCTAATAGGGGAGGACAAACCAATGTGTCAAAACCTCAGTATTGTTGCATATGACTATGAATCTTGTCATCCAAAGAGTGAAACCAGGGGGTCACTGTGGGCCCTGAGGGGAAGGTGAGGGAGGAATAGAATAGATTGAATAGGGAGTATTTAGTGGGCAAAAGAACTGTTCTACATGATCTTGAAATGATGGACACAAGCCATGTTAAATATCATGGAAATTTATTAAAGTGTACAGTCTAAAATGTACACCATAATGTAAACCATTGACCATGTTTAGTAGCTATGTCTCACTATGTGTATATCAGTGATAACAAAAGTACCATCCACGTATAAAAAGGTATTAATATGAGGAGGAAAAGCGGAGGATGTTGGTATATGAGAGTCCCCTGTATTCTGTATGTGACTTTACGGTGACCTAAAACTTCTTTGAAACCAAAATGAAAAATAGTACGACACTGGGGAATAAATGGAAGAAAAAGACACTGTATAGACAGGACACCAGATTCTACAGTTATGAAATGCAAAATGTAAAAAAAATTTTTTTTAATGTTTTTCATTATCTTTGAATATCCCAATCTTATAATTTTATTTTATTTTGTTTTTTAAAATTTTTTATGTATATATTTCTTATATTTAAATTTATCATTATATAATTTTCTTATTAATTGTATTTAGCTATTTTAATGGCTTCATTTTCTTTTTAATTTTTAAAAAGATACTTAGATTATATAAATGTTACACAAAAAATATAGGGATTCTCAAATGCCCCACTTCCCATGCCTCCTACACTCTCCAACATAAACTCCTTCATTAGTGTGGAACATTCATTGCAATTGATGAAGACATCCTGGGGCTTTGCCATTAAGCATGGACCATAGATCACACTGTAGTATACACTCTCTCCCACACAGTTCTGCATGTTATGTGATGATATAAAATAGCCTATATCTGTCATTGCAGCATCACTCAGGATGATTCCAAAGACTTGAAAAGCCTCTATATTACAACTGTTTTTCCCTCTCCCTGCCCCCAGAACCTCCAGTGGCCACTGTCTCCACATCAATTTTGTAATTTCTTCCATTGCTAGAATCACAATATGTCTATAATAGAATACCAGTAAGTCCACTCTAGTCTATAGCTTTTCCCTCAATTCCACGGATTCTGGGATGGTGATGTCCACTCCACCTTCAATTGAGTTGGGGCTTATATCCCATGGGGAAGATGGATGGGACTATCCTGCCTGCAGCTGCAGACTCTATCCATTCCCTGGGACAGCTGTTGTCCATCATCATCTCCCTGCCAGTTGTCCTGGGTGAATCCAATGAGCTGTAGCGTAGGTGTTGCAGCTCTGGTGATGTTCGAGGGCCAGCTGGCACATTGACAGCCCAAAGACTCACTAGATGTACACCTACAAACTCCAGCACCAAGTATAGGCTTCAGTAGAAGGTACAGATGAACCATGTTCTGGGAAGACATAATTGAGTCCTACTCTGTCACTCTCAGAAGCTCAAACTCCAAAATAGGGCCCACTGGCAAGGCACCAAACTCCGGAGCTATCTGCCCTTAACATAGGACCTGGGTGTCTCCAGAACCCTCAGGAGCCCCACTATTTGGGGTAGTATCCACTTTGGAAGTGTATGAGATCCTGCTGAGGTATGTGTAAGCGTTACCTCTGGGATGACCTCCTGACTTACCTTGAAGTCTCTTAGCCATATAAACTCATTTGTCTTTACATTTTCCCCCTTTTATTTGAGGTCTTTTTCCAGTTTCATTGCTAGTTGGTGCTTGGTAGCAATCCCTCAGTGGCAGGGAGGCTCATCCCCGGGAATTATGTCCCACATTGGGTGAAGGTAGTGCATTCATATCCTGAGTTAGGCTTAGAGAGAGGCCACATTTGAGCAACAAGGAGGTTCTCAGGAGGCAACACTTAGGCACCCAATAACAATAGCCTAAATTTCAATTTCAGGAGCAAAGGCTCATAAGACTAGTCAATATCAAGGGCCCATCAGAGAATCATCCTCCTTCATAATGTCTTCATTTTTAAAGAAGATTTGGATCGTAGAAGAGTTACAACTAGAGCATAGGAAGATCATTGGTGTGGGATGTCAGTAATGGGGGATATAAGGGAGGAAGTTCACCTTGTCATACATATAAGGTATATAAAAATGTTGAAAAGTTAATGGGGCATTGTCACAGTGGATGGAGACTCACACAATAACTGAGAGAATATTGAAATCCCATGCTTGAGAGCTCTGCAACATTCTATAATGGAGCAGCAACAGTCGCCCAATTTCAGGGGAATGACTGGAAAAGGATGATCCACTGATGGGTCCTTGATATTGACAACTATGCTTATGAGCCCTTGCTCTTGAAATTGAAACTTAGCCTTTTGTTGTGGGGTGCCTAAGAGTTGCCTTTTGAGAACCTCCTTATTGCTCAAATGTGGCCTCTCTCTAAGCCAAATTCAGCATATAAATGCATTACCTTCTCCACAGCATGGGACATAACTTCCAGGGATGAACCTCCATGACACTAAGGGATTGCTACAAAGCACCAACTAGCAGTGCAACTGGAAAAAGTCCTCAAATAAAAGGTAAAGACAAATTAGTTTATATAGCTAAGAGACTTCAAAGTGAGTTGGGAGGTCTTCCCAGAGGTAATACTTATGCACATCTCAGCAAGAGCTCATAGACAGCCAAAGTAGATACTACCCCAAATAGTGGGGCTTCTGAGGGCTCTGGAGACATCCAGGTCCTATGGTAAGGGCAGATAGCTCAGGAGTTTGGTGTCTTGCTGTGGACCTACTTTGGAGTTTGTGCTCCTAAGTGTGACAGAGTTGGACTCAATTATGTCTTCCATACACATGCCTCATCTGTCCCTTCTATTTAATCCTATACTTGGTGTTGTAGTTTGTAGGTGTACATCTAAGAGACAAGTCTTTGATTTGTCCATGTGCCAGGTGGGCCCGGCACTTCAGTGGAGTTGCAACACCTACTCTACAGCTCATTGGACTCACCCAGGACAACTAATAAGAAGATGATGATGGACAATGACCATCCCAAGGAGCAGAAAGTCTGCAACTGCAAGCAAGATAGTCCTATCCATCTTCCCCATGGGATATAAGGCCCCTCCTAATTGTAGGTGGAATGGACATCACCATCTCAGAATCCTCAGGATTGGGGAAAGAGCTATGGACTAGAGTGAACTTACTGGTATACTCCTATAGACATTGTGATTCTAGCAATGGAAGAAATTACAATGTTGATGTGGAGACAAAGGCCACTGGAGGCTCTGGGGGCAGGGAGAGGGAAAAACAGTTGTAATAGTGGGGCTTTTTTAGGACTTGGGAATAGTCCTGAATGATACAGCAATGACAGAAATAGCCATTTTCTATCATCACATAACATACAGTACTGTGTGGGAGAGAGTGAGGACTACAATGTGAATTATGGTGCATGCTTAATGGCAAAGCCTCAGGATGTGTTTATCAATTGCAATGAATGTGCCACACTAATGAATGATGTTTATGTGGCAGGGTGTGGGAGGTGTGGGGAGTCGGGCCTATCGGAACCCCTATATTTTTTGTGTAACAATTATGTAATCTAAGTTATCTTTTTAAAAATAAAAAAAAAATTATTGAAAAAATAAAAATAAAAAATAATAAATGAAGACACAGAGAGAAACAGAGAAATGAAGTCAGCATTTTTGAGGAATGTTCACAACCAAAACTTAAGCAGAATTAAGAGACTGGGTCCATGGAGCAGCTCAAGTTTGAAGAGATCAGCTGTATGGCATAACAGCAGAGACTGAAAGAGGAGGCCCAGAATAATACAAGCTCTATGCCTGATCATCCACAGCTGGGTTCCAGAAGACAGTAAATTCTGGAGGGGAGGGCAGGGACCTCAGCAGAGATTGACCACCACCTTGCTTCCACACATGACAAAACATCAGGATCACCAGTAGCTGACTTTGGTGAGAAAGCAACTCTGCTGATGCCTTGATTTGAATATTACATGGCCTCAGAACTGTAAACTTTTACCATTGCTAAAATTCCCATTCAAAAATCCAACCCATTTCTGGCAGCCCTGTGGAAAACTAAGACAATTTCCTATCTTTTTAATCCCTTTGGGTCCACATGATTCAGGACCCCTTCTCAGAGATATCTGTACACACACACACACACACAAAGACCTTGATTACCTATATTGCATTGTGGTTTATGTTGTTAATTTTTTCTTCTTGTTACACATGGCCACCTGACTTTTACCTCTCTGGGAATTCAATTTCACTGCAGCTTTCTATCATCTCTAGTGTGCTTGTGGTAGCCATGGCAGAGCTTTACAAGAATATTGAAGACCCCACCAATAAATATTTCTGAATACCTGGGTGAAATTAGTGGCCCTGAATCCATTGACAGAACAAGATGAGGGGTGTGAAGTGTATGATTATGGAGTAGATGGCAGAGGAGTTTATACATAATGGATCATTCACATTATCTCAATCATCATGAACTTTAGACATCCCAGATGTGGTCAGAGGAAAGCTTCTATCTAAGGCAGTTCCTTATTGCCTTACTGGTGGGAGAGAACTATTTTTCATGGTAAGGACACTCAGGGAAAATTGAGTTTCAAAGTTCTCAGACTTGCTTTTTTCTGCCCAAATGTCCCCTTCCTTGATCTCAGGATTTCACTTATTTCTAGTTGATACTCTTTCCTTTCCATTAAATGCCTACCAAGGGCCAACTATGTATTTGGAGTGCAATTCAATTCTGCAACCCTAACAATCAGTCATGCTCTTAGTCCTCAACAACATCTACTCTAGGGACATAGAAGTTGAAGGAGTCCTAAGATACACTTTAGACTTACTGGCTGCCTGTGTGTTTTCAGATGAATATATATTGATTTCAATTTCAGCATACTCAATGGCCTATGCAGATTTATAATCTATTCTATTATTCTAGATTTCTATTTTCAGGCCAGTGTGTTATAGATATTTGATTTTTTCATACTTTATTCACTTGTACTTCATACCATGACACCATGATAGCCCTGGATATTGTAGGTTACCAGAGCTTCATTTCTCCCCAGGAAGGAATTCATCTATCTATTTATAAAATAGGTGAGCATTTCTGATCCATCTTACTATTTGTCCCCTGGTGCTACCTATAGTACCAGTTATGAGTTTTCAGCCCAACAAGTAACAGATGTCACATATAAGGTGTGTAATTTTAAAAGCGTTTAATAAAGCAACTTTTGCAAAGGAATGCATATGTTATAGAGGAATCCCATGGAATACTGTATTAAACCAATGGCTAGTCAGTTTTAAAGAGGTGTCTAGATAAGGGTTGAGAAAGAATTTGGAGGGGCAAAAGGAAAATATCCAACACAAGATAGATAATGAGAAATTATGTGCAAATATGTAGTACATATTTTATGGGTTTAGTTTACACATATCTTTAGTTTAACATCTTCACAACCTTAAATGGAATAAGAAGGAAAATACTGACTAATTAGAGTTTTCCCAGGATATCACAAACTCCAAAGTACAATTTTCTGTCTTGTTAAAAACTGATTTTTCAACACCCATTTTTTTAAAAAAAATTATCTTGTTTGTCATTCCCCAAGCTATGAAATCCTGAGGGGTTGTAGGAATCTACAACCCTTAGGTTCTAAAAACTGACATAAAAGATTGTGTGACTAGCAAATTTGATTATCCCAGTTGATGGTGTGACTCATAATTTTAGGTAAATTGTCTTCTTCAGATGTTAGATGTAGATGAAAATTTGTATTTGTTTCTGACAACCTTCCAATAGACATTTACATGCTAAGTTATGTCAAGTGCTAAAAAAGATGTTTACCATAATACTAGAGCAGTTTCTGAGACAGCTGAGAGGACAAAAAGGGATGTATTATTTCTCATGTTTGTGCAAAAAAAGAGCAATTAATAATTCGGGCAGAGAAAGGGAGAAAAATTAAACAACAACACAAAAAATGCAAGCATCAAGGACTATTTAAAGAGGAAATGACTCTTGTGAATATCTCAAGAGCAACTGAGGCAGCAAGGTAGGTAGGAGAGACTATGAGACTAAGGGACTAAAAGATACCAAAAAATGTATAATATCTTCATTTTGATATCTTTTGAGAAAGCAGCAAGACACATGATATAAGACAAAGGGGGAATTAGAAAGGAAAATCTAGGCTGCTTTGTGTACATTGTAAAGTTATCAAATCTTCTGATTCTGAATGGCAGAGAACTCAGCTATTCCAACCCTTTTCTCAACTTATGTACATAGGTAGATTTCAGGAGAAACAACAAGATGTGTGCTCTGTTTTGTATTTGCATCCAAGGTGAGTGATGAGATTTTTTTTTTTGTATCAAAGGTGAGTGATGAGATGTTTTTTCCCCAATGAGGGAAATTATATGCCTTCCTAAGAGCCTGAAAATGTCCTGAAACCCAATGGAAGTTAATTATCATTTCTTAAGTAATGGAGCTCAGAGCAGAGAACTTAAGAGCATAGGGAATCAAATGGAGGACCATAACTCTGGGCTCCAGGTTGGTCAATGAGGTTATTGAAAGGACTCTGGGCCAAATGATAGTGGTTAAGGGATAGAGAGAAGAGAGACCAGAATGGAGAAGAGAATACATATAAAGGAGATAGAGGAGTAGTATTGGATATAAACTTAGCTCATTATAATGTTTTGTATAAAAGAAGAAATACTACTGTTCTACTATGATCTAACATTATGAATTATAAATGATAGACATTTTAATTACACACAAGGAATTAAGAACATTATAAGTAACATTTCATTTAAATTTTCTACACTAATAAAAGGAAATTACTATTATTCCCATAAATAGATGAGATAACTGAGACTTACAGAAATTGTAAAAAATTTTCCAGGATCAGAGCAATAGAAAT
>JAKSZT010054588.1:30983-88016 GCA_026826555.1 Tolypeutes matacus
TGGAGTTGGAGTGGACATCACCATCCCAGTCCCCTCAGGATTGGGGGCAGAACTATGGACTAGAGTGGACTTGATGGTATTCTCTTGTTCACATATGGTGATTCTAGCAATGCAAGAAGTTGTAACAATGAGGTGGAGCCAGTGGCCACTTGACACTTTTGGGGTAGGGAGGAGATGAGTGGTTGAAATACAGGGGCTTCTTTGGGAGTTGGAGGTTGTCCTGAGTACTGTTGTGGCAACGGATGTAAGCCATTTTAAATCAGCACACACCACTCAGAACTGAGTGGGAGAGAGTGTGGTCTACAGTGTGAACTGTGGTCTATGGTTGGTGGCAAGGCTCCAGGATGTGTAAGTTCATTGAGGTTGGTGGGTCACACTGTGGGAGATGTTTGTGTGGGATGTGATGGGAGGTGTGGGAGGTGGGCAACATGGGAATCCCAGTGGGTTCCGTGTAATATTTTGGGTAATCTAAGCACCTCTTAAAATATATGTATATATATATATATATATATAATATATATAACATTTTTGTAGGCGGATACACATATATGCATATATATTTATATATCATTTTGCAAATATTTGTATGTATTGTGAGAATTTTGATTTTTACCCATAATAAAAAAAAAAGTGAAAAAAAAATAATGCAGAGTTCAAAATATTCACAGATTAACAGAAATTAAAAGAGTATGGCTATAAGAAACCTGCACTTCAAGAAATACTAAAGGGAATTCTACAAGTTGAAAAAAAAAACAATGGCGACAGAGTTGGGGGAGAGTGTAAAAACAACTAAAACAACAAAAAGGGAAATAAAAACAACATATGACATACATTAATCCAAAAGCAATATTGCTGAAGTATGAAATTCATTGAAAGTAATAATACTGAATGTTAATGAATTAAATTCACCACTCAAGAGACACAGATTGGGAGAAAGGATAAGAAAATATGATCCATCTATATACTACCTACAAGAAACCCACCATTGAGCCAAGGATTCAAGGAGGCTGAAAGTGAATGGCTGGAAAATAATTTTACAAGCAAACAATAGTGAAAAAAGGACAGGAGTAGCTATCCTAATATCACACAAAATAGACATTAAATACAAAATTATTGTAAAAGACAATGGTGGACACTATATATTAGTAAAAAGGGTAATCTCTCAAAAAGAGAGAATAATCATAAACATTTATGCACCTAATTGAGGTGCCTCAAAATACATGAAACAAACTCTGGAAAAACTAAGTGGAGAAATAAATCCCTCTACAGTTATGGTGGGGGATTTTAATACACCATTATCACCATTAGACAGAACATCTAGACAGATAATCAATAAAGAAAGAAAGACTGTGAACAATGCATTAGAGAACCTGGACCTAATAGACATATACAGAACACTACACACAAATACAGCAGTATTTACATTCTTCTTGAGTGCACATGCAACATACTATATGATAGACCACATGCTAGGCCACAAAACAGCTCTCAATGAATTCAGCAAGATTGAGATTATAAAAATTAATTTCTCTTACCAAAATGGAATTAAATTGGAGATCACTAAGGACCAGAGAATCAGATTAGGCACAAAGATATGGAAGTTAACCAGCACACTCTTAGACAAAGAGTGGGTCAAGGAGGAAATCTCAAAAGAAAACAGTAACTACCTTGATACTAATGATAATGACTACACAACATATCAAAACCTATGGGATGCAGCCAAAGCTGTCCTGAGAGGGAAGTTCATACCCATAAATACATATATTAAAAAAGAAGAGCTAAAATTGAAAACCTAACTGCACACTTGGAGGAATTGGTAAAACAACAACAAATTAAACCTAAAGGAAGTAGAGAGAAGGAAATAACAAAGATTAGGGCAGAAGTAAATGAAATAGAGAGTAAGAAAACACTAGAAAAATTAACAAAGCTGGTACTTCAAGGAGATCAATAGAATTGACAAACCCTTAGTCAGACAAACAAAGAAAAAGAGAGAACAGATGCAAATACCCAAAATAAGGAATGAGAAAGGAGTTTTCAATACTGACCCCACAGAAATAAAGAGTATCATAAGATGATACTATGAAAATTTATATGCCAACAAGAATGATAATTTAGAGGAAATGGACAAATTTCTAGAAACTCACAAACAGCCTACATTGATGAAAGAAGAAATTGATGAACTCAACAGTCCAATTACAAGTAAAGAGATAGACTCTGTCTTCAAAAACTCCCAACTAAGAAGAGCCCAGGACCAGATGGCTTCACAGCGGAATTCTACCAAACATTCTGGAAAGAGCTAACACCAATCCTGCTTAACCTCTTCCAAGAAATAGAAGTAGATGGAATATTGCCTAACTCATTCTATGATGCCAATGTTACACTAATACCAAAGCCAAACAAAAATACCACAAGAAAGGAAAATTACAGACCAATTTCTCTAATGAACCTAGATGCCAAAATCCTCAACAAATACTTGCTAATTGCATTCAACAACATATAAAAAGGATTATACACCATGACCAAGTGGATTTCATCCCGGGTATGCAAGGATGGTTCAATATATGAAAATCAATCACTGTAATACACCACATAAACTGATTGAAATTTAAAAATCACATGTTTATCTCTATAGATGCAGAAAAAGCATTCAACAAAATACAGCACTCCTTCCTGATAAAAACACTGCAAAAGATAGTAATAGAAGGAATCTTTCTTAATATGATAAAGGTTATATATGAAAAAGCCAAGGCTAACAGCATCTTCAGTGGTGAAGTTGTAAAGCCTTCCCTCTGAGATCGGGATCAAGACTTGGATGCCCACTATCACCACTCATTTTTAACATTGTCTTAGAAGTACTTGCTTGAGCAATGAGGCAAGAAAAAATATAAAAGTTATCCAAATTGGAAAAGAAGGAAGAAAAATTTCATTATTTGCACATGATATGATCCTATACATAGAAAGCCTTGAGAAATCTACAACAAAGCTTATAGAACTTATAAAGGAGTTCAGTAATTTCACAGGCTTTAAGATCAATGCTCAAAAATCAGTAGCTTTTCTATTCATCAATAACGAGCAACCTGAGGAGGAAATCAGGAAAAAAATACCATCTACAAGAGCAACTAAAAGAATCAAATACCTCGGAATAAATTTAACTAAAGATGCAAAGGACTTATATACAGAAAACTACACAACACTGTTAAAGGAAATCAAAGAAGACTTAAATAAATGGAAGAATATTTCCTGTTCATGGATAGGAAGACTAAATATCTTCAAAATGTCTATCCTACCCAAACTAATTTACAGATTTAATGCAATCCCAATAAAAATCAACACTGTATTTTTTTAAGGAACTGGAGAAACTAACTACAAAATATATTTGGAAAGGCAAGAGGCCCAGAATCACTAAAAACATATTGAAAAAGAAAAAGTAAGTTGGAGGTATAACACTACCTGACTTTAAAATATACTATAGGGAAGCGGCTGTGGCTAAATCAGTAGGGCTCCCGTTTACCATATGGGAGGCCCCGGGTTCGGTTCCCGCGGCCTCCTGGTGAAGGCAAGCCCGCCGGCATGGTGTGGTTAGCTGACCTAGCGAGCATGAGCAGCAAGGGGGGGATAAATGAATAAACAAATAAAATCTTAAAAATATATAAATAAATAAAATAAAATATACTATAAAGCTACAGTGATCAAAACTGCATGGTATTGGCACAAGGATAGACATACTGACCAATGGAACTGAATTGAAGGTTCTGATATAGATCCTCACATATACAGTCATCTGATATTCAACAAGGCCACCAAGCAAACTGAGTTGGGAGAGAATGACCTCTTTAACAAGTTTTGCTTGGAGAACTGGATATCATATCCAAAAGAATGAGAGAAGAATACCATCTCACACATTATACAAAAATCAACTCAAGATCAATCAAAGACCTAAATGTAAGAGCCAAAACCATAAAGACCTTGGAAGATAATGTAGGGAAGCATCTACAGGACCTTGTAATAGGAAATGTTTTCATGAACTTCACTCCCAAATCACAAGCAGCAAAAGAAATAATAGATAAATGGTATTTCCTCAAAATTAAAAACTTCTGCACCTCAAAGGACTTTATTAAGAAAACAAAAAGGCAGCCTACCCAGTGAGAGAAAATATTTGGTAACCATATATCTGATAGGAGCATAATAGCCTGCATATATAAAGAAATCCCACACCTTGAAAATAAAAAGAGAAACAACCGATTTTAAAAAATGGCCAAGTACACACCACTCAGAACTGAGTGGGGGAGAGTGTGGTCTACAGTGTGAACTGTGGTCTATGGTTGGTGGCAAGGCTCCAGGATGTGTAAGTTCATTGAGGTTGGTGGGCAACACTGTGGGAGATGTTTGTTTGGGATGTGGTGGGAGGTGTGGGAGGTGGGCAACATGGGAATCCCAGTGGGTTCCGTGTAATATTTTAGGTAACTAAGCACCTCTTAAAATATATGTATATATATATATATATAAATAACATTTTTGTAAGCAAATACACATATATGCATATATATTTATATATCATTTTACAAATGTTTGTATGTATTGTGAGAATTTTGATTTTTACCCATAATAAAAAAAAAAAAATGGGCAAGTGACCAGAAAAGACACTTCTCCAAGGAAGATATACAAATGACTATAAAGCAGATGAAAAAATGATTGACATCACTAGCTATTAGGGAAATGGAAATCAAAACTACAATGAGATACCATCTTACACCCATCAGCATGGCAGCTATTAAAAACACAGCAGATGATAAGTGTTGGAGAAGATATGGAGGAATAGGAACACTCATCCACTGCTGGTGGGATTGTGGAATGGTCCAGCCACTGTGGAGGACAGTTTGGCAGTTCCTCAGAAAACTAACAATAGATCTTCCATATGATCCAGTGATTCCACTGCTGGGTATATACCCAGAAGAATTGAAAGCAAAGACATGAACAGATATATTCACACCAATGTTCATAGCGTCATTGTTCACTATTGCCAAAAGTGGGAATCAACCCTGATGCCCATGAACAGAAGAATGGATAAACAAAATGTGGTACATACATACAATGGAATATTACTCAGCTGTAAGAAGGAATAAAGTGCTAACACACAGAATAACATCGATGAATTTTGAAGACCTTATGTTGAGTGAAGCAAGCCAGACTTTGAAGGATCAACAGTACATGACCTCACTGATTTGAATTGAGGAAAATAAGCAGTCTCTAAGAACCACTGTCTGAAAGATAGGTTAACAAGAAAGAGAAAGAGAAGATAAGGTTTTGAGCCATCAACCGTACTGACATAATCTGTGGTAAAGATATAGAGTATAGTTGCATAGTGAAGGATAGTACAGGTGGGTAGTGATACTGGGATTAGTGGTGCAGGGTTGACAGGTGGGTAGATTAGGAAGGATGGATTAGAATTCCCAGGATTCTGGGGGGAGAGATGGGAGAGGGACCAGTTGAACATGGGATTTGTGGGTATGAGGTTGAAAGTGGAGGATTGGGAATGCTCTTAAGGCAATATGACAAGGTAGTGTCCCTGGTTTAGGGTGTAGGTTGGTGGGGCATTCAGGAGGGTGTGCATCTGGAGTAGGCTTCTGTAAAGCATGTGAGTATTCATCCTGTCATAATGTGTTGTGTCAGGGAGTGGAGACCCACATGGTGTGTGGTAAGGAGATGGACCCCCATGTTTGGGAGAACAAATTCACCCAGAAACAGACAGGTGGCTGCCTCTTAGGAACAAGGGTGGATCCTAATAGGGGAGGACAATCAGTGTGTCAAGACCTCTTTTTGCATGTAACTATGAATCTTGTCATCCAATGAGTCAAGACAGGGGGGTGTCATGGGCCCCAAGGGGATGGGGAGAAAGGAAAAGAAATTATCAAACAGACTATTTAGTGGTCAGGGAAATGCTTTTCATTACCTTACAGTGATGTACACAGGACATGGTAAATATCATTAAAAAATTATTAAATTGTACCATCTAAATTGTAAATGATTTACAAGAGCAAAAACTCACAAGGGTAGTCATCAATTAAAAAAAAAAAAAAAAAAAAAATACATCAGTGGGTCATCCTATTTGGAAAGGCACTGTGCCTACACTCAGAGGACTATTGCTGCTCCCTTGGAGATTGTGGCAGAGCTCTCCAGGCTAGGAATTCAGATTCCCTCATTTATTGTGTGATTATCCACCCATCGTGACCCTGCCCCATCCCCCGATCCTTTGAATGATTTTGTATATCTTTCATGCATATTCGGTTGTACCAATCCCCACGAACCCCCCCCCCAGACACCCTCCAGGAGGTGTAAGTTCATTGAGGTTGGTGGGCCACACTATGGGAGATGTTTGTGTTGGATGTGGTGGGAGGTGTGGGAGGTGGGCAACATGGGAATCCGAGTGGGTTCCGTATAATATTTTAGGTAATCTAAGCACCTCTTAAAATATATGTATATATATATATATAAAAAATAACATCTTTGTAAGCAAATACACATATATGCATATATATTTATATATCATTTTACAAATGTTTGTATGTATTGTGAGAATTTTGATTTTTACCCATAATAAAAAAAAATAAAAAAAATAAATAAATAAATAAATATAAGGTACTCAATGTAAACAAAAAAAAAAAATAATAATAAATTGTAAATGATACTGTAAATTATTGACAATGTTTAGTAGCTATGTTTCACTATCTGTATAACAGGTATAACAATGTGACCATGCACATACAAAAAGGTGTAAATATGGGATGAGGGAAGGGGAAGGAGGTTGTGTATATGAGAGTCTCTAGTATTCTGTGTGTGACTTTGTTGTGACCCAAAACTTCTTTGAAGATTAAATGAAAATTTCGGAGACACTGGGGAGTAAGAAGGGAAGGTGCCATGGTACAGATTGGACACCCAAAAATGCAGTGATAAAATGGAAAATGTATTTAAAATTTTTTTAAGGTTTTTTTGTTTTTTCTCATTTTTTGAATATCCCAATCCCTTTATTTTATTTTTAGTGTTTTTCTTTTTAAGTTTCCTTGTATTTTATGCCTTACATTTGAATTTATCATTATTATTTCATTTTCCTATTAATTGTATTTGGCTATTATATGGGTTTCATCTTAAAGGAAGGTTTAGATCATAGAAGGGTTATAACAGGGTCAGGAGAGGATCATTGGTGGGGGTTGGGTCTGGGATGGAGTATTCATGGGAGGAAGTTCACCTGAATATACATGAAAGATATATAAAATTCTTCAAATGATCAAAGGGTTGGGCATTGTCACAGTGGGTGGAGAAGCACTCAATAAATGAGAGAATACTGAATTCCCAGCCTGGAGTGCTCTGCCACATTCTACAAGGGAGCAACAACAGTCCCCCAAGTAAAGGGGCAGTGTCTGGCAAAGGAGGATGGTCCACTAATGGGTTCTTTTTATTGATGACTAGCCTTACAAATCTTTGCTCTTGTAATTGAAACTTAGCCTACTCTTATGGGGTGCCTAATGGTTGCCACCTGAGAGCCTCCTTGTTGCTCAAATATGACCTCTCTCTAAGCCAAACTCAGCATATGAATGCATTACCTGCCCTCCAGCTTGGGACATGACACCCGGGGATGAGCCTCCCTGGCAATGAGGGATTAATACCAAGTGCCAACTAGCAATATAATTGGAAAAAGACCTGGAATAAAAAGAGGAAAAGGTAAAGACAAATGAGTTTATATGGCTAAGATACTTCAAAGAGAGTCTCTAGTTCATCCAGGTGTAATGCTTATACACACTTCAGTAGGATCTCATAGAACACCAAAGTGGATATCACCCCACACAAAAGGGCTCCTGAGTGTTCTGGAGACACCCAAGTCCTATATAACGAGGGGTGTAGCTCCAGAGATTATTGCCTTATCAGTGGGCTATATTTTGGAATCAGTGCTCCTGAGAGTGACAGAGTTGGACTCAAATAAGTCCTCCTTGCACATGGTCCCTCAGTCCCTTCTATTCATACCTATATGTGATGCTGGAGTTTGTAGGTGTACTTCCAGAGACTGGAGCCTTTGGTCTGTCCATGTGCCAGCTGTGCCTGAATCTTGGTGGAGCTGCAACTCCTACTTTGCAGCTCAATGGACTCAACTGATTCACCTGGTGAGGCGGTGATGATGGACAATGGCCATCCCAGGGAATGGAGAGAGTCTGCAACTACAGGCAGGATAATCCCACCCATCTTATCCAAGGGATATAAGCCCCCTCTCACTTTGAGGTGGAGTGGTCATCACCATCCCATACTCCTCAGGATTGGGGGAAGAGCTATGGACTAGAGTGGACTTACTGGTATTCTGTTGTAGACACTGTAATTTAAGCAATGGAAGAAAATACAACATTGAGGTGGAGCCAGTGGCCACTGGATGCTTTCAGGACAGGGAGAGGGAAAAACAGTTGCAATACAGGGGATTTTTTGGGACTTGGGATTATCCTAAGTGACATTACAATGACAGATATAGGCCATTTTACATCAGTATATAACATGCAGAACTGTGTGGAGAGAGTGTTATCTACAATGTGAACTAAGGTCCATGCTTAGTGGCAAAGCCCCGGTATGTGTATATTCATTGCAGGTGATGCACCACACTGATGAAGGATGTTTATGTGGGAGGTTATGCAAGGTTTGGGAGATGGGGAAATGGGAATCCCTGTAATTTTTGTGTAACATTTATGTAATTTAAGCATCTTTTAAAATTAAAAATAATTTTTTACAATGTAATTATATTAAAAAAGATATATGGGTGGGAAATAATATATGAAGAAATCCTCAACATATTAGTCATGAGGGAAACACAAATTAGAGCCACAGGAGATACCAGGACACACTTATGAGACTAGTTTGAAAATTTGAGAATTCCAAATAATGGAATGAATCTAGAACAAAAGGAACTCATATTCAATATTCATGTGAATGCAAACAAAGCAATGCAGCCACTTTGGAAGACAATGTCAGTTTCTTAGAAAATAAATCATACACTTAGCAAAGAGTCCTGTAACACCACTTCTACATAAGTGAACTGAAAATATTTTCATAAAAAAATCTGTACACAAGAATTTCTTGGTCACCATAAACAGGAAAAAATAAAAATATTGATCAACTGGTGAAAAACAAAAAAAAAGAAGATAAGGAGAAAGGGGAAGACTGGCTGATAAGAGTAATATGTCCTCTGAGAGGTGCCTGTCATTCCAGAAAATAGAGAAAGAGAGGTAATTGACTAGTAACATTAAAGACTCAGAGCCCCTTTTCTATTTATATTTTAATAGACATGCCTGTCCAGAGTGGCCTGATAGCCAAAGCAGGTACCTGCAGGCAAAATGTCATAAGACCAGATTTTTACTTAAAAAGATGGAGATGATGCAATGGGGAGAGCATTTCTTTGGCCATTTAGACAGAAAGATCTGGTGTGCACCCACAGCCCTGGGTAGGCCCTTTTGACACAGTCATGGGACTTTTTTAAACAAGGAATCACCTCTCCCCTACTTATCAGGCATTCTTTGCTTAACCAAGGCCCTACTACCAGCAAGTCTTGCACCAAGTGAGCTACCAGCAGGATGGGAGAGGGTCTCACATCAGTTGCAGATCAGGCCCAGGCAGTCACCATACTGGGGCCACACAGTTCCCTCCCTGGAGGGCCCCACTTCCTCTTTCTGCATATCAAATAACCAGTCCTCTGTCCCCATGGGAATTGTGACTATTGGAACATTTCTTATCAAAGAGCATTGCCTAGTGGTAGCTTCTTTGGCTTTTAATTTTCCCCATTGTAAGTATTGATACCATAACAACTTGCTTGGAATACACATAATCCCAGACAATTGCATATATAAAATCATAGCTTATTCCCATTTCTCTTTCCCTTTGACCTGGGAATCAGTAGTTTCTGTGCCTTTCAGCAAAAGGAGTTGTCAGCCCTGGGTGGTGGCCAATGACCAGGCATCCTGTGGACTCCCCATCACAATCTTCTTTTTTTTTTTTTTTTTTAAAGATTTTATTTATTTATTCATTTATCCCCCCCTTGCTGCTTGTGCTCACTGGGTCAGCTAACCACGCCATGCGGGCGGGCTTTGCCTTCACCAGGAGGCCCCGGGAACCGAACCCAGGGCCTCCCATATGGTAAACGGGAGCCCTACTGATTGAGCCACTGCTGCTTCCCAAAATATTCTTTTTTTTTTTTTTTTTTTAATTTTACCGGGAGGTCCCGGGGATCGAACCCAGGTCCCTCCATATGGCAGACGGACACCCAACCATTTGAGCCACATCTGCCCCCAACACACAATCTTCTTTCTCCAGGTCTTCCCAACATTTTCTCAGGCATAATCATGTCCCAAGCAGAGCTATATGGAAGAGCAGTCATGGTCTAAGTCTCACCCCCAATTATGTCACCACCATGGACACTTTGCCTAAAATACCAAGTGAATTACAGCTCTTAAATGACCAGGTATTTAGTAGGTCTTTATAAGCATGTTCAGAGTTGTGGCCCCTGTAGGCTTTCATATATAGGCAATAGATTTTCTGCAGATATGCTAAGACAGTTTGGTGAGAAAACTTGGGTTTTTCAACAATAAGTGTTCAATCAATCACATATTGATATAAAGTCCAGCCAACATCATGCTGGTGATAACAGACTCATCTCCAAGATCAATTGGGACACTCTTACACCATGGATTCATAACCTCTTTTGTTCCACAGATCACTTTGCCAGTCAGTTAAAAGCTGTGGATGCCTTCTCAGAATGTAGTGGCAGATAGTTTTATAACACTCAACATTGGCAAGTGTTTAAATTTGAGGATCATTCAAAATTAATTCAATCACACAGACCCCCTGAAATCTTTCAATAGTCCCCTTGGGGTCAATGGGCCCCTGGTTAAAAATCTCCCCTAGATGGGGAAGGTTGTTGATGAGTGTAGTCAGTGGAGACCACAACATTTCTTCATTACTGCCTGAAATGTCAGAGTGTCCTGAAAGGGATTCCAAACTGGAAACTGAAACTCAAATTTTACTTGATTGGAGATACAAACCATACTTAAAGATTTTGTTCAAGAGGACAAGGAATACTGAAAAACAACACCAACAAAAACTGATGAATTTGACTTGATTAAAATTAAGAACATTTGTTTAGACAAAGATAGAAAAGACAAGATTTACAGAATATATATGTAGATCTCATATCTAATTAAGAGTTTGTATCCAGAATATATGAAGAACACTTAAAACTCAGCACTAAGAATACAATCATTCCAATTAAAAGTGGCTAAATGATCTTAATAGTACCTTTTTAAAAAGATATATGGGTAGGAAATAATATATGAAGAAAAGCTTCATATTAGTCATGAATGAAATGCAAATTAGTACCTCATCAGATACCACTACACACTAGCTTGAAAAAAAATAAGAATACCAAATAGTGGCATGAATGCAGAACAGGATCTCATATTTATTACTCATGTGAATAAAAAACAATACGGACACTTTGGAAGATGCTAGCATCTTATAAATTAAATCATACACTTAACAAATGGCCCTGTAACCCCACTTGTATATAATTTCCACATAAAATCCTGTAAACAAATATTTAAGCCCCTTTGTTCATTGTTACAAAAACTGGAAAAAATAAAAGTGTTCATCAACATGTGGAAAAATGAGAGGGATGAGGAGAAAGGGCAGACTGGTTGGTAAGAGTAGTAGGGGGTGAGTGGCCACTCTCATACAAGAAAAAGAAAAAGAGAGAAAGAGAGAGATAATTGTCTAGGAACACTAAAGACTCCAAGCCCCTTCTCTATTTACATACAAAAGGAGAGAGACAGACCACTCCAGAAATGGTTGATGACCAAGGCAGATGACCACAGGAAAACAATTCATAAGGCCAGATTTTTACTTTTAAAAAATACAGATGATGCATTTCTTTGAGCATTGAGATAGAAGAGTCCCCAAGAGCATCTCCTGCCCTGGGGAGGCCACTTTGGAAGAGGAATGGAACATTTTTTACTGGGAAACCCCTCTGCACAAGTTACCAGGCAGCCTGGCTCAAGCAGGGCCCTATACCAGCAAGGCTTGGGCCAGGTGAGATATCAGCAAGAGAAGAGGATCTCACATCAGTCACAGATCATACCCAAGGCAGCCACCATAGAGGGGCCCATACTGTCCCTTTCCTGAAGGGTCCCTGCCTCCTCCTCTTGCATTAAAAGCCCAGTCCCCTGCCCCTCTGGTAATTGTAACTATAGGAAAAATTCATATCCAGCAGGGACACTTATGGTGGCCTCTTTTGCTCTTACTTTCCACACCATAGTTATTGATGCTTTAACAACTTGCCTGGAATAAACAGAAGCCCTGACAATTGTCTCCATCTGCCCTTCCACATGATCTAAGGATCACTGGCCTCTGCATCTTCAGGTCAAGGGTGTCATCAGCCCCATGTGGTGGCTATTGACCAGCCATTCTGTGGTCTTCCCCTTCCATCCTCCTTCCACAGGCCTTTCTCAACCAGAATCGGGTCCCAAAGCAGAGATACAATGAAAAGCAGTCCTGGGATAAAAGTCTCATGCTCAAATATATTGCCTTAATGGACACTTTGAATAAAATATTCATTGAATTTCATCCCCGATGTTGTCTGGCTTTTAGTAGGTCCTTGATAGTTTGTTCAGAGTCAAGACCCCAGTAGACTGACAATTTTACAAGAGAGAATTACCAGTGATGAGATGGCTCATGCAAATAGGCACCCACGTGTCCTGGGAAAGGCACCCACCTGAGGAGGTGGGTGTCCTTACCTGTGGTATTCAGCTTAGGAATATCTCACCTGTGGAGACCAGGCCTCATTTGGTTATTTCACATGAATATTCTAAGCTCAGATGGAAGGATGACAGGGCAGTTTAGTGCCAGTTCCTAGATATGGCTGTAATCAAGATCTGTTAGTTTTCTGTGAATGATTTCCTGTAGATGATTTCAGCCTTTGTTCAATACTTAATAATCAATCCCTAGCCTTTGCTCACAAAAGCACTAGCAGATTTTAATCACCCCTTTCAATTGCAGACATTCTGAAACTTAGAAGCCTCAGTGTAGAGGAAGCTGGGATATAGCTACAGGCTTCTGTCCACCCAAAACCTTCTTCCAACTATCCACCTCCATGTGGCAGGTTTAAAATTGCAGAGCCTCTGTGAAACTCCTCAGTCTGGGGCATTCCCATTCCTCACTTTTCCTAGCCCTATTTGAGAATCACTGGCATGGAGGCAGACATTTAGTTTCTAGCTGGATGAAGGTTCTAGATCTCTATGGACATTTCCCGAAAGGATAGGGCAGAGGGTTGATGGGCAAGATGGAGGGAGGTCTCTGAGAGGACATGGCCTCCACAGAGGGATCCAAGCAACTGGAGGCAGGAGCGCAACATGGAGTGGTGGAGCAGGATTATGTTACCGATGTCTGATTGTGATGTCCCTGGTGCCACAGTAGGAGACTAACACTGGGAGCCTAAACTGGGATAAAATGTGGACAGAGGGGTTTGGGTGCAGGGACAATGTTCCCTGATTCCTGCTCCTCCTTCCTGACTCCCCACTTCATGTTATTCAGCTGGGACCCACCCCCTCTCTGAATCTGGGGCCAGAACACAGGTCTCTGCTCCCCTCCCATACCCAACTTCTCTGCCCTTGTGGCAGCTAAAGAAAAACAGAGGAACACCAAGCAAGCCCCTTTGTCATCAGAAAGGAAATACCACAATTCACAAGTCCAGGACCACAGAAAACACTTTAGCATAGTGAGCAACTGTAGGGAATTTAAATGGAAGATTTTGGAGTTGACACAGAAGGAGATTTGACCACTAGATGGCAGTAATACACCATCTATTTATAGGGGGAATGATGTTGACTGCTTTGTAGGAGAGGACGCTTGCAGGAAAACTTCCAGAGGCCACAGGTGGGAAGAAGTCCCCTGAAGTGAAAGCAGGGCAAGGGGTGCCAAGGTAGCTTGGGGTCTTATAAGTGTCCATACTTAGCCTACAAATTGAGAACCTGTGTTGGGCCAATATCATGGGGTATGCAAAGCAGGTTAACATTAAATGGTTAAAAAAATGCTTATTGGGCTACTTGTAAGACAATTGCACATGTAAGTATTTGAGTTTGGCTGTGTTCCAAAGACCTCAAAATACCTTTATTTCTCCATAGGTGTTTTTCTCAAGAGGCTTTTCTGTGAAAGGGCCCACTAGGCAAGCCAGCTTTGAGAGTTTTAAAGCTATGTCTGAGATGACTCCTCAGTATTACCAACAATGCTAGGCTACTCCCACAAATTCATTTGTCCCTGTCCCTATGCTGGATGCTCTCCAATGTGGAGGGATATTTCCA
The DNA here is from genome assembly GCA_026826555.1 of Tolypeutes matacus. NCBI lineage: Eukaryota > Metazoa > Chordata > Mammalia > Cingulata > Chlamyphoridae > Tolypeutes > Tolypeutes matacus. Next base: position 45,359 of record JAKSZT010054588.1, read on the forward strand.
GGGGAAGACTCTTCCATAGGATGCATCCCCAAGGGCTGGTGCACAGGATGACAATGGTCATAAAAGGTAAACACACCACTTGGAAGGCCTTTCTTTTCTTCGTAGGTAGATGTTTGTTTATTAAGAATCAATTCTAGGTCAAGTAATGCCATTCATAATGGCTTCCCCATTTTTTTTTTGAAAAACAATTGACTTCTTTAGAGTAAACTCTCTGGGGATCCCTAAATCAGGGTAAAGTCCCATCTGTGTCTCTTGTGAAACTTTCTGCCCTGGTCTCCAGGCCATACCCCTACCTCCTACCTCAGACAGTTGCCTAAATAAGCCTGGCTATAGGTCCCAGGGCTAGTGAGGGTCAAACTGTAGATATATTTACTTATAGAAACATTCACACCAATATTGATGTCTACCTTATTACATATGTCTATATATATTAACTTAAATGTCCACAACATGGCTTCTGTACCAATCTGTTATCAGTTGCTCTAATCCAATTATGCATGCTTTTATTTTCATGGAAACATGACAATTTATAACTCCATTCCCACTCCTCCTGTCCCTTTTATTCACCACCCCACCCATCCCTCCCTGAGCTCAGGGCAAATGCTATTTTTGGTTGGCAGAATCATGCTCATTCTGTCTTTCCCCACCAGTCCCCCCAAGTGCTCTCCTTCACTGATTCCTCTGTGGAGGGCTGACAGTTCCCCATGTCCCTGTGGAGGGCTGACAGTTCCCTGTGTCCTCTATGGAGCCCTGCTTCTTCCCAGACTTCCCAGATACTCAGCACCCCCCCTTCACTGCTCTGATCTTTGAGCAAAAGATGCAAATTAATCCCATGTGGTAGCCATAGGATTATGTTGTGCCTAGGTATTCCTGTTAGTCCTGATGATAAGGATGGAAGTAGAAACCCGAACTACTTTCAGATACTTTTAGCTCTTGGTAGGTATATTATTTAGAGGATTTCTGTGAAAGTAAATATCAAGTAGAACAGATTGGTATACTAATGAAGTAGAAAACTGGTGTTATTGTATTCATGGAAATTATAAAACAAAATACTCATTTTGGAGACTTGGACAGCCAGGGAAGTGGCTTTGAATTGTTTTATTTTTGAGGTTCCCAGGCCAGGGATTGAACCTGAGACCTTGTATGTGGGAAGCTGGTGCACAATCCCTGGACCACATTGGTTTCCCTGTGTTGGTTTTATCTTATGTTTGTTTGTTTTTTTTTTTTTTTTCATTATTCCTTTAGTAGGCACCAGGAACCAAACCCAAGACCTCCTACATGGGAAGCAGGCACTCAACCACTTGAGATGCAGTTATGCCTCTTAATTGTTTTTACTTAACAATAACTCCCCGATTATTTAAATTGTTTATAGTTATCACTTTGGCAGCACATATAATAAAATTGGAATGATATAGAGATTAGCATGGCCCCTGCACAAGGATGACCTGCAAATTCATGAAGCATTCAATATTTTTAAATTGTATTTGGCTATTTTAATGACTTGATTTTTGAAGAAGTTTTGGATCAGAGAATGGTTACAACAGGGGCAGGGGAAGATCATTAGAGTGGGTGTGTCAGTCATGGGGTATACATAGGAGGAAGTTCACCTGGGCATATATATAAGGTACGTACTAATGTTCAAAAGCCCATGGGTATTTTCACAGTAAGTGGAGAGACACACAATAACTGAGAGAATATTGAATTTCTAGCCTGGAGAGCTCTGTCACAGTCTCACAAGTATAGGGACAATGACTGGCAAAGGAGGATGATCCACTGATGGGCCCTTGTTATTGATGATTATGCTCATGAGCCTTTGCTCTTGATATTGAAACTTAGCCTATTGTTGTGGGGTGCCTAAAAGTTGCCTTCTGAGAGCCTCCTTGTTCCTCAATTGTGGCCTCACTCTAAGCAAAACTCAACATATAAATGCATTACCTTTCCCCAATGTGGAACATGACTCCCAGGGATGAGCCTCCCTGGCACTGAGGGATTGCTACCAAGCACCAATGAGCAATGCAACTGGAAAAAGACCTCAAATAAAAAGGGTAAAATGAAAAGAAAAATGAGCTTATATAGCTAAGAGACTTCAAAGTGAGTCAAGAGGTCATCCCAGAGGTAATGCTTATGCACATCTCTGCAGAATCTCATAGACTGCCAAAGGAGATACTTCCCCAAATAGTGGGGTGCCTGAAAACTCTAGAGACATCCAGGTCCTATGGCCAGGGCAGATAGCTCCAGAGTTTGGTGTCTTGCCATTGGGCCCTACTTTGGAATTTGTGCTCTTGAGAGTGACAGAGTTGTACTCAATTATGTCTTTCCTACAAATGCTTCATCTGTCCCTTCTATTTAAATATATACTTGGTGCTGGAGTTAGTAGGTGTACATCAAAGAAACTCAAGTCTTTGGGTTTTCTATGTGCCAGCTGGGCCCAGAACCTCAGTGGAGTTGCAAAACCTACTCTAAAGCTCAATGGACTCACCCAGGACAACTAAGAAGGAGATGATGGATGATGACCATTCCAAGGAACAGAGAGTGTCTGCAACTGCAAGCAAGATAGTCCTATCCATCTTCCTTATGGGATATGAGCCCTCTCTCAATTAGAGGTGGCTAGGACATCACCATCCCAGTATCCTCATGATTGGGGAAAGAACTATGGACTAGAGAGGACATACTGGTATTCTAGTAAAAACATATTGTGGTTCTAACAATGGAAGCAATTACAACATTGATGTGGAGCCAGTGGCCATTGGAGGGTCTAGGGGCAGGGAGAGGGAAAACAGGTGTAATATGGGGGCTTTATTGGAACTTGAGAATTATCCTAAATGACACTGCAATGACAGATACAGATCATTTTATACCATCACATAACATGCAGAACTGTGTGGGAGAGAGTATAGACTACAATGTGAACTATGGACGATGCCTAATGGCAAAGTTCCAGGATGTGTTTAACAATTGCAATGAATGTTCCACACTAATGAACAATGTTCATGTGGGAGGGTGTGGGAGGTGTGGGGAGTGGGGCATATGGGAATCCTTATAATTTTTTGTGTAACATTAGTGTAATCTAAGTATCATTTAAAATATATATATAAAAAATCAGACACCTAAAAATAAATAAATAAATAGATTGTTCATATTAATAACAAGGATAATAAAAGAACAATAAAGCTCCTTATTCTGTTAATATCTTATTTTTGCCCACTCATTTTAGGATTTCAGTGAAGGGTCCAGAGTCAAAATTCTTTTGAAATAATTTTTAAACAAAGAAATCCTTGTGATTAAAATATTGTACTTTTAATAATAACCATTTCCAAAGATAATCATGAATTTAACTCAAGGCATTGTTTGTATGTCCTGGTTTATTGAAGGATATATTAGGACAGAGACACTGAATCAACAAATGCCCCTTTCAGACTCTATTCCATTTCTACAAATGTCAGACATTGGGGGTCCTAGGCCCTCATTTACAGAGGGAGACACTGAGGCCCTGAAAGGGGAAGGGCCAGGCTGAGGTCCACAAAATTTGAGTGGCAAGGAAGAATCAGAGTCAGCTCTCTGCTCACTCTTGCTCTCAGGACCCCAGCTTAGGCTGACCTTCTGTGATTTGACTGTGGGAATGGGATGGGTTCCCTCTCTCCACAGATATGTGTAGTGGTCTGGACATGTAGCCTGCAGAGCAGATTGGGGTGCAATGGGGAATGGGGTGACCCTGAACCTCTGTGGTCCAGACCTGGCCCAGTGTCCTTTACCCTTGAACATGGCCAATGCTGATTGTGGTCACATCAGCTTGGGCCTCTTTGCTCAATGCCTAATAGGTCAGCTCCAAGCAAAGAGCAGCAGACTTCCTGCTTGCTGTGCAACCAGAAAATGACTCCAAGTCAGAGGGCAAGGTCTGGGGGACTTGGATGAGTACAGTCACCTCTGACCTAGCCTGAGGGTCATGGCACCAGAAAGAAGTGAAGGAATCCCAGTGGGAGGATGTGTCCTGCAGAGTTAGATGGTATGTTGTGGGGGGAAGGCATGCACACCTGTAGCAGTTTGATATTGTTTATGAATTTCAAACATAGATGTTGGATTATGTTTGTAAATTGGTCTGTTACTCTGGGCATATTTGATCATATTAGGTTCAGAAGTTTCACTTTTACTTGATTAAATTAAAATTGGGGGTTTGAATGGGCCAGATAAGTAGGACTTTGAGTTTCCACACCCTTGGTGAGTGGGGACTCACAGAGAAAATGACAGGACAGAGGAGATAGTTGAAGTATTGATGCTGAAGTCAAGGGAAGTAAATACACAGAGAAGAAGATACATGGGGAAAGAGAGAAGGCTGCATGAGCTATGGCAGAGACCCTGGGAAGAGAATGAGCCTGATAATCTACAGCTTACCTTGTGAAGATTGCAAAACAGCTGAGCCTGGAAATAAATGAAGAAGGTGGGACCAAGGAGCCTTGGGAGGAAAGGGAAGACAGAACCCTTGCAGAGACCAGCAACCTCCCTGCTCCATTGTGGCAACAAATTTTGGTGAGGGATGTAACTTATGCTTTATGGCCTTGTGACTGTAAGCTGCTACCACTAATAAATACCATTTATAAAACCCAACAGATTTCTGGTACTTTGTATCAGCACCTCATTGGCTGATTAATACATCCTTCCCAGCTTTCAGCTTTTAAAATATTTGAATAAACTGAGAAAATTGATTCACTAATGACAAGTACTTGAAATCATTCTGTAAATTGTGAGATATGATAAATTCTGTGAGCAATTGCCATTCATTCATCAACATGACAAATCCTATAAACTAGCAGTGAAATGTACTTCACTCTGTCCACCTGCCTGGTTTCAGTATCCCTGAACAAAGGTCTTTTTGCAAAGACACATCCCTCCCTAGGCTTCTTCCCTCCTATTCCTTCCTAAATTAATTAATTTTCTTCTGAAAATGACAGAGGCTTATTAAAAAGAATTCAATCAAGAAAACATAACAAATGAAAAAGAAAAAACATCCAACTTTCCACAAAGTGGAAATGATCCAATATCAACATCAATCAGAGGAACCTCCTACCTCCTGTTTTCCTATTCTTATATGGAGATGGAAGGATATAAAGTTGACAGATAGAATATTTGTTTGGAAAGGTGAAAATAGACATATTTAACAATAGCCAGCTGCTGAGTTTGACAAATACATTTGTATAAAAATGTATATTCTACTTTTCAATTAAACATAATTTTCATGACTCCTGGACCTCACACAAGATAAAGAGAGGATATGGTTTTCTCTACTGACATTGTTGTGCAGGACTGGAGGCTAGTCTAACCTTCCCCCCACACCTGTGTGAGTTGGTTTCTGTCATGGGAGCTTGAACAAGTGCTCTTTTCTCTGTGGAGCTGAGAACTTGACAGAGGTAAGCTGCGACAACCAGCCACTCTTCCCCTTGGCTTAAGTTTCCAAGGATTACCATAGGCCATGTGAAGACACAGCCCTTTCCTTCCAAGGAAAATTTCAGTGCTTCATCTGTGAAACAAGATTTCCATTTCATTTGTATGTACTCTACTTCAGAGACAACTAACTGTCCTTATGCTGGGTGGCTTTGTTCTGTTGCCAAATGTCTTTTCTATAAATGCTCAAATTTGCATGGCTTTATTTTTTATATGTATTACTGTGATTCTCCAAAAATTTCCTCCACACTGCCAATTTGAATTCCAACTATGTCTATTATACCATATATTTATATATGAATTTTGTAGTTGTCATGTATTGGTTCTCATAGTTAATCACCATTTCTTTATCATTTTTTCATTCTATATGTGGATCCTGAGGTCCTTCACATAGAGTTAGCTAAAGGATGAATCTTTCCTTCTTGCACTTCCTGACACTGAATTCCTTGGGGGGGGGGGTTGATATATAGGGAGGGGTTTTGCTACCCTGTGAGCAACTTTCATTGGATGTATCAGGCTCTTCTCACTCTCTTGGAGAATATGCATGCACTTTCACATGATGCTTCCCCATGTGGGTGCATTTTTATTTGACCTTCTGACCCCTCTATAGACAGACTTTTTTTCCCTCCTGGGAAAACCTTGTGTATTGACCCTTTAAGTTTACCTCATCAAATTTCCCTCTCTCCTCTTCAACCACATTGATCACACATTCTGGAGATTAATGTCATATTTTATGTGATTCAAGGCACTGAAATGTGTAGAGAATAACAAAAAGCACATTATGATCCTGTGGTGATTTGAAGTGTTATGAACTCCAGAGTTCTGAAAGCTGCAAGAGAAAAGTTCTTTAATCCATTCCTGTGGGTGTGAACACATTGTAAGTAGAGAAGACCTTTTGATGAGGTCACTTCAGTTAAGGTGTGACTCTCCTCAATCAAATGGGTCTTAATCCTATTACTAGAGGATTAATTTATATTTTATATTACTATTTTTATTACTATAAAGAGAATGGAGAGAGAGAGAGAGAGAGAGAGAGAGAGAGAGAGAGAGAGAGAGAAAGCAAGCCATGGAAGTGAGAGGCTAAAAGCAATGAAACCCAGAAGAGATCTGTTGCCCTTGATGCCTCTTCTGGCCATCTGTCCCAAGTTGTGTTGCTAAGTGTTAGCTGGTGATTCAAAAGAGTGTTAATACATTCTGGACATGAATTCTAGAATCAACATGAGCATTGCAAATATTTTTTTCCCTTTGTGGTTTGTTGTGGTTTGTCCCTACATTTTGTTGGTGGCTTTGTTTGCTTTGTTTTTCAGATACATTTTTCAGCAGGCACCAGGGATTGAACCTGGGACCTTGTACATACAAAGCATTTGCTCAACCACTGAGCTGCAGCCACTCCCCTTTCAGACACTTTTAATTTTAATGCATTTACATCTATCAATCTTTGTCTGCAAGGTTTGGTTCTGTGTGACATAATAAATCTTCCTCTAATGAGATTCCACAGGAGCTTCCTGTATATTATATTCTAAGTGTCTTATAGTTTGCCTTCTTAATCCTGAGTCTTTGCTATTGTCTGAGCTGATATCAGTGGTAGCAGGTGGCCCAGCAATGACCCTGATCAGTATGTACCCCAGAAAAATCCCCTGCTCATGTCCAATTTGGTGACCCTGGGTTCTGTTGTCTGCACACCAGGTGGGTAGTGGGGAAGGATTGAGCCTGCAGGATGAGTCCCATCCAACTCTCCCTGAAGTTGCAGATCCAGGTGCCTTCCATCTACCATCTGGACCATTGTTGGAAGTCCTTGAGCAGCATGGTAGGAGGGGATGCCTACCCATTCAGTTTACCTTCCACACTCCCCTGGTCACCATCCCCACTCCATTATCATGCAGCCTGACAAAAGATGCTTTGAAGACATGCAAAGCCACCTTTCCCAGTGCTGTGTCTACTAACTCACTCAACTCTCAGGAAAATGTTCTGAGGCCTATAGTATTTGAAGTTGATGAAACTAAGGCACTTCGAGGGTAGGTAATTTGCAAAAGCACATGCAGTCAGGAGGTGGCAGGTCTAGGACTGTGACCCTGTAATCTGGCTCCTGAGTTTGTCCTCTAATCAGGATGCCTGCCAGCCCTTGTCCAAACTCCACAGAGAACCACACTTATTTTAGGGACCCCTCTCCTCAGGAGATCAGGGAGACTCTCCTTCCCTTTCAAAACATGCTTAGACACCTTGTGTATTTGTTATACTCCCACTCATGACTTTTTGTCATCTCTACTGGATCACTGGCTCATCTCAAGGAGGCTTCTTGAATGTCTACCACATGGTAGGGCTTAATCCATATTGGTGGGTGAATGTTTAATGATGGACTTGGGCTTCATCACTGTGTAAACAACCACAGAGCAGAAGGTGAGGGAAACTATCAACCATGGTTTTTCCAGAAGTGAGGAGAAGCTAATTCCATGGGCAGTTATCCCTTTCATCCACCCTTGCATTCACAGTCCCAAGGTAGTACAAATTCCCTTCTCCAGGTGCCTGCCTCTCCCAACCCACTGGCCATCTCTCTGTCAAAACTGAATCCAGGACCCTGTGCATCCTCAGTTCTGTCCATAGAACATCTGTGGCTTTCAGGGAGCACAAGATTGGGTCACTTGTCATTCATCCTTTCAGAATGAGGGTATTTTTCTCTTTGAAAGTCTCTGTGGTGGCAATCTGTGGTTTCTTCCCCTCCTTGGTCTTTCCCATGGTGGGAAACTCTTGCTGAAAGAGGTGTAGCTAGAAGTGGTCTGGAAAGGGCACTGCTGCTCAGGGACCTCAAGAACACACCAATGTCCCAACCACTAGGTTTTGTGTGTTGGACACAGAGTGGCTTGTCCTACCTGGAGAAGACTCAGGGTCAGGAGAGGTTCAAGTGGCATGTCTACACACCTTTATGTTTCTAACTTCCATGTCCTTGGTCTGTGAATTTGACTCCATCTTCCATCACCTGAGTCCAGGCTACCTCCCTCCACAGGCTTTCCCAACACCAAAACCAGGATCAAAATGCATACATGTGCATGGATGCACAGGAGTGGGCTTTAATGTCACCACACATGTACATCAGGCAAGTCCTTGCATGCCTAAAAATTGGTGCCCCTGAAGGTACAAATACCCCCACATACAGTCATGAAACTGAAACAGAGGGCCAGACCAATAATGACTTTATTTCTCCATCCTCCATCTGGGAATGTCTTTGTCATCTGCAGAAGCAATTTTCAAGAATGCACAAGATGAAATGCATCATGCCCCTCTTTCCTTCAACTTCACATTTCCAGCAACCTTCAAGACAGACACTTTAATGACTGCAACCTGGCACAGAAACCCCTCCATCCTTTCCTCCTTTTAGTAACACCCAGCAGTTGGGGGCTACATTTTGTGTTCTGCTTCATAGTCTCTACAATCAGCACAAACCCCAGCAATCTCTCCAGTTGATTGTAGATGTAACCAGACATCTATGCAATCAACTCCCTGATGATTAAAGTCTCTGAAATGCCCTTGTATTACAATTAGTCCATTACTTGTTTGACCAAATAACTGGGCACCATTAACTGGCTGAGATGACACATTAGCTTAACCAGTTCTCATTCCCTGTTACTGGTCACATTGTCAAAGTTAATACTTACTACTACCTTTTTCCACTACCCATTCCAATTCCATTTACCTGCAGAAAGCACTTCAGCTGGCAGTGGTTTTTTGCCTGGTGGGATGACCCAAACTTTCATTTCTGAAGATTATGGGCCATTATTATTCCTGCCGGATTGGGTTTTTGCAATTTTCCATTGACTTTTATCACAAAGTATGATAGTACTAAGAGAGACCTTAGTGGATCTCCTGCATTTCAGGCAAACTCTTCTTTACCCCCATTGTGTGTCATCAATCCCCCATCCCTTACAGTAAATCACTTCCTTGTCTGTTGATTGAGAAGTTGAGGACCCCAAAGTGGCCAGGTGGTAGTCTTAACTTTATGATCAATGGAATCATTGTTGTGTTCCCTGGTGGAAGCATTCCTTTTGGACCTAAGACTTGTAGACCAGCATATCTTAAGGATGAAGTGACAAGAAGCAAAATTTTTCCTAGTGGATCACAAGGGTTAAGAGTGAGTGGTGTCACTCCTATTTCCAGTTCTCATTTCCAGGACTCATGAATCCTGGTTTTGCAAGAAACAACATCAGAGTGGGGATGCTGATTTAGAGCATTCACAGCTTCCTGGAGAACACTGTCTGAGCCCTACAAGGTACAGTCACCTAGTTGGACTAATAAATCGATCTTCAAAAGGCCATTGAACTGTTCTATCCATTCAGCTGCTTCAGGATGATGGGAAATTGGTAAGACCAGTGAACTCCATGGGCATGTGCCAATTCCTGCACATCATTTGGGTCCCTTGATCAGAAGCAATACTGTGTGGAATACCATAGTGTTGGATAAGATATTTGGTAAGTCCACAGATGGTAGTTTTGGAAGAAACTTTGTATGCAGGGAAGGCAAACTCATATCTGATGGAAATGACAATTCCATTTAGAACAAATGGCTGTCCTTTCCATGATATAAGTGGGCCAATATAATAAAACTGCCACTAGGTATCAGGCTGATCAACTTGGGGAATAGTGTCATATTGGAGACTGAATGTGGGTCTCTGCTGCTGCCAGATCAATTAATCAGCACTGGTGAAGAGAAGTCCATGTTGCTGAGTACACACATCAACTCCATCCCTACCACAATGGCCAGTTTGTTCCTGAGTCCAATTGGGAAATGAAAGGAATGGCTGAGGAAAGAGGCTGAGTGTTAGCCACAGAGCAGAATATCTTATGTACTTGATTATTAAAATCTTCCTCTGCTGAAGTCACCCTCTGGTGAGCATACACATGGGACACAAATACTTTCATGGTTTTTTGCCCACAGAGCTCTTCAGGGAAGATAGAGTTTGTCTCACAGTCTGGTTAAAGGTGTGTCATCTGGATATTCCTGGGGTGCGTTGGCAAATCTTAAATGGTGAATTCATTCTCGCATTCCAATCTCTCTAAGTCTTTGGATCCCCTCATCTATAGTATACTAGGGTAAATTGGGCATTTTGGCCTCAGGCATTGTAAGTCATCTTTTGGTCCATGTTTCAGCTAGCCAACTGAACAAACTCTTAGAGATCTTTCTAACCCTTTGAGCTACATCATTGAATCCAGAATCTCTGCTTAGTGGATCCATATAAAAATTCACCCTGATTAAACTTTATATTCCTTCCACAATTAACCCAGACCCTTCATATCCATTCCCAGATATATTCCCTAGATTTCTGCCTATATAAATTGGAAAATTAATGCACTTATTTTAGAGTATAGTGTACTTCCTCATGGATTACACTTTGTACTTCACCTTTTGAAGACTTGTGTTTTTAGTCTAGTTATAGGTCTGGAAGAGAAGAAGAGTGGTGGGGGTGGGTATGGAGAAAAATTATGAGTGTTTTGCCAGCTAATTACCTCAGGGCATTCTCTTGCACTTTCATTTGGTGAGACAGGATTAATCTCTTCAGGCATGGGTTACATGGCAGACTCCTACAGACACGGTGGATGTTGGGAGATAGATTCTTCAGAGAAGGGATGCCGCTTTGTTTCCGGGCCTGAGGGTGATCAGCCCTGCTGCAGCCCAGGGAGCGACACGAGCTAGTTGTGGGCCGTCCGGCGTGCACTCCGGAACGGCGGGGGTGTGAAGAAGTTGTCAGGAGAGCACAGGCCCGGCTCCCTGGTCTTCATGGAGGTTAAGGAGAAGTTGTCACAGGGTCGCCGTTTGGTGCCCTGTGGTCTCCCTGACAGTACTAAATGAAGAGACACCACTCACTTGCTTGCTGGAAGGTAAGACCTTTATTCAGGGAGAGCTGCGCAGTTTTATAGGCAGAGTTGGGCGGGGGTGAGCGTGTTGTCTTCTGATAGGGCTAAGCTGTTGCTGGGTGTGGGGGGGAAGATTTGGGAGGGAGGGGGGAGGCTAGAGGAGAAGGCCAACATGTCCAAATAAGGTTATGGCTGTGAGGGAGTGCTGTGATAGGCTGCGGTGAATAGGGAAGTTGGGTTCGGGGAAGAGAGAAGTTGGCTATGGGAAGCGGGTGGGGCGTAGCGCCCCACAGACACCTGTGGCAAGGTTTGGCTTGGGTAAACATTACCTCAAAGGGAGGTGGTGGAAACTCATTGAGGCAGGCTGAAGACTGGGTAGTACAGGCTTGAGGCTGGGTAGTACCCTTCTCAAACTAGGGAGGAGGTCCAGGCACCTTGGGACAAATAAAAAATTAATAATATATAACAAATAAAAGACAGAAATAAAATTTTTAGATAAAATAAAACCTTTTTAATTGTGTCTTTCATCACCATAAGATCAGTTTTCTTTTATGTACAGTGTCAATTTCTTCCATATGTTCTCTTAGTATCATGTTTTATTTGCTTTATCATCAAAGAAACTTAAGGTTGCAGAAAAGTCACATAGAAAATAAAGAGGATTCTCCTATACCCAACCGCCTGCCCCTCACCCACTTGTACCTATTATTAACATTTTACATGTGTATGGTACATTTGTTATAATTGGTGTACAAATATTGAAGCAATGCTACTATTATCACTGATTTACATTTTGGTTTACATTTTGCACCATACACTTTTGTAGGTTTTAACAAATTTAGAATTGCCTGTATTCATCATTGCATGATCATTTAGAACAATTCCTATGTCCTAAAAATACCCAATGTTCCATCTATGTTATTCTTCCTTCCCTTTCCCCTCAGAATCTAGGGTAACCACAAGGCTTAAATTTTTGAAGAATAAGGTTCATAGTTACATGCAATAATATAGAGGGCTTGCCATATTGGCCCACTTTCTTTTATTAGGCACTGCCCATGTTCTTGAGAGATTCTTGTCCCTCTGAGAACATAGAAGGACTTCCCAGGAGAGAGTTTAATATTTTCATGTTTATTGTGTGGTTCTCCACCCACTGAGATAACACACTATGATGAGATGAACATTTTCATATTTCATAGAAGCATGCCCCAGGTTTGCCTTATCTTTCATATTCCCCACACCCAAAACCCTGTGCCAGTAACCTTCCCCTGCCATATTTCCCAAAAGAATATTCCCACCATTGTAGTTTTAACCACAGAGCTACAAATCCCGAGTTCACCTCTTCTTTCTTCCAACCCTCCTCTGAATTCCGTAGATATTTCAGCACTGTTGAACCCAATCACATCACTGCATCACTATAGCCCCGTCCACTGCCCAGCCACCCCCTTCTACCTTAGCCTAGGTCTTGCCCATGTTGAGTCTCAACTCACCACTCTCTACTCACTTTTTGTCTCCTGATAACCTATATTCCAGGCTCTGGCTCTGTGAGTCTTCTCAATTTGCTTAAGTCATATCAGTGAGGTCATATAATATTTGTTCTTCAGGGACTGGCTTACTTCACTCAGCATAAGGTTCTCAAGATTCATCTATGTAGTCCCATATGTTAATAGTGCATTCCCTATTACAGGTGAGTAATATTACATTGTATGTATGTACCACAATTTGCTTATCCATTCATCTGTTGATGGACACTTGGGGTGCTTCCAACATTTGACAATAATGAAAAATGCCCTTATTACCATTGGTGTGCAGATATTTGTTTGTGTCGCTGCTTTCAATTCTTCTGGGTATATACCAAGAAGTGGGATTGCATGATCATATGGCAGTTCTATAGTTAATTTCCTGATGAATTGCCAATCTGTCCTCCAGAATGGCTACATTATTATACATTCCCACTAGCAGAGGATGAGTGTTCCCTTTAGTCAACATCCTCTCCAATATTTGTTGTTCCCTATTTTTTTAATAGCCACCAGCCTAATAGGTGTAAGATGATATCTCATTGTAGTTTTGATTTGCATTTCCCTAATAGATAGTGATGTTGAGCATCTTTTCATGGCTTTTTAGCTATTTGTATTTCTTCTTTGGAGAAGTGTCTATTCAAATCTGTTGCCTATTTCATTTTTATTTATTTAAATATAATTTTTATTCATTTTTAAAGATACTTAGATTACATAAAATATTACACAAAAATTTATAAGAGATTCCCATATGCCCATTCTCCACAGCTCCCACCCTTCCCCACATTAACAAACTCTCTCATTTGTGTGGTACATTCACTACAATTGATGAACACATCTTGCAGTATTGTCACCAAGCATGGACTATAGTCTGCATTTTGGTTTACACTCTCTCCTGCTCAATTCCGCAGGCCATGGCAGGATATACAATGGCCTGTATCTGTCACTGCCATGTCACTCAGGTCAATTCCAATTCCTAAAAAATGCCCCATATTGCAACCCTTTTCCCTTTCCCTGACTACAGCACAACCAGTGGTCACTCTCTTCACATCAATGATACACTTTCTTACATTGCTAGAATGACAAATACACAGTAGAATACAAGGAAGTCTATTCCAGTCCATATTTTATTCCCCAATCCTGAGGATTCTGAGATGGCAATTCCCACTCCACCTCTAATGGAGAGGAGGCTTCAATCTCATATGACTGATGGGTGGGACTCTCTTGTTTGCAGTTGCAGACTCTCTTGCTTCCTTAGTGTGGTGGTTGTCCATCCTCACCTTCTTGTTAGTTGTCCTGGATGAGTCCAATGAACTGGAGAGTAGGTGTAGAACTCTGCTGAGGGTCAGGGCACAGCTGTCACATGGACAGCCCAGAGATTAAAGTCTCTTGGACATACACCTACCAACTCCAGCACCAACTATAGAATCAAATAAAAGGGACAGAAGAGATATGTGTAGACAAGTCACATCTGAGTCCAACTCTGCCACATTTGGATCACAAACTCCAAAGTAAGGTCCACTGGCAAGGCACAAAAGTCTGGAGCTATTTGCCATGACAATAGGACTTGGGTGCCTCAGAGCCCTCTGGAGCCACACTGTTTGTGGTAGTGTTTACTTTGGCTGTCTATGAGATCCTACTGACACGTGCATAAGTGTTACCTCTCTAATGACCTCCCAACTCACTTTGAAGTCTCTTAGCCATATGAACTCTTTTGTCTTTACCTCTTCCTTGGCTTAGAGAGAGGCCACATTTGAGCAACAAGGAGGGTCTCAGGAGGTAACTCTTAGGCACCCTACAACACCAGGCCAAGTAGCAAATTCAAAAGCAAGAGGCTCATAAGCATAGTCATCAATATCAAGGGCCCATCAATGGACCATCCTTTTCCACTAGTCATTGCCCTTAAGAAATGGTCTTCTATAAGGTATTTCATAAAGACTTGATTGAAGTCTTCTTTCAGGCATAACCATAACCCTCAGTTCAGTAATTGGCAGGACTGTATCCCAGTGGAGGTGAGTTTCTAAACAAATCTTGGCAATGGCTTCTTTTAAGGTGGGATTCGTTTATTCAGACTTCCCAGTGGATTGATGTATCCAGGGAGAATGCAAGTGCCAGTATATAACAGCCCAGACCCATCTTTAGTCACTTTAGAGATAAAGGCCACTCTATTGTCATTTTGTATAGAAATAGGAAGTCCAAATCTTGGAATGATTTCTTTAAGTAAGACTTTGACTACTTCTCAAGCTTTTTCCATTTGGAATGGGAAGGCTTTTACCCCTTTAGTGACAACATCTACAAACAGTAGCAAATACATGAAGTTTTCAGCAGCTCTTGGCATTACAGTAAAGTCAGTTTGCCAGTCCTCTCCTCATCCTAGTCTTCTGTATTGTACTCCTTATTTGAAGGCTGGAGGCTGAGCTTTATTGTTAATGTTAACACAATTAACACCTTGATCATTTACTGACTGAATCATCCTGTATAGACTGGGTCCTATGAGGAATTGAGTTATCCACTAGAACAGTTATATGTCAATAATAAATCTATGGAAATAAGTGGTAACAGGTTTCACTAGGCTTTCAAGTATGAATAATTTATGGTAGTTTTCCCAAGGTTCTGCCAAAGACTTTCTTTTCAACATGCCATTGTCTGTGGCTTGAGCATATCCCCACTCTTTCATTCTGACTAAATCTTTTTCCCAACATGGGGTTTCCCAAACAGCTTTAGGTTAGAGTCTCACCAATTCTGGGGTATTAATTGGTGGTCCAGTTTTTCAGGGTGGAAGGTTGTAATAAGAGTTGGTTCTATTCTCCTTGCAGCTAACTTAGTGGCTTTATCAGCTAAACAATTCCAGTTGCTTCCCTGCTATTGGAATTTTGGTGTCCTTTGCAATGAATGACTGCTAATTTCTTGGGGGAGCATAAAATCTTCAAACAACTTTAGATTGAGATCAAAATGTTTCATGTCCTTATTAGTAACATTGAGTAATTCCCTCTTTTTCCAAATGGCTCCATGGGTATGTAACACTTCAAAGGCACATCTGGAGTTTGTATAAATGTTCACTCTTTGTCCTGCACTTAACTGGAGGGCTCTTCCAAGGGCTACTAGTTCAGCCATCTGAGCTGAGGTCCTACAGGAAGGGATCTTGTATCCAAAGTTTCTAGCAGGGTGACTACCAAATACCTCACTCATTGTTTCATATGGTACATAAAATTACTTCCATCAGTAAATAATTCAAGAGCTGGGATTTTTAGAGTTAGACCAGTCATTCTTAGTATACTGGAATATATTTTCTTAAGGAGCTGTACATGGTCACATTTGAGGCATATGCACTTTGGTTTATCCCAAACTCTTGGAGCAAGGTGGCAGGGTTAGTCTTTAATGTCACAATAGGATTGTCTAGCAGAGAGGCTTGATTGAAATCCTTTCTGTTTAAATATTGTAATTAAATCATGAGGAGTATAGATGGTAAACTGGAGAGCTTAATATGAATTTTCCTGTCTCTAGAAGGTCACAAGTAGCTGTACCAGTGTGCAGACCGGCAGGCCAGCCTTGAGATACAATGTTCAACTATTTGGACAGGTGTCCTATCAGTCAGGTGTTCCTCCAAAGGGTTGAGCAAAAATTCCCAGGGCAATGTCTTGCCATTCATGTAAGAACAAATGGAACGTCTATTGAGTGTGGCAGTCCAAGAGCTGGGGAAGTAAGTGATTTTGCTTAAGGTTCTAAAAGTAAGTGAATATTCTGGTGTCCAGACCAGGGCCTCTTTTTCACTTCCTTTAAGGGCTTCATATAGTTGCTTAGCTATAAGTCCAAAATTAGGTATCCACAGCTTATAGTAATCAGGCATGTCTAGAAACCCTATGAATTCCTTTTTTGTTCTTAGCCTTTGATACTTGATGTAAGGCTTCCATTAGACTGGACAGGAGGGACCATTGTCCCTAGAGAATTTAAAACCAAGATATTTAACATGAGTTTGTGTAACCTGGACCTTCTTTTCTGACACATATCCTTTTTCAGCTAGTGTCTGTAATATTATTACAATGTTCTCATCTGAAGCTTCTTGTGTTTTGCTATGTCATCTACATATTGAAGGAAGAGTCCTTCCCTGAGCTGCACCACCTGCAGATACCTGGTTAAGGCTTTCCCAAAAAAGGTCAGATAACTCTTAAACTCTTGTGGCAGCACAGTCCAAGAATACTCTTGCTTCATTTCATTGTTGGGATCTTCCCATTCCAAAGTAAAGAGTCTCTGTGATTCCTTCTCTAGCAGGATGCAAAGGAAAACATCTTTAAGTTCAGGACTGTGAATCAGGTATATGTGTTAATAATATTAACAGAGTATGTAGGGATTGGACACCAGTGTATAGATATCCTCCACTATCTGATGAATAGCTCTCAAATCTTGTACAAATCTATATCCCTCAATACCTGGTTGAAGCACTGGTAAGATAGGAGTATTAAAATCTAGTTGACAGGGAAGTGACTGTGGCTCAATCAGTAGGGCTCCCGTTTACCATATGGGAGGCCCCGGGTTCGGTTCCCGGGGCCTCCTGGTGAAGGCAAGCCCGCCCGCACGGCATGGTTAGCTAACCCGGCAAGCACAAGCAGCAAGGGGGGGATAAATGAATAAATAAATAAAGTCTTAAAAAAAAAAATCTAGTTGACAGGGTCTAATTATTCCAAACTTGAGAAATTTCTTGATTAGGGTGAGATGCTTGCTCTATCCTCCTGTCTGTGTGGATTTTGTTTTAGATTAGGTAAGTTGGTGTTTGGCCACAGTCTTACCTTTACTTCCTGTGCTTCAACTGCCCATTATAGGGCTCCCCCAGTAGCCCATACCTCATCTGGAACCTGTTGTTTTATCTCTTTGGGTACTTCAAACTTCTCAGTGTCCCCAGATAAATCCAGCATAGCTGCCTGGAAGGCACAAATCTGTATGGGTTGGACCTCTATGTTCACTTTTTTAGGTGGAAATTAAAGTGAAGCTTTCAATTTGAAGAGTGTTGACTGAGATGGAGGATTAGGCATTCAGGCATGTAGTGAAATCTAATGAGTCAGATGAGTCTCTCCAATCTGATATTGCAGTGGTTCCAAGAATTGTTTAAACTTTTTATTTCCCCAAATGTCAATGATAGGGATTGATTCCTTAGTTTCTTAAATTTGCCTCTGGCTTAAAACTGAATAAGTGGTTCCAGTGTCCATCAAGAAGTCAACTAACTTCTTAACCCACTTGAACTGAGACCCAAGCTTCATTGTGTGTGTGATTGGGATGGTTTCCTGACCAGTGGAAGGTGCTTCCATGCCTCATCACTCCAGGTTGCTATCTTCATCCCCTGTTAACTGTGGGAGTTGGGCTGCTAGGTGAGATATCCTAGCTTCTCCCTTTCCAGGGAGTCTCAATCATTCCTGCTTCCAGTGTCCCTCTTCTTTATTGTAGGTGCAATGCTGGGAACCTAATTGTGTTCCTGGGGGGCCTTAGGTTTCTTACTCTTCACTGAACTTCCCATAGAAGCTTTCCCTCATCTGAGGGTCTGTCAGCCTCTGATGTTCTTGCTGAAAGATGCTCCTATGAGGCTGGTTTGTAGATAGCATGTTTCTTTTGCTGCTTTGTATGGGTGAATTCTGAGTTATGAAAAACCTTAAAGACAATCTCTACTAATTGTGACATAGGCATGTACAATTACTCTTTGAATTTCTGGAGTTTTCTCCTTATATCAGGAGCACATTAAGTATAATTAACAGTGCAGAAGTTAGTGGGGTCCTCTGGGTCTAAATCAGTATACTGCCTATAGACCTTGAGCAGTTGCTCTAAACAGACAGGCTGGCTTTCTTCAGGGTCTTGAAGTATTTGTTGATTTTAAGGTTCCTTTATTTGGGCACTCCTTTTCAAAGACCTGCAATAATATAAGTTTAATGATTCAGTTTGTTTCTGTCTTACTGCTCATTTGGATTCCAATTTGGCTCAACTGAGGGAACTGCTTGGTCTCCTGTAACATGCACTAAATTGTTTGTATTATTGTTGTTCATTCATAATTGTCATGGATTTTTATATATATATGAAGTATATCACTCATACATGAATATATAAACAATAGGTGCATAGAAAAAGTACAGGCATAATATCATACAGAGCTCCCATACCTTACCCCACCACCAACATCTTATATTGATGTGAAACATTTGTAACAAATTATGAAAGAGAATCATCAAAGTATTATGACTAATTATAGCCCATATCTTACATTTGGTGTGTTTTTCCACAACGCACACAATTATATTTTTTGTTCATAAACCATACAATTTACCTAAAGTGTACAATCAATGGCATACATTATATTCAAAGAATTGTGCATTCATCACTTCCATCAATATTAGGGCATTTTTAAAATAGTTACTTAGATTACATAAATGTTATATAAAAGTACAGAGGATTTCAACATGTCCCACTCCCTACTCCTCTCACACTCTCCTACATTAAAAACATCCTTCATTAGTGTGGTACATTTGTTACAATTGAACACATTTTGGAGTATTGCCACTAAGTGTGGATTATAGGTTACATTATAGTTTAAACTCTCTCCCACACATTTTTGTGAGTTATGACAAGATATATAATGGTCTGTATCTCCATCACTCAGGACAATTCCAATGCCTGAAAAATGCCACCAAATTACACTTACTATTTTTTAAAAGATACGTAGATTACATAAATGTTACATAAAAAAATAGAGGATTCCCATATGCCCTGCTCCCCACACCCCCACATTAACAGCATCCTTCAATAGCGAGGTACATTCATTGCAATTGATGAACACATTTCAAAGCACAGCCACTAAGCATTGATTAAAGTTTACATTGTAGCTTACACTCTCTACCACCCAATTCTGTAGGTTATGCCAAGATAAATAATGGCCTGTATCTGTCATTGCAATGTCATTCAGGACAATTCCCAAGTCCCCAAAATGCCCCCATATTATGCCTGCTTTTCCTTCTCCCTAGAGCATTTTAATTACTCCAAAAAAGAAAAAAAAAATAAAAAGCAACCATCATACTGATGTATTAGAGCTACTAATTAGAAATCCTATGATGTGTTTTCACCATTTCTATTCATTTCCAAACATTCTCAAACAACTTTTTTTTTAACCAATTCTCCACAAACTAAACTTCAGCTTTCCATTCCCTAAACACATTCTGTTCTCTGGTGATTTACATTCTAGCTATTAACTCCATGAATTTGCTCATTATATTTATTACATGATAGCAAAATCATACAATATTTGTCCTTTTATGCCTGGCTTGCTTCATTCAACATAATGTCCTATGGGTTCATCCACAATGTCATATGCTTCATGACTTCATTTCTTCTTACAGCTGCATAATATTCCATCATGTGTCTATACCACAGTTTACCTATTCATCTGTTGATTGACATCTGGGTTTTTTCCATCTTTGGACAATGTGAACACCATCGCTATGAACATTGGTGTGCAGATGTCTTTTTGTGTCACTGCTCTCCATTCTTCTGGGTATATACCTAGCAGTGGTATTGCTGCATCACATGGTAGAACTATATATTAATTTCTTAGCAACCACCAGACTTCCACAGTGGCTGTACTATTCTATATTCCCAACAATAGTGCATAAGCTTTCCTATCTCTCCACATCCTCTCCAACATCTGTAATTTTCTGTTTTGTTAATAGTGGCCATTCAACAAGATGTGAAATGATATCTCATTGTAGTTTTGATTTGCATTTCCCTAATCACCAATTATGTTGAACATATTTTCATGTGATTTTTCACCACTGGTAATTCTTCTTTAGAAAAATGTCTTTTCAGGTCTTTTGCCCATTTTTAAAATCAGGTCATTTGTCATTTTATTATTGAAATGTAGGATCTCTTTGTATATCAGGGATACTAGACTATTGTTGGATGTGTAATTTCCAAGTATCTTCTCCCATTGAGTAGGCTGCTTTTCACCCTCTTTACAAAGTCCTTTGAGCTTCAGAAATGTTTAATTTTGAGGAGGCCCCATTTATCTATTTTTTATTTTCTTGCTTGGGCTTTGGGTATAAGGTATAAAAGACTCTCACCTACTACAAGGTCTTGTAGATGTTTCCGTACATTATCTTCTAGATATTTTATGATTCTGGCTTTTATTCAGGTGTTGGATACATTTTGAGATGATTCTTGTATAAGAGTGAGATAAGGCTCCTTTTTCATTCTTTTGGTTATGAATATCCAGTTCTCCCAGCACCATTTGTTGAAGAGACACTTCTGTCCAAGAAAATTGGAATTGGTAGGCTTATCAAAAATTAGTTGACCAAAGAAGTGAGGGTTTATTTTTGGACTTTTATTTTAAATTTATTGATCAGTGTGTCTATCCTTATACCAATACCTGCTGTTTTGACCACTGTAGCTTTATAATACACTTTAAAGTCAGGAAGTGAAAGTCCTCCAACATCATTCTTTTCTAGGATGTTTTTGGATATTTGTGACAACTTTCCTTTCCTTTGGTAATTTCCTTTTCTATTTCTGTAAAGTAAGCTGTTGGAATTTTGATTGGTATTGCATTAAATCTAGAAACCAGTTTGGGTAAGAGTGACATCTTCATGATTACTCTTCCAATCCATGAACATGGAATGTCCCTACATTTAAGTCTTCTTTGATTATTTTTAGCAGTGTTTCAGAGTTTTCTGAATACAGATCCTTTACATTCCTGGTTAAATTGATTCCTAGATATTTGAGACTTTTTGTTGCTATTGTACATATAATTTTTAAAAATTTCTTCCTCACCTTCTTCATTACTAGTGAATAGAAAGGCTAATAATTTTTGCATGTTGACCTTGTATCCTGCCATTTTGCTGAATTCATTTATTAGCTCTAATAGCTTTGTTGTAGATATTTTGGAATTTTCAAAATATAAGATCATTTCATTTGCAAATAGTGAGAGTTTTACTTCCACTTTTCCATTTTGAATTTTTCATACTGTCAATGTAGTTTGTTTGTGCTTTTCTAGGAATTTGTCCATTTTATTTAGATTGTATAATTTGTTGGCATACAGTTTCTCATAATATCCTCTTCTGAACTTTTTGTTTCTATGAAATTGGTAATAATATCCCTCCTCTCATTTCTAATTTTATTCATATGTACATTATCTCATTTTTTTTAAGTCTAGCTAAGGGATTTTCAATTTTATTGATCTCAAAGAACCAGTTTTTGGTTTTGTTGATTTTCTCTATTGCTCTTTTGTTCTCAATTTCATTTATTTCTGCTCTAATCATTGCTATTTTTTCTTTCTGATTGCATTGGGATTGATTTACTCTTTCTAGTTTCTCCTGTTGTTCAGATATTTCTTTGATTTTAGCTTTCTTCCTTTTCAGGACAGGCATTTAAAGGCTATAACTTTCTATATCTTGTCATAACTTAAAAAAATATGTGGAAGAGGGTTTAAACTATGATGTAAACTATAATCCACACTTAGTGGCAATGCTCCAATATGTGTTCATCAATTGTAACAAATGTATCAAACTAATTAAGGATGTTGTTAATGTGGGAAAGTGTGGGAGGGGTAGGGAGTGGGGCATATGGGAATCCCCTACATTTTTCTGTAACATTTATGTAACCTAAGTATCTTTTTAAAAATAAAAAAAATAAAAATTACAAAAGAATATAAATTTCCCTCTCAGGACTTCTTTTACTGTATCCCATAATTTTTGTTCATGCCTACATTCACCTTGAGATATCTACTAATTTCACTTGCAATTTATTCTTTGACCCACTGATTAAGAATATTTTGTGACTTTTCCCCTTTCTTGCCTGTTATTGATTTCCAGCTCCATTATAATCAGAATATGTGCTTTGTATAACTTCAATCTTCTTAAATTTATTGAGAGATGTTTTGTGTCCCAACATGAGTTCTATCTGGAGAAAGATCCCTGAGCTTTTGAGAAGAATGTATAACTGCTGATTTTGGTTTAATGTTCTGTATATTTCTGTCAGGTCCAGCTCATTTATCATATTGTTCAACTTCTCTATTTCCTTGTTAATATTCTGTTTAGTTGTAATTTTTTTTATTTTTATTTGAGTAGCATGTTGAAATCTCCAACTATTATTGTAGAGACATCTATTTCTCCACAGAGTTTGCCTCATGTATTTGGGGCACCCTGGTTAGGTGCATAGATATTTATGATGGTTACTCTTTCCTGGTGGATTGTGCCTTTTATTAATATATAATGGTCTTCCATATCTTTTACCACTTTTTTGCCTTTAAAGTATGTTTTATCTGACACCAGTATAGGTACGCCTGCTCTCTTTTGGTTACTGTCTCCATGAAGTATCTTTTTCCAAAATTTTCCTTTCAGACTATTTTCATCCTTGAGTCTGTGAGTCTCCTGCAGATAGCATATGGATTACTTGTGCTTTCTTATCCATTCTGTCAGCCTATGTCTTTTGATTTAGTCGTTTAATCCATTAACATTAAATGTAATTATTGTAAAGGTATTATTTACTTTAGCCATTATATCCTTTCAGTTTCATATTTATAACTTATATTTGTCTCTCTTTTTACCATTTTGACTAGCCTTTCTGATACTCTTCACTTCTACACTCTCTGCCAAGCCTCTCTCTCTGGTTTTTCTGGGTTTTTTTAAATAATTTTTTTATTTAAAAAAATTTTTTTTTTACTAACTCCCTTTCGTGTTTCCTGAAGAGCTGGATTCTTATTTACATACTGTCTTAGTTTCTGTTTATCTGTGACTATATTACAGTCACTATCATATTGGAAGGACAGTTTTGCTAGAGAAAGAATTTTAGGCTGGCTGCTTTTCTCTTACAGTACTGTAATTATATCATACTACTGCCTTCTCACCTCCATGGTTTCAGAAGAGAATTATGCAGTCTTACTGGATATCCTTTGTATGTGATGCTTCACTTCTCCCTTGCTTCTTTTGAAATTTTCTCATCCTTGGCATTTGGCAATTTGAATATTATGTATCTTGGGGAAGGTCTACTTGGATTTATTCTAATTGGAGTATGTTGTGCTTCCTGGATACATATATTCATGTCTTTCATGAGAGTTGGGAAAATTTTGTCATTATTTCCTCAAATACTCTTTCTGCCTCTTTTGCTTTCTCTTCTCCTTCTGAAACTCCCATAAGAGTATGTTTTTTCACTTTGTGCTATCATTCAATTCCCTGAGCACCTGCTCAATTTTTTCCATTCTCTTCTCCCTCTGTTCAACTCTCTTTAAAATTTTAGCTGTTCTGACCTGATTCTTTCTTCTATGATTTCCAGTCTGCTGTTGTATGCCTTTATTGTATTTTTAATCTCATTTATTTTGTCTTTCATTACCATAAGCTCTGTTTTTTTCTATCCAAAATTTAAAATTTTTCTTTCATGCTCACCAAGCATCTTTTTTTTTTTTTACTTTCGAGGTGTTTTTATTTTGATAAGAGATATTTTTGTATTGAATAACATTTTGTCATTTTTGTTGTTGCTGTTAATCCAATACTTGTAACAGAAAGTAAGAATCCAGCCTTGTGTAAAGTACTTGTATCAGAAATACTCTAGAAACAATAAAGCTACCTGTATAAGAAAATTTATGCCATTTTATTGGCAGGCTTGTGAAAATATATGGTTAAAAAAATTTTTTTTAACTACATTACTAGAAGAGGAAGGAAGAAAATAATTTGTAAATGTTTTTTCTAAAACAGGTGGTGTTCTATACTTTAACTCATTTTAGCAACACAAAGCACATTCTCTAATAGAGATGATAAAGGTAATAAATATAAATTATGAAATGGAATAGCCTATGGGATTTAAAGTATTAAAACTTGTATGTACCACAAGAGTAAGTATAATGGATATTTGCAAATATTCTTTTTAAAACTCAAAGGTTTTACCAAATACCATAGTTACTTAAACAAAACATTGTTGATAGATTAATAAGTCAATGAGAACATTATACCAGATTCAGGATTGAAAGGATGTAGACCTCCATGGAGATTTCAAACCCAGACTTTTCACCTCAAACTTAATTAAAAAATAGTTTATTGCTGAAAATGCTAACCATCATCTGAGACTTTTTGTTGCTGGAGGGCTTTGCCTTGATGTTGATGGCTTCTGATTGATCAATGTGATGGCCACTGAAGGCTGGGGTGGTCAGGCATGGCTAGCAAGCTGGGTTCCCAGAGCCCAGAGCAGTCCTTCCTGAACAACAAATCCTAAAGTGAACAGTGGGTCATGTGGGAGGAGCAACTAATTGGAGCTCACCATGTATCTTATTAATGTCTTTTATTTATTTAGCCATGTTGACTTTCAACTCCATGAATTGTTTTGGGAGATCTGTATGAACCTCATTCATTAGTTGCTTCAAGTCCTGTGTCTCACCTGGGGCTTTTATTTTTTCCTTTGCCTGAGTCACATATTTTTTCTTAGTATGGCTAGTAATTTTTGGCTGATGTCTTGGCATCTGATCATGATGCTGTGTTTACTTTGATGTTGAGATCTTCCCTCTTGCCAAGGGATTTACTGTTAAGTAGCTGTGTGCTACCAGTTCTTTGATTCTTGATTCTGCTCATTCTATGTATTAAGTATTGCCCTTGTTCAACTGCTCAAACCAGAGCTAAGGACCCAGCAATGAGGTGCAGGTTAGTTTCCAAGGGCCTTGGAGAAGGAGGCATCAAAACAATTTGATTGTCTTATTTTCTATCTATCTATCTATCTATCTATCTATCTATCTATCTATCTATCTATCTATTATTTTCCCTTCTTTCCATGCACTTTTTGTTCTGCCAGCTGATGGTGTTCTTTAGCAGACCACTCAGATTAGACTACAGATGCTAAGGGGTATGCATTCACTGTAATTTCAAGGGTGAGAGAGCAGTGATGTCCTCAGGGTGGGACAAGCTTCACAAACAAACTTTTTCAGAAGCTTTCTCCTCCCTTGACTGGCCACACCTCCCTTTCTCTGTTTCCTCAAGAACAAACCCAGGACAATAAAGAGGGTGTTTAAGAAGGCAAATTAACTTTCATACCTCTGGGTTCTGAGGAAAAACAATATCATGGCCACACCCAGCTCAGAAATGTGAGATCCCTCCAATGCAGTAAACCTGTTTCACTGGGCAAAATCTGAATTTGCTATAGGTTGTGTCCCTCCATCTCCCCTGTTTGGAAAAAGGGCCTCCACACCCCCCTCAGTCTGCAGCCACCTGCCAGTGGCCAGTGGAACCCCTGATCTTTGCTCTGAAGGTGGGAGAATGGGCACCAACAGCTAATGGTGCAGTGGTACTCATGGGATTTTTCCAGCCAGCCAAGATTCCTCTTCTTCACCCCTCTCTGTTCTGGGTGGTGTCTAACCTTCCCCTGTGTCCTTAGCCCCAGAACAGCCTTCCAGACAGTCTCCACTTGGCCTGTAGCTATTTATCTGGGAGAGAAGTGATCTCAATGCCTCTCTAATTCTCTATCTTCAAGGCCATTATAATGGTCATGATCTTTTTCTAGCACTATTTTCCTTTATTCTGAAGTTAACAGCACATTCAATAAGGCCTGTTTGTCCACTGAACAAAGACTATGAATTGCAATAATAGAATTGAAAACATTTTCCATTTTCTTCGGATCTTCCTTATAATTCTTCCAATATTACAAGTCTGAAGTGGAGAATGGAATGTGTACAAACAAGTAACCTCTTGGATGGCCTTAATTAACAATTTCAGCTGGCACCCACCCTAGTTGGAAATGCACAGCTTTGGGAGGGCTCCCTTGCAAATTGGATACCACTCTGAGTAAGAGGTGAGGAAGCCATTTCTGGGGGATCTAAGGGCAGTTCAGGATCACCCTCCTCCTCTTCTTCTCCTCTTTCATAATGTGCTGGAAGAACAGTGAAAACAAGGAACAAGTCCAGCACTTTGGCTGAGGGGTTGGAATCCAGGAGTGGTTTATTCTCTTTTCTTTGTTGGCAGATTGTATTAAGCCTGTAACTTACTAAGATCACACCACACCCCAAAAATTGAGCATATGGTATTTCATCCTATTTACTAAGTCTTTTATAATATATTTCTAGTTGCAAAATATTATTGTATTCAAGAGCTCTCTTTGGTAAATATTCTTGGCCATGCTCTAATTTATATGTGGCCATGCATTTTTACTCAGAAATATCATTTTCTATTTAGTCATGAGGGTTCATAATCAAATTGTTCCCAATTTGTTAAGATGCAATCTAGAAGCTCACACTTCTATTTCATTCTAGAGCTCTGTTTATTGCCCATTGTGACTCCCTGTCAGTACATGGGTGAGATATACTTTATGTTTATTGATCAGAATTTTAGTACCCAGCCAGAATACCAGTGGGAGTTCTCCTATACCTGGGGATGGATTCTGGTGTAGAACTCTAGCCTATAATTCCAGGGCTACACATCTCTGAACCTAAGCCAAAACCAAGGACAGGGGCAGTCTAGGCACCTACAGCTTCAGCAGGAGATTTAAACCTTCACTCTAGAGAACAAGTTATAATTTTGATAAGAAAATCAGTATTCACTGAGGCTGCAGGGATCTCGTGTGCAGCCTGTTTCCTTCATAAGTGGCTGCTTTCAGGACCCTCAATGACAGAGACAGAGGAATGCTGATACCTGCTTTTGTAGACATGGTGCTCCTGGAAACAGAGAGTGGAGCTCATGGGTGCCCAACCTCAGGGCCAATGGGTCTACCAGGCAGCAATCCTCTCAGAAGACACAGGGTCGCAACTGGATTGCCAAACTTTAAGGGTTCCCTTCACAGATCCTCTGGGTACATGCCAGGCCCTGAATTGTCTTCCACACAGAAATTGATCACTCAAGGAAAGAGGTTTATTAAATCAGTGGGGGACTGGTAGTTGGATGTCCCAGATATGCCTCCCCAACAGAAGGTAGAGTGTCATTATATTCACTTGTGTAGAGGAGGAGTTAGGAGTTGGGTTAAGGAGACTTACAAGTGGGAGGGGCTGCATTTTGTGCTTGCTCTAGAGAATTACATGTTTAACAGGGAAAGTTATTTGCTTGGTCATGCATCATGCATGTAGAGAAAATGGCATCTAAATCCCACCAGAGGCATATAAAATACTATTATAATGAACTAAAATTCAGTGAAGTTCATTCTACTACCAAACTGAGTCTGCCCTAGGAATGGGAAAATCCCATTACTTGGTTAACTAACTTTTGTGGTCAGCTACTGACTGCAGCTACTCTACCTTGATTGGCTGGTTTCTAAATAGGGCAATATTAGGATTGGGAGAAAAGAAGGTGTGGCATTGCTAAGGAAACAGGGCAGAGGTATGCGCCATTAGGGGTGTAAAAGAAATTCAAGAGCAGCTTCATTATTGGGCAATCACTTGGATGGACAGGACAATAAGGTATGAAGTTGCCCCTCAGAGACTCTGAATCATCATGTCTGCCTGGTGCATTATAAACCAGGAAATTCTTGGATAGGCAGAGAATCATGGGTTACAGACAGAGATCTTACCATGTTCAAACCCATTCTCTGTGGTCCATGCAGCCACCCTAGTTCTGGGGAGTGCTAAGCCTCCACTTACACTGACATCTTCCTCCTCTTTGTGGGAAACCCCCTGCCCCATTGGTCACTTCTGTCACATCTTCATAGTCTGTGCTTGGAGTCTGTGGAACTGAAGTTAAGTGTAATACCCCAAAAGACCTGCCATCTGCCTAATCTCCATGGGGCTTCATGTCCAACGTCCCCAGTTATTAATTGTTGGATTTCCAAAAACAAAAGAAAAGAAAAATATTTCATGTAGATACAGAAAAAAGTCATGCAACTTCTTCCCCAATGAGTTGAGGTGTTAATCCCACCCCCTTTCTGTTCTCACAAAGTGATGGTCCTTTCTGAGATTTTCACCCTCCTCTGCCATGATTACCTTCCCTTTGAATAGGATCCCAGGTTAACTAAGATATTCAACTTATAGTTAATTTAAATTAGCACCTTTGAGCACTTGATTTTGCAGACCCTGTGAAAGTCTATCTCAATAGAAAGTATTAATAAAAAGAAAGAAAACATTTATCCAGAGGTACAAGGAATAGGAGACTCTGAGAAGCTACTTATAATCTTGTGGCAACCATAGTTTAAGCCTGCATTAAAGTATGCTTTTCTCTTCAAAATTCAAGTGGTACATTTGGCATGAGAGAAGGCATTTACCAATCACCAATTAACATTGCAAAATTCTTTTCTCTGTCATTAGATTGGGAACTTCACAGTAGGAGTTATTGAATGTTATAATTACTGCTTTACCCTCAGCACCTTATCTTTCATTGGTTTCTAATAAATGTGATATGAATATATTTGAACTGAGATTGAACAAATCAATTATTTATTTTTTAAATACTTTTGGTAAAAGCCAGTCTTCCATCACTGCTTATTTATAGTCCCACCCAAATTTCCTTGGAAATTTGAGTCTTCAGATAATACTTAGCATTTAGAATCACATAAATTTTACATCAATTTCCAAAAACTATTATAAAGACTCCTTAATCCAACACCCAAAGCAACACTGCTACATATTTCTCCCACCATACTATTTTTCTAAGTGATAAACTGAGGCCCAAAATTGAAACCAACCAGAAATCCACCTGTGATAGTGTTGTCTACTAGCAGATCTCAGGTTGGTGAATGCTGGACAAACTTTGCTAGAAACAATGCAGCTTCCAGAAGCAGTGAGGAAGGCTATGTGAGGGATGTTTCCTTCCTAGACAGGCATTTATAGTTATCAAACCTCATGTGATTGAACACTCTATCTAATCAAATCAAGTGGATTGAATCACCTTTCATCTTCCTGCCATCTCCAGTCATTTACAAATTTTCAGTAGCAACCTGTGTGCATTTTAGCATTATAGATTTCATACAAGTTCACATAATGTGTGCATATGTCAATATACTGTCTATATCTTTCTGCAGTTTGCCTTTTAACTCAAATAATTCCTTGAAAGTCTCCATTTGGACACATATACTGTAGCCTAGTTCATTCAGTTTCACTGCTCTTTACCACTGATTTGTATTATATGTGGATTTCTTTTTTAATCCCTTCTGCTTTTGGTTGACATGTGTGTTCTTTCCAGCATTTCCCTTCCATTAGTTATAGTTTTGTGGATAATTTTGGGAACATACACTTATTGATATGAAGAGAATATGAAGAATGGAAGAGCTATATCATTGTTTTGGGATATTTTCAAATGTCATGCAAGTGACCATCATGTCCTCCATGTGATTAGACAAAGAGCAGCCCCACTGACACTGGAAGAGAGGCTCCATTTTTACATACTGTGCTCCCACTGGGTAGAGTTCGATTTAAGGAATTTTACATATGTGAAATTGTATTGGTTATCTGCATTTCATTTATTGTTTATTTTGCAGTTTATAAAATTATTTACCACATGACTTACTAATCTGTGGTTATCAAGTCATATTCCTTTTGTCTCTATTTGTTGGTGATTTTATTTTTGGTTTTGCATTGGTAGATATTTTGTTTTCTAACTCTTCTGGACACTATTATTTTCTAGGTGATACCATTGTCAATATATTTTCCCATTCTGTAGCTGGTCCTAGCTTCTATTGCCAGGTAGACTTTACTGATTTTTAACATTGTTGGGAGTTTGGCATTAATTTACAAATTCTAAGCTGGTGTGAGTCTGGTAGAAGTGTTCTCTGATCATCTCATTTATTCACATAGCATCTATTCCCTGAGCACTCACCCAGTGCCACGTACTTGTTTAGACCCTGGATACAGTGGTGAAAGTGATCAACTTTCTCCCTGCTTTCCAGGAGCTCAGAGTTTAAAGGTAGAATTGGAAGAAACTAGTAAACATATACATGTTAAAGAGAAGAGCAAGAGCTATAATGAAAGCCCAGCAGAGTGCTGCAAGTGGGGTCTGGGAGATACAAAGTGTTGGCTTGAATGGAGTCACTGAGGTGATATTTATGCTGCATCCAGATTGAGTAACAGGAGCCAGCCATGCACAAATCTGTGAACAGTGTGCCAGGAGAAGGCAGAACGTCTCTGAATTGAGTTTGGCCTGAGAGGAGGTTAGAAAGGAGACCAGTGTAGATGGAGGGAACTTGGGAGGAGAGGTGGGGAGAGAGGGAGGAGGGGTTGGACAAACCCTGGGGGCTGATAGATTACCTTAGTTATCTATTAGTATGTGAAACACTATCCCCAAAATTTAGTGGCTTACAATAACAAATGTTTTTTTATTGCACAGTTTTTGTGAGCAAAGAATTCAGGCAAGGCTAAACTATGTGATTTTGCTCCAATGTCTCTCCCAAGCCTGAGAAGTCTCAACTGAGGCTTGACTTGGGAAAGTTCTACTTCCAAAATCACTCATGTGTTATTGGCAGTTTGGACTGAGAGCTTGAATTCCTTTCTGTCTGTTATCTGGGCCCTTTTTCAGTTTCTTGCAATATGGGCCTCTGCACTTCATAGCCTGTTTCCCCAGAATGAGATAGAAGAGAAATGTATAGTGTTAGAGATAGAGAGAGATATAGAGATAGAGATAGTTAGAGATAGAGAAAGAAAAATAGAGAGCAAAAAAGAAAACTAACAAGACAGAAATCACAGCTGTCTTGTTTATCCATCTTGGAAAAGATATATCATCATTTTGGCCATATTCTATTGATAAGAAGAGAGTCACTAAGTCCAGTTCACACCTAAGAGGAAGAGATTAGACAAGAACATGTATGCCAGGGGGCAGAGATCCTTGGAATCTTTGGAGTATTTCCACAACATAAAGTAAAAGGAGGCATTTAATCTAACTTTAAATATAATGGGTATCCATTGAAGGGTTTTGATTCAGATGGCAGTATTTGATTTTCATTGAATTTCAGGGTCATTATGTTAGGGTCTGGGAAATGAAACCAAGAAGATAAGTTACTTTCCCATGATCATACAATCAAGAACCAACCTTGTTTTGAGTTCAACTCCCTGCTGCTTCGTATTCCTTCATGTAATTCTTCCAACTCTAAATTTCATGTATTAGTGATATGTCACATTAGCTCATGAGTTTTAAAGATATTATTACATATACATCTGCTAAAGCTTTAGGATGTTGAAGCTGGAATGATCCTTATGGTTCAGGTGAGACTCAGGAGGTCCAAGGACACAATGACTTGTCCAGGTTCATGGACATGGAAGAAAAAGGATTTAGGTCGGATGCTAACCCTATATCCTCAATACTGGGATCCTGAATTTCCCAGGCACTGTAATTAGGACAGTGGTTGTCTAACCGTAGAGTTAAATTGATGACATGAGAAAGGAGGGTGAAGAAGTATCAGCTTTTGGAGAGATTTTATGCAAGGAAGTGGGGCAGGTGATGGGACCCCAAGAAGTAAATTCACTTCTTTGGAGATATAACCCAACAGAACTTGAAACCCCAGTAAGCAGGAACCCATATTCTAGAGACAGCCCCCAACTCAGCTCACTTGAGCAGAGATGCTTGGAAGAAAAGTTTTCTTATTTCCCAATATCCCAAGGCTCTCAATTCAGGAAACTTGGAAATGAGAACCTTTTGCAAAGCTGCAGGAATTGGTTCAATCCCCACCACAGAAGACTCTGGCCATTTACAAGGAGACACCCAAAGGTAAAATAGGGGTCACAAGACAGTGAAATGAAGGCTGGGCAGATATTCTGGTCCTTCCTTTGGAGTCCCACAGCACCTCCCACTCCCAATATCCCTGAGTTGGTGAGGGCTGTGCTGTTTGAAGGGGCATGAGGGGTGGACAGACCATGGGAAGGAACTGGTTTTCTAGGAGATTGGAAGCCTGATTGGCCCATTAAGTTCTCATTCCACTCATGACTGGCTGGGTCAGAATGAGTGTGCTGGGGTGGTGATCATCTGTCCAGATGTTAATATGCAGACTTGGAGCCATCAGCTCATCTCTTTTTTTCATGGGCTAGAGATCTGTATAGACAATGTTCTGTTTCTAAACTGGGGAGAAGAACTTTATATGGAGTCATCTTTGTGGCAATAGGTAAGCAGGGCCTTGACCAGCTGATAAGGAGAGTGGACTTTGGGTCAGTTAGGAGGGCTCCTGTCTTTACTGAGCAGTGGGGAATGTGGAATGGATGGTTCTGACTGAGGAAAGGCAAGATTGACTCTTTTTACCCCACACATCTGATGGCTCCCATTAGATATGATTCTAGGGACTTCCCCTGTAAGGACAAAAATGTTAAAGAGAGCTGTGGATGGTGGCCAGGGCACCATGGGGAGGAAAGGGAGCCTGGGATCTCAGACGTAGCCTTTGGGAGAATCCATCCCCACTACCACCATTTCTAGGTCATTCTTGCCTCATTCCATCCCACAATTGATGGTCAAGACAATGAAGTTTGGTTAAAAAAAAAAAAAAACTGGCTCAGAAGTCTTTCTGGAACCACAGTCATGGGTGCTCAGCTGCCTGTGGGTATGAAAAGGAGAATAGTGTTAGTGGGAAGAAGATTCTCACCTGTTGCCTGCAGAGAATAAGACAACATATTGCACTCAAGTTAGAGGTTGAGGTGCAATGAGGGCCCAAGGAAGTCGGGGGTAGGAAAATGTATTTTTCCTCATTATTCAGATACTTATGGATCATCTATCACATGCCAGTGCAATGCATAGATGAGACAGTCCATCAGAACTCCTGGAATTTAGGTTTGAATGGCAATTTCCTGGAGCATAGCAACATCCTCTAAAACATGGGTATCTGTAAAAATCACATTAAGGAATATTTCCTAACCTAGAACAGTGGTTTCTTCTCTACAGGTTTGAAGGAAGAAGAAATATGTTCTGCTTCTGGTGCAGAGCTTTCTATGACCACCAGTTAAGACTTGTAGCTTTCAAGATGAACTCCAGAATTGGATCAGCAGCAAGTGTGGCATGGGGTGGAGGAATATAAAAATGTCAAAACTTACAATGTGCAAAGAAAAAGGCCAGAGGAAGACTATTAGGAAATGGCCTAAGGTCAGGAAGTACTGTGCATACTCAATCCCCCTCTGGTGTCCTGTGGTCCATCCTTTCTTTTAGATTTGAATCCTTCTTGGATCTTGGTTGCTTATCTCAGAATTCCTTTCCCTCCTACATTCAATCTGGAGTAAAATTTTTGATGCAGTTTCCAAAGCAAGACCTGACCTCATTTCATAAGCTTTATTCCTCCCTGTGAACTGGGATTTCTAGCATCCCAGCAATTCCTTGCACAATTTGTTTCAAAGCAGAAACTCCCCAGAAGGCTGCCAGTCTGTCTGTTATGTCCTTGGAGGCCATTCCCCTCTGACTGGACTCTGATGATTCACAGTGAGTTTTGGTGTCTGGATCAGTGTCCTTATTCCTTGCCTTGCCACTCAGACTTTCCCTCACTGGCCAAGGTGACACTGTGGTTCTCAGGTCCACTATCTGGGGAGTTCATTAGTTTACATACTCAGTTGTGTTGTTACTGACATATCCTAAGAGACACCAGCCCCCAGACCCTTAGATCTGGTGGTATCCTTTATCCTAACACTTGCACTGTGGTTATGCCCAGAGGGTAGGTAATTGTCTGCTGAAGAGAGTTGAAATATGTGACATGTCAGGGGTGGGGGAAGGATGTGGTCACTAAGACTGATGACCTTCAGGCACACAGGGCACAGCATTACCAATTGAACTCTGTGACCCTTCCAATCCAGGTCATAGAGACCCTGCCCTGAGCTCACCCAAGGGCCCTCTCTGGGCTTCCCCATGAGCTGGACCTAAAGGGTTAACCCCTGGCCCTGCCCTACACCTCCAGGGTCTTGTCCCAGCTTCCAGCCTCCACCTTGTTAAGGATTTTGAATATCATCCCATGAATTCATCTAGAATGGGGAGGTCCAGATCAATTTTGGGGCGATTCTGAGTTTTCAGTTATGGACATTTCTCAGTTATCCCCCCAATTCCCCAGGTCTCCAGTTGTCACCCAGACACCCATGGTGTCCTCTTCAGGACAGCTGAGGGGCAGAGCACACACCCTAGCTCTCAACAGCCCAGGCCCTTGAGGACATGACACAGTCATCCACAGATGCAATTTGTTATATGAATCAAAAGTATGGCTATGCTTACCCCTCAAAGACAGAAGTGCCAAGTCCCAAAGCTAGTTCATGATGTGAAGTAAGGCATCGGTATCTGTGGAGTTTCACCTACACAACTGGGAGGCTCCTGAAAGCAGACATCATGTAGATACATGTGATAACTGTAGTGCAATCTGATATAGCAAAGGATGATTTTTGCTGCATCTTTTGGCTTCCACTGGCTGAGGGTGCAGTGAGAGTCACCCAGCAGAGGCCCACATTTAGGGGGAGAGTCCATCTCAGTCTCTGACAGGGAATCCTCCCTTTACACTGAGACTCCTGGACCAACAAGAAAGCCCAGCTGTCCATAGTAGTAACACACCAACCCTGGGGTTCCCCCTGCTCAGGCTCTGCTGGGTGGGACAGCAGGATACCACTGGACTTGATTCCCTATGGAATAAGTTTATCCTTATTTCTAGCAGAAAGCAGTTGTCCCAGCAATGACTGTTGGGCCAGGGGAAGGGAGTGAGTGAGGTGTCCTGAGGTCTCCTGGGGCTGCTATTCCTCAGACAAAGCTGCCCTCCAATAGTTCTAGGGCTCAAGTCTCTTGCTGTGGCAGTGTGGCCCCTTCTGCATGGCTTCTGAATGAGGGTAAGTAATTTAGTGTTGTTGTTTTTTTTTAGTGTTCTGTTCTGACAGAATCCTCCCCCACTGTTTCAGGAGGATGAAATCAGTGAAGGCATGGGTGAATCTACAAGGCTTTGCAAATGTCTACTCCCATCTACTTATTGCATGCACATAGATATCTATGAGAAGACCTGAGAACAAGAAGCCCTTTATTTTTGTCCATCTTTGATGGCCACTGGCTCACTCTGTCACATGGGCTTCACAATCAAAACTTACATCAAATCAACCTGAACATTGGAGGCTCTATGGGAGGTTGAGTTCCTTGTCAGTTTCTGTGCACATTTGCCAGATTCTGTGTCCACTGAAAGCCTGACCAGCAAGGCCATTCCTCCAGTGCTGTTGAGTAGTTCTAGATGGATTTGGAGCAACACAATCATGTTAAGTGAATCTAAGGATCTCCTCCCTAATCACATGTGCTTTTCCATGAAGACAAATCTTTGCAGCTATCCAGAAATTATCATTTATACATTTTAATGAAAAAGACCTTGGAACTCAACTTAAATAAAAAATATCTAGCATCTTGTAGCTTTGGTTTCACTCTGTGCATGCACAAGACAAAGTAAGTATTTAACTTTCCCAAACTGGATATTAATTTACTTAATTTCATCGATATGATTTTTCTAATTTGAGGGTAAAGATTGTGTTAAAGAAGGCATGCTCTTATTAGATGTATCTTCATTGTCATCTGAATTAATCAGGGCATGCCTTCTAGGTTACAGGACAAAAGACATTATTAGATGCATAAAGAGAGTCCTCCATGAAAGCAGTCCTTTTTTAAGAGCAAGAATGGTGCATTGAGCCCTGGAATGTGGTGAAAACATTATAAAAAAGTCTTCTTTTTCTTGCATTTTTTGTCTGAGTTGTGAATATGGAAGAAAATTTTAGCCACTTGGAAGTTGTCCAAGTTTATTTTGTAAATGATTGTGTTAACCAGAATGTCATTGTTGGATTTGACTGCAGGCATTTAGGCCCAGGTTGTCTGAGGTTAGGTTAGGTTTTGTGGACATACAGATTCTCTGGATTCAAATTCATTAGTACTTTTCAAAGGGAAACTTGCATAAAAGCATTAAAAGAATAGCTTATGCAATAATACCAGTGGAAGGACAAATAAACAAATAAATGTATAATGATAATTTATATGTGTGACCTAAATAAAGGAACTCTGTATTTACATCTGGACCAATCATTTAGTCAGGTTCAGTGTCCATGTGGTCAAGGACAAGGCAGTTAATTAGAGTCACTCCTATTGGATACAGATGTAGTAAATACTCAGAAGGATATGAGAAATATTCTCAGTACAATTCTGTTCAAATGAATTCATGTGGATTATTGTGGACAATAATTTCAGGTGAATTTTTTGTTTGTTTGTTTGTTTGTTTTGTTTTGTTTTAATTTAATTTAATTTTTTTATTTGCTTACAAAAATGTTATTTATATATATATATACATATATTTCAAGAGGTGCTTAGATTACCCAAAATATTACACGGAACCCACTGGGATTCCCATGTTGCCCACCTCCCACACCTCCCACCACATCCCACACAAACATCTCCCACAGTGTGGCCCACCACCCTCAATGAACTTACACATCCTGGAGCCTTGCCACCAACCATAGACCACAGTTCACACTGTAGACCACACTCTCTCCCACTCAGTTCTGAGTGGTGTATGCTGATTTAAAATGGCCTACATCCATTGCCACAACAGTACTCAGGACAACCTCCAACTCCCAAAGAAGCCCCTGTATTTCAACTGCTCATCCCCTCCCTACCCCAAAAGTGTCAAGTGGCCACTGGCTCCACCTCATTGTTATAATTTCTTGCATTGCTAGCATCACTATATGTGAACAAGAGAATACCATCAAGTCCACTCTAGTCCATAGTTCTTCCCCCAATCCTGAGGGGACTGGGATGGTGATGTCCACTCCAACTCCAAGTGAGAGAGGGCTTATATCCCATGGATATGGTGGGTGGGATGATCCTGCCTGCAGATGCAGGCCCTCTCCATTCCCTGGGATGGCCATTTCCCATCGTTGTCTCCTCACCAGGTGACTTGGATGAGTCCATTGAGCTGTAGGGTAGGAGTTGCAGCTCCACCTAGATTTCATGCACACCTGGTGCATAGGTACGTGGGAGGCTCCAGTTTCTCAAGTATATTTCAGGTGAATTTGAAGCTGATGTTTTGATAGTGAATTGAATTCTATGAAGCTTTCTGTATGGCAGGAGAACTTTCAAAAGGGGCATAAATTTGTAAACAAAGTATATGAAGAGGAGATCTGGACAATGGGGTGGAGACTCTGACTATCAACATGATAGGTGGCATTGCAGGTAAAACCTAGTGTAAGCCTTAAGAAATCTGACCTGGGGACACAGGCAGAAAAACTCTGGCTGTATTTTTCTAGCCATGTAATTTTTAACATTACTAAAGACTTCTGAACCCTTGTTTATTTAATTTGTTAAATAGAAAAACAACAGGTTACTGTGAGGATTAAATAACCAAATATGTAAATATCCAAAAACATTTAAGACATTCATTATTTTTCTGGGTTCAGGTACAAATGGGTAAGTTATTCTGACATCTATTTCTCACAATGTCATTTGTTCATTAAAGGCATGTACTTTTTAACAGTGATGTAGGGGAGAAATTACAGTATAGGTGAACCTTTACATTTATAAATTATGAAATGCAGTGATGTTACAGTGGAGGATGATTAACATAGGATAAGATTTCAGCTGCCACTTTACTAAAATATCATATCATGAAAATTGATTTTCTCCTATATTCTTCATGTTACATTATTTGGCTCTCCTAAACTCTGAGGATTGTGAGATTATAACCCATGTTCTTTTAATATTTTCTGGTACAGAGGATTTTCAGGACATGATTTGCATGATGCGAACATTTAATCTCTTAAAATGAAAAAAGTCCTGGAATTCATCAACCCCATAATGAATTCTATGTTTTCCTATTTGGGGTGATAGCCAAGCCCAGTGGACAAAATATACAACACAGAGTTGAGAAAATGATAGTTTGACATTCTGTGTGGAAGATTCAAGATGATTTAGGGCAAATGTACCTACAAAGGACAAGCATAGTGTAAAGCAGGAAGGGAGTGAGAGTCCAGTTGGCTGGGAGGGATGTTTCATAAGCTAAGAATACCCCTATCTGAGAAATTTGAGTGATTTCTCTGGAGGTGGAGACCCAAAATTTTATAATCAAGGAGGGAATTGAAAATCTGAACACAATGGGCTCATGAATGTATAAAACTCACTCAATGACTTTAGTGTTCTTTTCTGTACAATGAAGGTATTGATATCTTCTTATTCACTCAGAGTAGCTATGTCCTTCTTATTCTTGACCCCGGGAGGGGAGGGTCCTCACCCTATTACTCATGCAGCATACTTCATGCCTGTTGATTGGCCTGGGGATACTTTCAGGTGAAGGGTTAGGATTCATGACAGGTGGGCCTGGAATTTGGGGACAATACCAGAGTCTCATGACTTCTTTCTCCATTCTCAACTTTGATCACCTACTGCTTATCTAGTTGTGAGTGAAAACCCAGAGGGAGACAGATGTTAGTTGCACTATTGACAATGCAACCACTGATGAGTAGGGAATTCTTTTTTATTTCCCATGTGTTTTCAGAGAATGTGTAGGTTTGTACTATTGGAATGGATATTCTAATCTCATTTAGGAGATATTAAATGAGCTGAGTTGCAGATCAGTTTATAAAGGCCTCTTGAATGATGATAGATATGTTAGGGGTTGATCAATGAGTAATCTTTTGAATATTACACAGATTTGTTCTAGACTCCATTAAGTTTCTATATTTACTGGAGAAATAAGAGTTTTTTTTCTCATGAAGCCCATTTCCTCAATGGAGAAATAAAGCATTAAATCATGTTAGTGCCTGCAATTGGCTTTGGCATGCAGTAAATACTGATGATAAGAGATGAGTAAGAGCAGAAGTTTATAGTCAGTAGGTTGGCTGGCATTTCAGCAGATGAATTCAATCAATGCAATGTTAAAGATGCTAGCATGCAGGGCTGTGCATTGTTGAGAGGAGCAAAAGTGAGGGTTAACTAATAGAAGGAATAGAAGAATCATTTATTTTCCCCAATTTCTAATTTCTTAAATTATTGATATATGTTTGTACATTTTGAAAACTTTTCAAAAAATATAACTACAATTCTCCTTACCCACTTGGCCCCAATTTCCCAATTTCCAATTTTGTAGATAAGCTTTATCTAAACAATATAAATGGAAGTAATTATAAGAGTGTTGTTTCTTTAATTTTTGAGTGAATTCAGGAAAATGATTACAGTACAGTAAATTTTATATACAGTAAAATTCATGGTCCTGTGAAGTAAAATTGGAGATACCAGAATGGATCAAGAGGTGGTGAAGATCCAAGTGATACAATGAACCTGGGTATTTGGAAGCCCCAATTTGTGTCTGGAAGGTCTCATACCCCGGGATTGGTCAGGCTAGGACTATCCTAGAGTACAGCAGTCTCAGGGGTGTGTGGTTTGTCCTATTGAACTGTGTGTACCTTCTGATGAACACATGATATATATAGGGTTGAGTGAGGCAGCACATCCTGATCCTAAGTTCTGCATGATACATGTTTGGTTCTGTGGAATGCTGGACTTCTGCAAAGATTTCTGCCATTTTAATGAATAATAGACCTATGACTTAAGCTTAGATAGGAAGCATTTTACACATAAGCTCATTGGCTCTTTTAAAGCACATAACAGGTTGTGAAATTATTTCATAAATGAACTAGGAGGCCATCTGAGGGAATAATCTAACCATAGTTATGATGTAAATGTGGCAAAACATAGATATTACATGCTTTGTTATGAGTCTGTAAATTTACTTGAAATTGGTGGAAAAGGGTGTTTTACTTTTGAATGCTCAAAGGCAAATTTTATGTCACCATTTGGAAATTATAATGACCAATTTATTACAAAATTTCAATGTAATATCATACTCCATGTCATGTGATATTCTTTTATAATAGATTTTTTATACTAAAGATTTTGAAATTGCAAAATAAACATGGGAAACCTCATGCTGGGTTCACATACATCACTCCACCACCAATACCTTACATTGTTGTGAAATATTTGTAAGAAATTATGAAAGAGCATCATAAAGTATTACTACTATCTATAACCTATAGCTTACACTTGGTATTTTCCCCAACCCACACTAATTTTTTGTTTATATCCATAAAATTTATCTAAAGTATACGATGATATTTTGTATAATCACAGAGTTGTGCAATCATCATTTAAATCAATATTAGAACATTTTCATTACTCCAAAAAAAAGAAAAACAACAAAGAAAAAACCATTATCATATTAATATTTTAGCACTACTAATTACAAATCCTATCATGTGCTTTCACCATTTCTATTCATTTCTGAACATTTACAACTTTCTAACAAGTCTGCAGTGATCAAACCTCAGCTTTCCATTTTCTAAACACATACTCTTCTTGGGTGACTTATAATCTAGCTATTAATTCCAGGAGTTTTTTTTCATTATATTTAGTTCATAATAGCAAAATCATAAAATATTTTCCCTTTGTGCCTGGCTTGCTTCACTCAACAAAATGTTTCCAGAATCATCCACATTGTCATATAATTAGGACTTCAATTCTTCTTGCAGCTGAATAGTATTCTATCATGAGTTTATACCACAGTTTATCCATTTGTCACTTGATGGATACCTAGGATGTGTCTATCTTTGGCAATTTTGAATAATGCTGCTATAAACATCAATGTGCACATGTCTTCTCATGTACTTGCTCTCACACTTATTATGTATGCATGTAATAGGGGTATTGCTGGGTTACATGGCAGATCTATGTCTAACTTCCTTTGGGACAACCAGTTTCCACATCACCTGTGCAAGTCTATATTCCCATGAAAATTGAGTAAGAGTTCCTATCTCACTACATCCTCTCCAACATTTGTGGTTTTCTGTTTTTTTTTTTTTTAATAGTGACCATTCTAGTAAGTGTGAAATTATATCTCACTGTACATTGATTTGCATTTCACTAATAATGAATGTTGTTGAACATTTTTTCATGTGTTTTACATTATTTGTATTTCTTCCTTAGAAAAATGTTTATTCAGGTCTTTTGCCCATTCTTTTTTACAAATCAATTGTATTGATACATATTAATAAAGTATAAATCCATCCAAAGTGTAAAATCAATGGTATTTGATGTAATCACATATTTGCGCATTCATCACTTCACTCATTCTTAGAGCACTTTCTTTATTCCAATAATAATAATAATAAACAAACAAAACAAACAAAACTCAACTCTCAATCTCTTTGTGCTTCCCTTGCCGCACATAGCTACTATTCTTTTTCCTTCTCCCTAGTATATTTGTGTATATATATTGCAAAAACAGACTTATATATGCAATAATACCCATATTCATGTTTTACATGAGGTTTTACTATCATATACCATACCATGTTATAGTTTTTAGTTTTCCTTCTAGTAATGGATTATGAAGTTCAGAGCCTGGCCTCTCCAACTCCCCAAAGGAGACCTCATAGCACTTTTCTGCCAGGGCTCTCCTCCAGTCCCCCCAA
This sequence comes from Tolypeutes matacus, assembly GCA_026826555.1. Lineage (NCBI taxonomy): Eukaryota > Metazoa > Chordata > Mammalia > Cingulata > Chlamyphoridae > Tolypeutes > Tolypeutes matacus. The sequence goes on from JAKSZT010054588.1 coordinate 87,478, forward strand.
GTCCTTTGACTTGTTAGGATGAGGCACAAAAAAGCAGAGAGTGGGGGCTGTGTGTAGGGGTGGGGCACACATTTGCCCACAGCCCTCTGTACCAAACAAGACAAGGACAACCCATGCCACTTGTCCATGCCTTTTGGCCTGCATGACATGGCACACAGGAAGGTCTATGTCATGAACAATGCTGGGTTTGAGGAATAGCCATCATGTTCCATGGGAGACCACTGGAAGCACATTATCCTACTGCAGGAATGTGAGTGTGATTTTCATACTGCCAGGATATTTCATTATTGCCCCCGACTTTGGAGCTGCCTTCAATCACTGATGGCCACTTAAAATATTGAGAAAGATGTAATATGTCCTTGCAGAAATGGAATTCTGAAAAACTTTATGGGGTGTGTTAATAAAACCATACCTCTATGTTATTATACTCTAATTTGGTGATATCTTTAGGTGGATGATTGGGGGTAGAGAGGACAATTTCCCTTTCTGGAGGATGCCAGTTGATGTTTATTTTGTTGATGGATCCATTTCTCTGGCAC
>JAKSZT010054588.1:88026-108115 GCA_026826555.1 Tolypeutes matacus
CACTCTGTTTCTTCAAGAAATTTTTCTAAAGTATGTTTATCTTCAAGAAATTCCAAACTTACAGAAAAGGTGCCAAAAGTATCTAATCCCATAGAGAGAAAGGTAGCATACATGAACCATAGAGAGTGCATGAAATCATAAAGTAGGGCTGCATTTCAGCCTTCCTGGTATAACTATCTCTATCTCTCTCTATCTCTGTTAATCTATCATCTATCTATCTATCTATCTATCTATCTATCTATCTATCTATCTATCATCTATCTATCTTTCTATCTATCTATCGATCTATCTATCTTTCTATCTATCTATCTATCCATTTATCTCTCTACTTCTGAAGATAGAAGTAAGGTTGAATACCTCACATTCCTTAAAAATTTGATTATCTGTGGATTTCCCAGGAACAAGTATATTCACTTATGCAAATAACTTAAGTTTGCCAATCTAGATCAAGAGATTTTTATTAGTCTTAAGACTCCAGATTATATTTAAAAATCTCTCATGTGTACCAATAATAAACTTTTTTTTTAACCTTGACTCTAATGAAATTGACTTTATTGTTGTTATTATTATTAACATCTTTAAAAATTTTTTTTTTATTTTTTATTTTTATTTATTTATTTTTTATTATGGGCAAAAATCAAAATTCTCACAATATAAACTTTTAAACCTTAAAGGTTCCCATGTCAGCCATTCATGAGCTTAAATGGCAGGAAGAATGATCAGAGTCACACTGTCACACTCCAATCACCACCATCCATTCCCACAACATTGCCTTCACTCCAAAGGTAAATCCTACACAGATTATACCTTACATCTCATTTCCCTTGCCCGTTCCACTGGTAAGCTGCTCCTCTACCCAATTCCCCATAAATTTCCATCCTTTAAATATCTGCCAGTAATAAAATCAGGCAATATCTCTCCCCTTTGGTGATTTCTGTCATACCCAAGATGTTTTCCAATCATGGAAGTTCAGGGTATATAGATATTTGACCATGAAGAAGTAATACTTCTGCCTGCATTTCCTCAAAGGAATGGTATGCAACTAGGCAACCACCTTAATTTCTGTTTCCAACTTCAAGAAAATTAACATAGAAGAGTTTACATCTATAGTTCAAATTTTCCATCTATCCCAGGCCTTGGCATTCCAGCCTTGTATTCTCCCCTCTGGCAGTCCTGACCAAGCATGGCAGTTCCCTTGGGATGGTCTGGGGTCAGATAATCATTTGGAGATCTAAATGGTGGCTTGGTGCACCAGGCTTCCAGGGCTGCCCCTCCTGTGATGGCAGGCTCCAATGTGAGTCTTCTTGCATATTACTCGATCCTCCAGTCTGTCCATGCCCTGTGCCTGGGGCCCTGCCTGAAGAATGCACAATGTGGGGTCTCATGGGGAGCCGGGCTCATTTTGAATCCCACCAGGCCTGTTGAGTCACACTCTGCTCCTTCTCTCCAACAGTGGCATCTGCCAATCAACTCCAAGCCCTTGATTGAATGAAGGGTTGAGGGGCTGAGAGCACCACACTCACAGCTGAAACTGACTTCCCCTTCCAAACGATGGGGACCCAAGGTGTAAAATTTCATTTGCGTGTCTGTGTGTTTGTGTGTTTGTGCACGTGCGTGTGCCTGTTTGTGTGTGATTCTCACTCTGCCTGAGTGTGCTTTTGCACACACAGATTCAAACGTGTTCCTGACTGAGTGAGAGTGTGTGGGAAAATTTGGACTGAGAACACTGCAGCCCGTTGAGTGCCTTCTTGGCCCTCTTATACATCCTCCTCTTACTGCCTCTGTCCCCCTTACCTGAGGAAGGGGTTTTGCCAAAACCTGTCCCCAGCTAGTGGGGAATGTCCCTGACTGAATTGTTGGGTGCTGTGTTTTCCCTTTCACACTGTGAAAGTCAAGACCTTGATTTTGCACACCTCACCAAAAATCTTTATGCTTGTCCTGAAACACTTCTCAGATTTCACAAGTGACAGAATTGTGAAACATGTGCGATATACCTTTTCTACCTCGCCTCTGTGTTTTGGCTTGTGAATCACCACAGTATTCGGAGGCAGGGCAGCATCGAGCTTCCTGAGCTGGAATTCTGGCTTTGATTGCTTTTGTTGGAGTAACTTCCACTCATCCAAGGTGATTGCTTGGGTGGTTATCTCTTGCTGCTGTTCCTGGGACTCATGAACTCTGATCCATGAGTTGCACTGCTTGCATCACTCCCTCATCTGCATCCTCTGCCTTAAAGCCTGCTGGTTCAACCCCTACTGGCACACTCTCACTGTCTCTCTGCAATTGCCTCCTCCAGATGTAGAAGAGGACATAGGCTTGCTGCCTCTGGAAAGACATACGGTCACAGGCTGAGACCTTAGCATCATCCATTTGATATCACTTGCCTCTCCCGGCTTTGATGTAACATAGGTAATGCCCAGTGTGACAAGTGGATCTGGAGTGGACCAGCAAGGCATAGAGATCATATAACAGTGGTGGACCATTTGGCTAAGTTGTATATGCTCGCATTTCCAGGCACTCCGTATATCGCACATGTTTCGCAATTCTGTCACTTGTGAAATCTGAGAAGGCTTTCAGGACAAGCATAAGGATCTTTGGTGAGGTGTGCAAAGTCAAGGTCTTGGATGCCAACACTTTCTTTTCACACGTGCTACCATGATAGGATTCTTCACGATCATTGTATTTGATCTTTATCATCTTTTTGACACCATGATTCATGCTGTGAGTCAGCTCGATATCCAGGAGCACAGTCAGGGAAGAGTCCATGGTGTCCAAAACCTCGTGGTATTGTAGACACTTAATTTGTGGTTTCTTGTACCCTCCATATATTTGACTTAGTATTGAAGTTTCTGAGGAGCAGTTGTCTAATTGCCTGTTTCCATGGAAGCATACTTTCTTCATGGTGTTCAGAATCAGTATGAGATATTCATGAACAACTTCCTTCTGCTGCCTATGATACCTCCTAGGCAGTGAAACAGAGGGCTTGAACACCCTCCCATTATGAGGTCAGGCCCATACCATGTGAGCCTCCATAGTGCTCAGGAGGCAGGAGCTTGTAGTCCATTGAAATATTACTGTCCTTCCAGTTGCTCATTCTATTTCCTCAATTGGGTAAAACATATCTGCCACTTAAACTTTCCCTTCCCTAGCACTCCCATTCCTAGCATTCTCTGAGTTTCCTTTTATTCATAATATTGCACAATCTTCACCATATTCAATTGCAAAATTTATCCCATCTCACCAACTGGGAAACCCTACTGCCATTGGACATTAACACCCCAACCCTCTTACTGAGTGTACCATGTAAATGCTATTTGAATTTTTGTCCATAGTTTTTCATACATTTTCTGGATGTTTATTTGTCACCACCATAAGTCCAAGTCACCTAGGGATGTGGTATCCATTCAGAATATTTCACTCATTGTCTCTGCTCTTTTCTCAACTGTCCCTTCTCCTTAATTGCATTATCAATATGATTATTAATTTTACACTGAGCTGGCTGCTTGTTCAGTATTAGCATTTTTCTTAATGATTTAATTTTTTTATCAAAGATAAAATAATCAGGTCAACTACCATATGAGCAACCATATGAACTACTTTCTCTCAATAAGACTTATTGTAGAGTTCAAACTCAACACCTTAATTAAATGGAAACACAGACATAAGCTAATAGCTAATTAGTTACAAATAAAGATTTTAATTTAAAATATATAATAAAACAAAGAGCTTAGTGAAAGCAATTAGTGCTAATAAACAGAAGATTTCATTTTAAAAGAAATTGTAACATCTTTGGAAAACTGTCCAATTCTTTCTTTTGTTCCTTCAAAATTTATGCATATATATTTCTTTTTTTTATTGTGTGTAAAAATAAAATTTTTCACAATACATACCAATATTTGTAAAAAGATATATAAATATATATGCATATATGTGCATTTCCTTACATAAATTATATATATATATATATATATATATATTTTTTTTTTTTTAAAGGTGCTTAGATTACTTAGATATTACACAGAAATTACAGGGTTACCCATGTCCCCCACCTCCCACACCTCCCACAACATCTGACAAAAACATTCTTCATCAATGTGGCCCATCACCTGTAATGGATGTACACATCCTGGGGCTTTGCCACCAAGCATAGACCACAGTTCACATCGTAGACCACACTCTCTCCCACACAGTTCTGCATGGTATATGCTGATGTAAAATTGTCTACATCTGTAGCCACAACACCACTCAGGACAACCCCCAAGTCCCAAAAAAGCCACTGTTTTTCAACTGCACTTCCCCTCCCTGCCACGAAAGCATCCAGTGGCCAGTGGCTCCACCTCACTGTTATAACTTCTTCCATTGCTTGAATCACAGTATGTCTACAACAGAATACCATTTAGTCCACTCTAGTCCATAGCTCTTCCCCCAATCCTGAGGGGACTGGGAAGGTGATGTCCACTCCACCTCCAAGTGAGAGAGGGCTTATATCCCATAGGTACAGTGGATGGGATTTTCCTGCCTGCAGCTGCAGGCCTTCTCCATTCCCTGGGATGGCCATTGCCCATCATCGCCTCCTCGCCAGGTGACTTGGATGAGTCCATTAAGCTGTAGGTTAGGAGTTGCAACTCCACCGAGACTCCAGGGACAGCTGGCACATAGGTAGGCCAGAAGCTCCAGTCTCTGGAAGTACACCTAAAAACTCCAGCATCACATATAGGTTTGAATAGAAGAGACTGTTGAACCATGTGCAGGGAGGACTTATTTGAGTCCAACTCTGTCACTCTCAGGAGCACAGATTCCAAAGTAGAGCCCACTAATAAGGCATCAATCTCTGGAGCTATCCCCCCTTATATAGGACCTGGGTGGCTCCAGAGCTCTCTGGAGCCCCTCTATGTGGGGTGATATTCACTTTGCTGTTCTATGAGATCCTACTGAGGTGTGCTTTGCTGTTCCTCTGGGATGGCCTGCTGACTCTCTTTGAGAGAGAGCGTTACCTCTGGGATGACCTGCTGACTCTCTTTGAAGTCTCTTAGCCACACATGAACTCATTTGTCTATACCTTTTCCCCCTTTTATTCAAGGTCTTTTTCCAATCATGTTGCCAGTTGGCACTTGATATTAATCCCTTGTTGCCAGGGAGGCTCATCCCTGGGAGTCATGTCCCACATTTGGGGGAAGGTAATGCATTCATATACTGAGTTTGGCTTAGAGAGAGGCCACATTTGAGCAACAAGGAGGCTCTCAGGTGGCAACCCTTAGGCACCCATAACAGTAGGCTAAGTCTCAATTACAAGAGCAAAGACTCATAAGGCTAGTCATAAATAAGAACCCATCAGTGGGCCATCCTATTTTGCCAGACACTGCCCCTGCACTCAGCAGACTGTTGCTGCTCCCTTGGAGAATGTGGCAGAGCTCTCCAGGCTGGGAATTAAGATTCCCTCATTTATTGAGTAATTGTCTACCCACCATGACCATGCCCCATACCTTAATCATTTGAACCATTTTATATATCTTTCATGTATATTCAGATGAACTTACTCCCATGAATCCCCCATCCCAGATACCCCCCACCAATGCTCCTCTGCAGCCCCCATTGTAACCCCTCTGTGATCTAAACCTTCCTTGAGCATGAAGCCCATATAATAACCAAATAAAATTAATAGGAAAAAGAAATAATAATGATAAGCTTAAATGCAAGAGATAATTAGGAAGCTCAGAAGAAAAAAAAACTAACTAAAAATAAAATATAATGAGTGGATTTGGACATTCAAAAAAATTCCTTTCTTAAAAAAAATATTATTTTTTCCTTTTATCACTGTATTATCGGATGTCCAGTGTACCATGACACCTTCCCCCTCTCATTCCCCATATATATTTCTTAAGACAATCTTAAAGTACATCATGGATGGAAGTGGAATGTACTTCCAGAACAACAGCTGAAAACTAAGACCTGGGTGCTGATAGAACCATCTTCTTGATTTCTTTCATCACACACTTGTGATTTAGGTTAAATGTTGAATGTTTTTTGGTCTATCCTGGGGCTTGTGTTTTAAGGGGATGGTTGTGATTCCCACAGTATTTTTTTCTATCTGCTAGGCCATAAGCTTAAGTTGGTGTGTTCCAGAATAAACAAGTCAACAAGTAAAGCCAGCAATACTGAAAAGGCTCCAAAGAGGAAAGGGGGACAGGGATGGTGGAATTCTGTTTAAAATTGTGTCCTGAACTTGTGGTTGTTCCCATGTCTTTTCCTGTTATTGTCTGTTCTTTAAGTTCCACACAGAATATGCAGAATATGAATCCATAAAGGGGTGCTCCCAGACCATTGCACAACTCTTGAATTCCTGTTATCATTCCTTGAATAAGACCTTGATCACCAGCATAAGAAGTTCATGTGAAAAGTGCATTGATAACTGGAAAGGTAATGTTAGACATGGTTGCTACAGCCCCAACAGCCCACATCATCCAAAATTCTGAACCAAAGCTGTACCATGCCAACTGTAGTATTTGAAATCCTAGACCCAATTAAATGGTGTTCTTTTTTCCAAATGATCTCATAAGTAAAGTTGAGTATAGTTTGTGCAATAATGGAAAGAATGCCAAGGACTTCTTTAAATGCTGCAACACTTTCTGTAAAAATGTCATTATCTGTCTGAGGTATTTAAAAAACTGGTATACTAGACTGCTTCCATTAGGTAGGAGAGGAACACTGTAATGCAGATTAGCAGTACTATGAAATCTTGGCACTCTTTTTTTTAAAAGATGTAAAGCCAGTTACCAAGAAATTGGTGCTCTCCATGATGGGCCACATCTTCTCAGGTAATGACACTGGCACTGCAACAAGAATGAAGCAAATATCTACCAAAACTATTACTGTAGCTAGGATCACTAAGCTTTCTCCATATACCCACCCACAGTAAGCCCCAATTGCAGGGCTGTTTACTAAACTAGCAGCAAATGTTACCAAAACCATTCCATAAGCCAAACTTCTTTCATGTTCTAGGATTATATCTTATAAATATGCAAATACCATGGAGAAATTCACAGCAAAAACCCAGGAAACAGAGATAACAGCAAAGTACCACTATGGGCTGATCTTCATGAACGGAAATGGGGCACATGTGAAAAATACTGTTAGTAGCAAGGATTTTTGGCCCCAAACATCAGAAAAAACACCAATAATTGGGACACTGAGAATGACAAAAAAAGCCTTTACTCCTTGAATTAGGCCATTCCTCCAAAATGTATGTTTAAGGAAGCTTTCATGCAATACCACCAGGTGCGTCAATAATTCCCAAGCAAAAACCTCCAAAAAAAATGAGGATAATGGCATCATAAGCACTAAGGGAACCTATTCCTTGAGCGGTGCCTCCATCCTTACTCATGATCATCTTGGCCAGCATGATACTGCTGTTTGCAGCTGATTTCTTCTTCTTTCCCTTGGTCATTTTACCATCCTAGATTCCCACAGCTGCTGTATCCCCTCCCTGGATGGTGCACAACAGAGGCTAGTCCTATCCTGCCACTACTGTGGGCCGAGCCACTCCAAGTGCTCACCACCATCTTGACAGCCAGGTCTGCCTCCAGAGGTGCTTCACATTCTGGAATCTTCCTTGGAGCCTCCCACACCCACGTGACCCCACACAGCAATGGCACAGGGAGGGAATCCCACAGGCTCCCTGAGTGTTGATGGTGGAGTTGCAGTAAGTTTTAAATCAGTTAGTGTGAGTCCTCCTACTTTGTTCTTCCATTTCAAGACTGTGTTGGTTAGTTGGAACCCCTTGCAATGCTATGTGAATTTGAGAATCAGATTTTACACTTCAACAAAAAAACTTCTGGAATTTTGATAAGGATTGCATTGAATTTGTAGATCATTATTGAAATGTTAACAATATTAAGTTTTCCACTCCATGAAAATGGGATGTTAAAAATATTTATTTAAATCTTCTGTAATTTCCTACACCAATGTTTTGTAGTTTTCAGTGTACAAGTCTTTCACTTCCTTGGTTAAATTTATTCCCTGGTATTTTATTCTTGTGGATGCTACTGTAAAGTAAGCAGTTTTCTTGGTTTAATTTTCAAATGTTCATTACTTGTATATAAAAACAACTGACTTTTGAGTATTTGCCTTGCATCCCGTAACTTTGCTGAGTTCCTTTATTAGTTCCAGTAACTTTCTTGTATATTCTTTACATTTTTCTATATATAGAATCTTGTCATCTGTGAATATTGAAAGTTTGACTTTTTCCTTTACAATTTTCATGTCTTTTGTTTCTTTCTCTGGCTTAATTGATTTCACAAGAACTTTCCCTACAATTTTGAATAATGGTAGTGACAATGGTCATCTTTTTAAAAATTCCTGATCTTAGGGGAGAGCTTTCAGTCTTTCAACATTGAATAAGATATTTGTTTTGGTTTTTCATAAATTCTTTTTATCATGTCATTAAATTTCCCTTAAATTCCTAGTTTTCTGAGCTTTTTTTCTCATGAAAGGATGCTCAATTTTGTCATATGTCTTACTGCATCAATTAAGATGATCATATTTTTTAATATTTCTTTCTATTAATGTGGTTTGATTGATTTTTTTATATTGTATTATCCTTGCATTCCTTGAATACATCCCAGTTGATCATCAACCATAATTATTTAATATACTGTTGGATATGGTTTGCCAGTATTTTGCTGAAGATTTTTGCACCCATATTGATGAGATCGTCTGTAATTTTCTTTTCTTGTGCTGTCTTTATCTGAATTTGGTTTCATGATAATACTGGCCAAATAGAATGATTAAGGAAATAATCTCCACTCTTCTATTTTTTTGGAAGAGTTTGAAAATGATTACTGTTAAATCTTCTTTCAATGCTTCATTGAATTCAGCAGTATAACCATTAAGTCCTGGCTTTTTTTTTTTGGAGGGGTGGATATATTCAAGTACTGATTCAATCTCCTTACCTATACTGTTCTTTTTTTATTTTATGTTTCTTCTTGTGTCAGGTTAAATAATTTGTATATTTCAAGGAATTTGTCAATTTCATCCAGGCTTTCTAAATTGTTGGCAAATAATTGTTCATAGTACTCCCTTAAAATCCTTTTTATGTCTGTAAATTTGGTAGTAATTCCCTACATACACTCACAGTTTGTTTCTATCTCTTTTTCTTTGTCATTCTGGCAAAAGATTTGTCAATTTTATTGATCTATTAAAAAAACAAATTTTGATTTTGTTGACTCTATTTTTTTTCTAGTCCCTATTTCATTTACCTCTGCTTTAGTATTTAATATTTTATTCCTTTTACTACTTTTGCATTTAGTTTTCCTATTCTAGTTTCTTTAATTATGAAATTGGTTTATTGATTTGTGATTATTCTTCTTTTTAATGTAAGCCTTAAGATCTCTAAATATCCTTCTTAGCACTCCATTAACTGCATCCTATAAGTTTTCATACATTTTTATTTTTTAAGTTTTGGATCAACTCAAAATATCTCCTAGAGATGGTTAGAGGGAAAATGGTGGACTAGGAAGATCCAGGTATCAGGTTCTCCACTACTACAATGATTGAACAGATAGGATGAATCTGGATCAAGCATTTATTTTGAAAATCTGGTCTAGTGGAATATTGTGCTGCATCTAAGGACCAGCTATAGATAAAGACTGTTAATTTGTGGAAAATGCCAGTGAATTTCACCCTCTCTGCATGGGCTAACATCTCTCATTCCCCAGCTTCAAGACAGGCAGCATTCAGGGCTGCAGCCATTGTCCTCAAGCAACTTGAGAGTGCCAGGGTGAGATATAAATATTTAATTTTCCAATCTGATTTTGATCAGCTATTTCAGATTTCTGGAGGCTAACTCTGAGTTTGGCCATTGTACCAAAACTCTTCAGCAACAGTTATAGAGGAATATTTAAGATAGTATTCATCCTTAAAACTGCAGAAAACAAAGGGTTGCAGTAGCAGGGAAAGTACTGCATGAAGTAAACACAGTTTCAAAAACCATAGGAGAATCTCTTAGTGTTCTTGTCCACTCACTCAGCCCTTTCCAAGTGCAAGATGGATCAAGTCTAGACTTCCATTGCTCATCCTTGGCCTTTTTTCTAGAGGGAGCAGAATAACCTCTATTCACTCGCAACTTTGTGTTCCTGTATGACAGTTTCCCTCTTTCTGGTGTAAGTATAAGAGATTGAACGAGTAAACTGGTCTCAATTTTGACTTCCAAGAATCCGACTTGAAGGGAGAGAAGTAGCTTGCAGACAACTAAAGCAGCATGAGAAATAATTAATTTAAAGTGGCCTGGGGCAAAGGAGTGCCCACCTGGACTAAGTTACATAATAGCACACAAAGAATGGGGTAAAAATTTATTTCAAAAGGAGTAGAGGGAATATTTGAGCTCCTGCAAACTCTAAATGGACATTTTTAGGACCACATGCAAAAATAATCATAGGGAAAGAATTACGTTCCATGGCTCTATGCATATTCAGAATGACAGAGAGTACACTGAACTTCACATTAGTCTCTGACTGAACTTCATGAAAGGAGGGATAGGCTCTGAAGGAGACAACCAGGCAAAGCAGAGCAAATTGAAAAGACTGCACAAAGTGCTTTATGTATATATATTTGGTTAGCTCCTGACACTCAGGAACATCTTTGTCATATCACTATGTGGATAAAAACTTAAGGAAAGATAGCTCAGTGACTAAATAACATACTTAAAACTTAAAAATATTAAGATTTGCAGTGTGCAAAAGATTACAAGACAAAGAAGAAAAAGCAAGAAATAGGAAATGATGGTCTATCCAAAGGAACAAGATAAATATCCAGAAACCATAAATGATGAGGTCCAGGCATGGTACAATCTAGACACAAGCTTTAAAGCATGACACAAATATGCAGTTAGAGATAAAGTAAAACATGGAGTAAGGACAAATTACATAATAAAAACAATGAATGAAGAATATGAGCATCAATTTGAGATTCCCATTAGGTAAAAAAACAAATATTGATCTGGTGATCACAGTAACTGAAATGAAAAAATCTCTAGAGGGTTTTGATAGCAGGTTGGAGCTATCAGAAGAAAGAATTAGTGAACTTGAGGAAAAGACATTCAAAAATATTCAGGCTGAGGAGCTGAAATAAAAAGGAAATTTAAAATAGTAAACAAAGCCTGAGTGACCTGAAGGACACCATCAAGTGAACCAAATTATGCAGTGTTGGATTCCCAGATGAAGGAGAAATAGAGAAAGTTGTAGAAGAAATATTCAAAGTAATAATGGCAAGAATTTCCCAACTTTAATGAAAGGCAAGTATATACACATTCAAAAATCCAAATAAACCCCAAACAGGGCACACTCAAAGAGAACACAAGAAGAGGGCTCTGAAAGGTGCAAGAGATGTGCTCCAAGTTAAATACAAGGGAATTCTTATCAGATTAAGTGCCAATTTTTCATCAGAAACCATAACAGCAAGATGGCAGAAGGAAGATATATTTACAGTGATAAAGGAGATCAGTTGCTATCCAGGAATTTTAAATCCAGTGATATCCCTTTTCAAAAATGAGAGAGAAATTAAGACCTTCACAGACAAAAGAAAAGAACTTGAAGGTGTACATCACCACAAGATAATCCCAACAAGCAATGCCAAAGGTAGCTATTCAGACTGAAAGGAAAAGACTCAAAACAGTGGCTCAAAGCAGCATAAATAAAGACCTCTGATAAAGGTAACTATAGGGGTAATTAAAAATTACAGTATTATTGTACAGTAATTTTTTTATGTAACTCCATTCTTGACTTATTGCAGGTCCTAAAATGAAAATGTATAAAAGTAATGATTATTATATGGCTTGGGAATACAATGTATAAAATATTTGTAAAGGGTTTCAGGAAGATGGAGTAGGGAGATCCAGGAATCAGTTCTTTCACCAGAACAACTATAAAATAGGCAGAAACAACTATATTGAAACTCTGGAAGCCAGTAGAATACAGTAGAGTATACATGGAAGAATAGGGAGAAGAGGATGGTAAATTATGAGAAACACAAGTAAATCTCTCTCTCTGTGTGGTGGCAACTGACACTCAACTCCTCTCTTCTGGCAGGCTGCTGTGGGGTCCATCCCCTGCTTTAGTTTCTGATGAATAAAAAGGATGTAAAAATCCTCTTCCCAAATACAGTGGTGTCTTGTTTCAACCTCACCTGGACAAAGTTAGGAGTAGAAGACACTTGGAGACAAAGTGTTTCCTTATGGCTTTGATGAAGATTTGGATGAGATGTTGTATTTGCTTGGCATGCCAAGAAATCTTGCCTTTGGGAAGCCATGGAAGAAGCACTTGGCATCCTTCCAAAACCCCTCCCCAGGACACTTTTAAATTGGTCTCTACCCCCTTCATGTTTCCCTAGCCCTATTTCATCAGTGAAAGACTGACTTGTGAAACTCTTCTCTGGAATGCTTCCACACCCAGAATTTTCCCTTGTGGAAAAAGAATCTTGAAACAATGAAAGAATGTAAGAAACTATAGAAGAGGACAGTATGACTCAAGGGTTCCTTGCTTTAAACAACTGAGACAGGGAGGTCAGTCTTCTGGAAAAATGGAGGGGATATCCCAGCCCTGTAAATAGGGGTGCTCCAAAACAACTAACAAACCACAACTTCAGGACCTGTCACAGGTGCAAAAAGACAGAGAGAACACTGCACAGTGCTTTGCCTTTGACAGACCTTTCTGATAGGAAGCCTGAAGCTCAAGAAAATTCTGTCTTATTAGTAGCTAGTTATAAAATTAAGAAATAGACATATCAAGAAATAAATCCTGGAGGTAACATTTAAAAATATTAAAATTTACTGTGTACAACAAAAGAATCTATAAAACAAAGAAAGAGGAAATGATGACCACACAAAGGAAGTGGATAAAAATATGGAAAACACCATTGAAGAAGATGAATGTGGACATATCAAACAAAACATTTAGAGATATCTTTAAAATGTTTTAGGAGATGAAAAACCAGAGAAAAAACTAAAGGATATCAGGAAAACAATGAATGAGCAATATGAGAAAATTCCTCAACATGATAAAGGGCATATTGTAAAAGCCTACAGGTAACATCCTAATCAATGGGGAAATACTGAAAGCATTCCTTCTAAACTAAGGACCTGGGCATTGATGTCTACTACTACCACTCCTATCCAACATTATACTGGAAGTTCTTACAATATAAATTGGCAAGAAAAAGAAATAAAAGTTATCCAAATTGGAATGGAAGAAGAAACTTTCCTTATTTTCAGATAACATGATCCTATATTCAGAAAATCCTGAAAAATCTATAACAAAGTTGCTGGACCTTAATAAATGTATTTAGCAATGTGGCTGGTTACAAGATCTACATTAAAAGATCAGTTATGTTTCTATACACAAGTAACAATCAATCAGAAAGAAATCAAGAAAATATTACTATAAAAATAACAACTAATGTAATCAAATATGTCAGAAAAAACTTACCCAAAGATTGTACCCAAAAAATTACAAAACATTGCTAAAAGAAATCAAACAATACCCAAAATAATTGAAGGACATTCCATATACATGGACAGGTAGACTAAATATCATTATGATGTCTCTATTTGACACAAAGCAATTTAATGATTCACCACAGCCTTAATCAACATTCCAACAACCTTATTTGATAAATGAAAAAACTAGTCATAAATTTTATCTGGAAAGATAAGTGGTCCTGGATACCCATAGATATCTTGAAAAAGAAAAATAAGGTGAAAGGACTCACATGTACTGATCTTAAAACTTATGACAAAAGCACAGTAAGCAAAACAGTCTGGTACAGGCCCAATGGCTGACATATACAACAATGGACTTGAGTTGAGAGTTCAGAAATCAACTCTCAAATTTGTGGCAACTGATTTTTGACAACAGGGCAATTAATCCTCAATTGGAAAGGACAGTGTGCTCAAAAAATGGTGCTGGGAAAACTGTATCTCCATTAGAACAATAAAGAAGGAGAAACCTTACTTCACATTGTATATAAAAATGAACTCAAAAGGATCAAAGATGGGAAGCGGCTGTGGCTCAATCAGTAGGGCTCCCGTTTACCATATGGGAGGCCCCGGGTTCGGTTCCCGGGGCCTCCTGGTGAAGGCAAGCCCGCCCGCACGGCGTGGTTAGCTGACCCAGTAAGCACAAGCAGCAAGGGGGGGATAAATGAATAAATAAATAAAATCTTTAAAAAAAAAAAAAAGGATCAAAGACCTAAATATGAGACAGAAATATCAAATTCCTAGAAGAAAAATAGGAAGCTTCTTCAAGACCTTCTGTTAGGCAATGGTTTCATACACTTTACACGCAAAGCACAAGCAACAAAAGAAAAAATAGATAAATAGGATCTCATGAAAATAAAAAAATTCTTTAGTGCCTCAAAGGACCTTATCATCAATGTAGAACAACACTCTTCAAAATGGGAGAAAATATTTGGAAGCCATATATCCAATAAAGGTTTAATATCCTGAATATATAAAGATAACCTTCAATTTATCAACAAAAAGCAAATATCTTTATCAAGATAGGAGTGAAAGACTTGAATAGACAGCTTTCCAAAGAAAACATCCACATGGCCAGAAAGGAAAGGAAAAAGTGTTCAACATCATTAGCCATTAGGCAAATGCAAAAGAAAACCATAATGAGATACCATTTCATACCTAAAATAGAATGGTAGCTATTAATAAAAAGATACATTAACAAATGTTGATTGTGTGGAAAATAGAAACATTCATTGTTGCTGGCAAAATAGATAGTGCAGCCTTTTTGGAAAACACTTCGGAGGTTCCTAAGAAAGCTACCTATAGAATTACCACATGACCCGGCAATCCACCAATAGATATATACCCACAAGAATTGTAAGCAGTGTCTTGAACAGATATTTGCACACTGCATTATTTATATCAGCATTATTTATAAATGTCAAAATTTGGAAACAACTCAATTATCTATCAATCAATGGATAAATAAAGTGGGGCATATTCATACAATGAGATATTATTCAGCCATAAAAAGGAAAGAATTCCTGATACAAGCAATTATATGGATAAAAATTGATGACAGCAAGGTCAGTGAAGTAAGTTAGACATACAAAGACAAAATTTCTAGTATTTCACTGAGTTAGGAAAAAAATAGTATAGGCAAACACAATGATCAGAATCTAGAATATATGTTACCAAGAGAAGGGGTGGGCATAGGGAATAGACAGGTAAAGCTTAAAATGTACATGGTTTCTCCTTGGAATGATGAAAATATTTAGTAATGTATGGTGGTGATGGCAGCACAATATTGTGAAAGTAATTCATACCCATAAAATATATATCTGAATGTGGTTAAAAGAGGAATACAAGATTGTTTATGGTATTAACCTAAAAGTTAAAAATACAATTCCATGGAACTACACAATTAATCCTGAGTTAAAACATGGACTATAGTTAATAGTACAATTTTTAAAATTTGTTATCATCAATTGTAACAAATGTTGCACACCAATGACAAGTGTTAATAATAAGTTGGCTTACTGGAATCCTGTATTTAATGCAAGATTGTACAATAATCCTACAATTTCTCTAATAAAAAAGATATAATTTATAAGGAGTATACTAAAACAGTAGGGGGATAGAGGTATATAGAAGAGGGAAAGTGTATGCTATTGAAATTAAGTTGGTATGAAATCCTGTGTGATTGTTGTAGATTTGTGGTATTATAGTGTAGGTCCATTGTAACCAGAGTGGACTAACATAAAAAATATATTCAGGGCTAAATGAGAAGGGATTCAAAATGGCACAGTACAAAAGCTCAAATAAATATGAATGTAGGCACTAACAGAAGAATTGAGGGTCAAAAAATTATGACTTATAAATAACATGAGAAATTCCTACTTCATCAGTAGCTACTTTCAATGCAAACGGCTTGAACTATGCAGTCAAAAGTTAGCAATTGGCAGAGTGGATAAAAATGCATGATCCTACATTATGATGTTTCCAGGAAACTCACCTTAAATTCAAAGACAAAAATAGCTTAAAAGTGAAAGGATGGAAAACAATATATATGATGGAAAGAATAACCAAAAAGAGCAGCAGTATCTACACTAATGTAGCTGTTTGGAAGTTTGATATAGTTATGAATTCCAAAAATAGATATTGGATTAAGCTTGTAAACTGGTCTGTTCATCTGGGCATGATGAAGTTCTGATTAGGGCTTTGATTGGGCCATGTTAGTAGGGCACTTAGCCCTGTCCCTTGGTAGATGGGATCTCAAAGATAAACGATGTGGCAAAGGACGGAGCTGGAGTTTTTGAGTTGGAATTCTGATGTGGAGTTTTGATGCTGGAGCACAGGACAGTAAGCCTGTGTTGTGAGGAAGAAGAGAAGGCTCCGGGAAAAGAGAGAAGCCATTCACTTGATAGTCTACAGCTGGCCTTGTGGAGAGAAGCAAACCTGAGCCCAGAAGCAAACCCCAGGAAGAGAGGAACCCAGGAAGCCTGAACTCTGGCAGATGTCAGCAGCCATTTTCTCCAACACATGGCCATAGACTTTGGTGTGGGAAATAACTTATGCTTTATGGCCTGGTAATTGTGCACTTCTATCACAAATAAATACCCTAAATAAAAACCAACTGATTTCTGGTACTTTGCATCAGCACCCCATTGGCTAATGCAACTATAGAATATACTTTCAGTCAAACCTGATACAAGAGATGAAGTACACTGCTAAAGGGGTCAATTCAACAATAAGACATAAAAATTATAAATATATATCCACTTAATGGCAGAGCCCCAATATGACAGAAATACTGACAGATTTGAAGAGAGGAATATTTGGTTCTTCCTTAATAATTGTCAATGCATTACATTTGAAAACGTCTTATGTTGTATTTTATTCATAAAATATTGCATTAAGAGGTGGAAGGTACTTATGCACAACACTCAAAGCAAACATGTTTAGGAGATAGTAATTCTTTGGAAATATTTGGCTGCATAATCTAGATACTTTGAAGTGGATAATAGAATATATCTCCTTTCCTAGGGATTTTCATGAAGATGTTATTTCTTCCACAACTAATAGGAAAACAGTATTGCTCTGCTTTTTATTTTTATGGCACCTATGTTGTCATCAACTAAGGATATTCATTGGATTTTATGGATGCACTTTCAATTAGGAGAGATCCATTTGCTTTTATGTTAAGAGCACTTCTCTCTTGCAGCATTCAAAACTTTGCCCTTGTTGTTGTATTTTGACAACATCTCTCTAAAATGTCTTGGAGTAGATCTCCAGCATCTATTGTATTTGGAGTTTGTGAAGATTTCTGGATGTGTATATTCATGTCTTTCATCAGATTTGGTAATTTTCTTCCATTATTAATATTTTCCTTGTTGAACATTTATTGAGATCTAACAATAGGTGCCTCACACAACCTTAGACACAGTACCATCCCAGTGAGCTTACAATCTAATCTAAGAACATGAATCATTTTTTAATGTCATCATGAGTTTGCTGTTCATAAAAATGAGGTATTAACTGCACTAACTTTTTATGCAGGTTTCCCTATGCAAGTAGGCACAGTTGCTTATAATAATTAATTTTTCTCAAATCATGGTTAGCATTTCCACAAATTTGGTGATTTTGTATTGTGAACAAGTGTCTATAAAGATGGAGCCACCAAACCCACATGCTCCAAAATGTGTTCATCAATTGCAATGAATGTACCACTGTGATGGTTAGGCTAATGTGTCAACTCGGCCAGGTAGTTGTGTCCAAGTGTTTGTTCCAGCAAGCACTGGGCTAATTGTAATACGGGAGCATTTGTGGACTTCGATCACCAGTGAGTTTACTGCGTGGATGGCTGATTATATCTGCATCAATCAGGGAGATTGCATTATCGATGGGTGGTGCCTTTATCCAGTCAGTTGAATGACTTAAGAGTGGAGGTGATTTCAACATTTGGAGAGAATTTCCCAGCTCGTCGTTGGACAGGCAACTTCTCCCAGAGACTCATCAACGACCTTTCATCGGGCTTTCATCAGAGCCCCTGGTTTGCAGCTTGCCTGAGGAATCTGGACTTGTGAGTCCCCACAGTCGCATGAGAGACTCTTTTAGAGTTCCATATTATTCACAGATATCTCCTGCTGATTCTGTTTCCCGAGAGAACCCTGACTAATACAGCTGGTACCAGGAGTGGGGTTTGTTATAAGGCAGCTTGGTGTTGGGGGCGGGGACACAAATTTTGCAAGCAGCCACACCACTTAGTTGAATGCTTTGGCATGAGCATTGTAAATACTGTATTTAAAAAACTGAATATAGTAACCAGCACCTAGTTGGCACTCAATAAATTAGCACTATTAATGGGAGGCATTGATTGTTCTTTTTTTGGCTACAATAAATAGCTCACAAAAGAATTGCCCTTTCTCAATATATGACTCTTTCAGGTCCATTACCTTAACGCTGGGAAGGAGATATTCTGGCCCCACTTCTGGATGAGGAATCTGGTGCTCATCAGAGGGGTGAGATGCCTTGGCCCAGGACACACAGCTTGTACAGAAATGCTGGGAGAGAATCATTTTTAGATGGCACAGAGAGCTAAGGAACTGAGGATCACCCAGTTCCTCAGAGGGGCAGGGACTGTTCTGCCTCGACTGCATTCTCAGTGTCGAGAAAAGGGACCACCAGGAGGGCAGGGATCTGCATGGGTGTATTAGTCTCCCATAGCCAGGATTCATGGGTCCAGGAATCAAGGGGTGGAAATGGGAGTGGCACCACTCACTATTACCCCTAGTGACCCACTAGGAAAATTTTTGCTTCCTGTCCCTGAAACATTAAGCTCTGCTGGTCTACAGGTTTTAGTCCCAAGAGAAGGAGTGCTACAACCTGGGAACATAACAGTGATTCCATTGAACTGGAAGTTAAGACTGCCACCTGGGCACTTTGGGCTCCTCTTACCTGTAAATCAACAGGCAAAGAAGGGAATTACTGTACTGGCTGGGGTTATTGATCCTGACTATCAAGGGGAAATAGGACTACTTCTACATAATGGGGGTAAAGAAGAGTTTGCCTGGAATGCAGGGGATCCTCTAGGGCATCTCCTAGTCCTGCCATGCCCTGTGATTAAAGTCAATGGAAAATTGCAACAAACCAATTCAAGCAGGACTAACAATGGCCCAGAATCTTCGGGAATGAAAGTTTGGGTCACCCCACCAGGCAAAGAACCATGGCCAGCTGAAGTGCTTGCTGAAGGTAACGGGAACATGGAATGGGTAGTGGAAGAAGGTAGTGATAAATAAGAACTTCGACCACGTGACCAGTTACAGAAACGAGGACTGTAATGGTCATGAACCCTTCTTCCATGTTTCATTATGAGTATGATTGTATATGTACACAAAATGAATTTCTTTGTTTTCTTCCCCAATCTTTTCCCCTATCATGAAAATTTGTATTAAGCCCACATCATAATATTTAAGGATGTCGAGTTTAAGAGTGACTATCATCCAAGGACTTGCACCCTGTTCTGTAGGGAATTAATGCATTTCCGGTTGTACGCAGGGGAGTTGAACATTGTTAGGCGGAAATATATATGTATACTTGTCTGTTATTGTTTTTACTTAGAGACTAAGTATGGTTTAGAGTAATGTGTATGATTGCTGAGTTGACAAGGGGTGGACTGTGATGGTTAAGCTAATGTGTCAACTCGGCCAGGTAGTTGTGTCCAGGTGTTTGTTCCAGCAAGCACTGGGCTAATTGTAATACGGGAGCATTTGTGGACTTCGATCACCAGTGAGTTTACTGCGTGGATGGCTGATTATATCTTCATCAATCAGGGAGATTGCATTATCAATGGGTGGTGCTTTTATCCAATCAGTTGAATGACTTAAGAGTGGAGGTGATTTCAACATTTGGAGAGAATTTCCCAGCTCGTCGTTGGACAGGCAACTTCTCCCAGAGACTCATCAATGACCTTTCATCGGGCTTTCATCGGAGCCCCTGGTTTGCAGCTTGCCTGAGGAACCTGGACTTGTGAGTCCCCACGGTCGCATGAGAGACTCTTTTAGAGTTCCATATTATTCACAGATATCT
>JAKSZT010054588.1:118115-147407 GCA_026826555.1 Tolypeutes matacus
GAGTTAAGTTTTCTCTTTGGCAGTTTTTCTTCTTATTTTATTTCCTTGCTTCTTTCTATGTTCCCTTGAAGGCAAAAGGTTAGGGCCAGAGGAATCAAAAGATGTAAGGAAGGCAGAAGGATAATAGAAATATTAATAAAAGTTAGAAGAGGGGCAAAATGAGACTTAATGAGATGAATAATTAACTTGTGTAGGCAGTGTAGAGTACTAGGAAAAAATATGGAGTTCCTACAATGGACTGGGAAAACAAATGGAGGAATATATATATATAGTGATTTAGAAGGCTAGAATTATGAGGAGGTAGAGAAATAGTAGAGAAAGGTCTGAAAGGAAAAAGTTAATACTAATTAAAAAAAAAAAAGAAAAAAGTAGAAGAAGGAAACAAAATAGTTGGGATAGAAATTGACACCCTTAAGTTGTGGGCCTATAAAAAAATGTTGTCTCTAAGAGCCACAACAGAAAACAGAAGGCAGAAAGATGTAGGAAGGATAAGCGATAGTTTGTAATACAGAATCAGTATATACAGCGAGTGGGAAATTACTGAATAAGAAGCCCAGCAAATAAGTGACCAGCTGGCAGCACCTATTAAAAAAAAAAAAAAAATAGAAGGAAAAAGGAAGGGGGGAGGAAAACGAGAATAATAGCAATAGACCAGAAAGTAACAGAGAGAAACCATAAATCCACACAGGCAAGCAGTCAAACAGAGCTAAGGGGGGTCAATGATTCCCCTATGGTCCACGTGGATCCTTCCTGCCTACTTGTGTTTATCAATCAATTTCCCCACAGGGTTCTATATGCAGGTCCTGAAGCAGCTTTTAGCTATTAAACTAAATTAAAAAGAATTTATTTTTCATTTGTTGAGGTGACCTCACTTTTTTTTTTTTTAATAGCCAAATGCAGGACCCAAAATAATTCCTCCTCTAGACCAACCCCCTTACGGAAGGGACCCTAGCTGGGCCCGTGGAAATTAATCAAGCACGTCCTACTTTCCGGACTCCCCAGGTTAGCTGAAGCTCTGATGTTAGTCAGTGAGGAGTGCTAAAGATGGCGGATTCCGCCCCTTCTGGCGCCGAGCTCCAGCCTCACCTGGCTGCTCAGTAAATCAGTTTGAGTGCAGATTCGCGTCTGCTCTCAGCCTAATGGTGCTTCAGGTCGGCTTATCTGCTCCCCAAAGCTATGGGGCAGTGCAAGCAGCCAGATCAATGTCTAAAAATATAAAATACCCTTCCCTGTCTTCCAACCGATCCCTCCCTTTTTTGGGAAGTGTCCCTTCCTCCTGGTTCCGCAGTGGCCCGGGTCTTATCCCTGGGTGGCTTGGGAAATCAGCTGCGTTGCCCGACCAAATTCCCCCCTCCGGTTCACTGGGTGCTGATTAGCTCGTTTGCTCTGTTCACACAAGGTCCTAGGAGCGCCAGGCAGCCAGATCCCCAGAAAATAAAACTTTTTCGCCCTGCCCGTGGCTCAAAATGGCCATTTTTTTTTTCCCTAACCGCGGGGCTCAGCCGCCTGTGCCAACCTACACCGGCAGCCTCAAAACTCATGAATCTCCACCATTCGGGCCACGCCGCCGATCCGCGCAGATAGATGTCCCAAGCTTCTCACTCCACGCGTTCACAGCACAGACCCCCGGGCAGGACCCTGTCCCCAATCCGCCTTGCTCTGGGAGCTTGCAGTGTGCACCCTCCTACACTAACGCCATCTTCGGTACTTCTAAATATTATAATTTTATTTGAAAATGCTGCCTGCATATACACTGGTCATGTTATAAGAGCAAGCAAACCATATCCCCTCCCCCAGGTGGCAAGTAAGTTATCTTACTAGTTTTTAAATATTTAAGTTGCACAATAACAAATCCATGAATAAACAAAAAAACAAAACAAACAAACAAGAAACACAATGTGAGAAGGATTTGAGCTATTGCTGAAAGGAGTAAGTAGTGAAAGACTGATGAATGAAGCAGCAGTCCTCTGTGCTTCTCTTTTAATAGGTTGTTGTCTTAAATATATTTTAGTTTTCCAAAATCTATATTTTTATTTTTCTTGAAATACAATCTGGGAACCTCAAATGAGTCACCTGTATAGGATCTCCCAAATTCAAAGTGGAAAAAATGTTAAGATTTTGTTAGGGTTTTTCTGTTAAATTGAGCTACTAATGTTTGGTATGGAGCACTTGGGTTAAAAAGCACAGCTGATATGATAAAACCACACTAGAGAAAGTATACTTTATTTAAACAGTTATATTGAAAATGGTCTTAAATACAAAGAAAGGACAACCAGGATGGTGGTAGCAGAGTAAGGAGCTCCTAGAGTCAGCTCCTGCAACAGGGCAGTTAGTAACCACCTAGAGCTACTCAAAGAACCTGGTCGGGACCAAATTCTTTCCATCCAGATTGGACTGCAGCTCTAGCCTAAGCCCCAGCCCCACCTCAGGCAGGAAGGAACATTGAGGGACCTGCAACTGACTCTCTGGGAATATACAGGCCATGCCAAAGAGGCTGGTGATCATTCTACTCTGGTGGCACAAGCTGCCTTGGGACCTATTCTGTGGCTGGAGTTGGAGGTTCCATCTCCCAAAAATGGGCAAGGGAGAAATGATTGGCCACTGACTTCAGCTATTGATTGGTGGGTTTGGCTGGCTAAGTGTAACCCTAGAAACAGCTGGTGTTTGGACCTGTCTGGGTCAGAGGGGGTCTGGTAGATACCATTTTGACTCTACTCCTTTCACAAGGGGAAGCTGCCTGACTGAAAAACACAGTGATGGTAAAGTCTGTCTTCTTTCACCCCAATTGGACTGCAGCCCTAGCCTAGGCTTCAGCCCCACCTCTAGCAGGGAGGAGGTGGCTGGGCCCTGCACCAGCCTCTTCAGGTAATTGCAGGTACATTTGGCTGGCACAGGCTGAATAGTAGGAAGTCTACTGGGGTATGTGTGGTCATTTTGGACCCATGTGGCATAAACTGCTGCCCACACCTGCAGTTCCATCCCCATCCCAGTTAGGGGAGGAAGGGGTGTGAAGCTTCATCAGACTCTCTGGGTAACTACAGTCTAGGCCTACATGAGTTGGATTATTACAAACAGTTGTGGTTCTGTCCCTACCCCTGGTAAAAGAGAAATTTGGGAGAAGCTTCATCTGTCCCTTGGGCAATAGAGGCAGCTTGAGACTACACAGCTTACAGCACCAAATACATCCTCAGTAGCTACTACACAACCATCAAGGGAGAAAGGGCAAGAAAGCCCTAAACTAAAGAGAGAAACTGCATCCAGAATAAATACATCTACCAAGTGAAATGCTGACACTAACAAAAAATTACAGTCCATACAAAGAAACAGGATGGTATGGCCCAGTTATAGATAAGCCTCCAGATGACATAAAGGAGTTGAGACAACTAATCATAGATGTTCAAACAAATCTCCTTAATGAATTCAATGAGATGGCTAAAGAAATTAAGGATATTAAGGAAACATTGAATGGGCACAAAGAAGATTTTGAAAGCATACATAGAAAAATAGCAGATCTTATGGGAATGAAAGGCACAATAAATGAAATAAAAAATACACTGGAATCATATAAAAGCAGATTTGAGGAGGCAAAAGAAAGAATTGGTAAGCTTGAAGAAATTAGCTCCAAAAGCAAACATACAAAAGAACAGATGAAGAAAATAATGGAAAGAATTGAACAAGGTCCCAAGGAACTAAATGACAGCAAGAGACATGCAAACATATGTTTCATGGGTGTCCCAGAAGGAGAAGAGAATGGAAAAGGGGCAGAAAGAATATTTGAAGAAATAATGGTAGAAAAATTCCCAGCCCTATTGAAGGACATGTGTATCCATGTCCAAGAAACACAATGTAGTCCCATCTGAATAATTCCAAGTAGACCAACTCTGAGACAGATACTAATCAGAATGTCAAATGCCAAAGAAAAAGAGGGAATTCTGAGAGCAGCAAGAGAAAAGCAATGCATACCCAAGGAATACCCAAAAAGATTAAATGCTGATTTCTCATCAGAAACCATGGAGGCAAGAAGACAATGGTATGATATATTTAAGATACTGCAATAGAAAAATTTCCAGCCAAGAATCTTATATCCAGCAAGATTGTCCTTCAAAAATGAGGGTGAGTTTAAAATATTCACAGATAAACAGGAACTGAAGGAGTTTTTAACAAAGAGACTGGCTTTGCAGAAAATACTAAAGGGTGTGTTACTGTCTGAAAAGAAAAGTCAGGTGAGAGGGGCTTGGAAGATCATTTAGAAATGAAGATTATATCAGTAAAAGTAGCTAAAAGTCTCAAAAGAGTGATGAAAATAAAATATGACAGAAAAAACTCAAAGGTCACAATAGGTGAAATAAGAACTGCCTTCACAGTAAAAACATTGAATATTAATGGATTAAACTCCCCAATCAAAAGACAAAGACTGGTAGAATGGGAAAGAAAATATGAGCCACCTATATGCTGTCTGCAAGAGACTCATCTTAGACACAAGGATCCAATACATTGAATGTGAAAAGTTGGAAAATGATATTGCATGCATTCAGTAACCAAAACAAAGAACAAACAAACCAAAAAAAAAAAACAACAACAACAAAAAAAACAATAAAACAAAACAATAAAACAAAAAAAGTAGTACCTATGCTCATGTTAGATGAAATAGACTTTAAAAGATACTAGTAATGTGCAATCTGAGGTGAAAATCAGGAAAAAAGAATTCCACTTACAATGGTGACTAGAGGAACCAAATATGTGGGAATAAACTTAACCAATGATATAGGGCACTTGTGTTCAGAAAAACTACAACTCGCTGTTAAAAGAAATTTAAAAAAAACCTGAATAATTGGAAGAACATTCCATCCTCATGGATTGGAAGACTAAATATCATTAAGATGTCAATTCTATCCAAATTGATATACAGATTCAATGCAATCTCAATAAAAATTCCACCAGCATTTTTAAAATAGATGGAAAACATGATTATCACATTTATTTGTAAAGGTAAGTGGTCCCAAATAGCCAGAACCATCTTAAAAAGAAAAGTGAAATTGGAGGACTCTCACTTCTGGACTTTAAATCATATTACTTACCTACCTTGGTAAATACAGCATGTTACTGGAATTAAGACAGATACATAGACCAGTGGAACCAAACTGGTGGTTAAGAAATAGACCCTCACATCTATGGTCAAGTAATATTTGACAAGCCTGTCAAGCCCACCCAGCTTGGGCAGAACAGTCCATTCAACAAATGGTGCTAAGAAAACTGAATATACATAGCCAAAAGAAGGGAAGAGGACCCCTATGTCATACCTTATACAAAAATTAACTCAAAATGGATCAAAAGCTTAAATATAAAAGCCAGAACCATAAAGCATCTCGAAGAAAATGTAGAAAAATATCTTTAAGACTTGGTGGTAGGTAGTAGATTCTTAAAGGAGATAAGAGGACGACTGAGATGGACTACTGATGTTTAATATATGTAGAAGTTTTAATTAACTTTATTGTAAAAATGTGGAAATGTATGGAGATGATGGTAGTACATTATAGTGAGTAACAGTAGGTTTATAAATGAGGATGTGGCTGAAAATGGTAGTCGAAGGATGTAAATGCCAATTGAAAAAAAGCTAGAAAATAATCTAGGGACTGAATAACACAATAAACCCAGAGGTGGGTGAGAATTGTGGTTGATGTTACAAATGCAAGTGTCCTTTGTGAGTTAGATCAGGTATACATCACTATTGCTGGGTGGTGGAAATGTGGAGAATCATGGGAAATATACAACTGGAGTGATGTATGGACTGTGGTTAACTGTAATAATGTAAAAATAATGTATCTAAGCCAAAGATGTACTGTATTGATAATGGCAGAGTGTGGAAAAGTGTGCCAAATGTACGTTATGGAGCTGTTAATAGTCTGATGATATTATTTTATAATCTGTAACAAATATTCCACCATGGTGTGGCGTGTTGATAGGAGGGTGTTGTGAATTCTGCACATGTGCATGATTGTTCTGTAAGTTTACAACTTCTGTCATAAAAATATATTTTAAAAATATTAAAAGGGTAAGTTGGGGGAAAATACACCAAATGTAAGGTAAAGACAATAGTTAGTAGTAAGATTTTGATGATATTCTTTCATCATTTGTAAAAAATGCCTCACAACAATGCAAGGTGTTGGTAGTGGGTTTATGTATGGCATGTATGATGTTATGCATGCTTATTTTGTAAGTTCACAACCTTTACTATACACTTATTGCTTATGTATGTTCATACATAAATGATGTTAAAATAATAATAATAAGTTGGGTAGGGGGAAAATACTCAAAATATAAGATACTTTGTTCGATAGTAATATTTTGAGGATGCTCTTTAATCATTAGTTAAAAATGTTTCACAACAACAGAGGGTATTGGTGATAGGGTTAAGTGTGTTGTCCCTGAATGATGTTATTTATGTCTGTTTTGTAAGTTCACAACTATTACTATACACTTATTGTATATGTATATTTATGTATGTGTGATATACATTAATAAATTTTAAAAAATGGAAAAAATTAATGAAAATAAAAACATCAGGAATCAAAGAATAAATAAATAAATAAATAAATAAATAAATAAATAAATACAACAAAAGATTAAAGAATATACACTGAAAGCATTTTGACTACAGGTGACATGGTTCTGTGATCATATGAACATGGTCTGAATGAGCCTTTCAGAACTTCTTTTACATCTATCAGCACAACTTTCATGCCTACCTATTTTTGTTTTATGCAACAGTCTCCATTTTCCCCCATTGTTGCTTCATTTCCCACTAGAACTGCTTATGTCTGCAGAGTCCCTGAAGAAATGAAAGATCATTTTTTTAAGCATTAAATATGGCATGTGGAATTCTTCCTCAGCTCTTGGCCTACCATTTTATCTACAAACCAGATTTCTTCATAAAAACAAAGGCAGAGGGAAGCAGCTGTGGCTCAATCAGTAGGGCTCCCGTTTACCATATGGGAGGCCCTGGGTTCGGTTCCCAGGGCCTCCTGGTGAAGGCAAGCCCGCCCGCACGGCGTGGTTAGCTGACCCAGCGAGCACAAGCAGCAAGGGGGGGATAAATGAATAAATAAAATAAAATCTTTAATAAAAAAAAAACAAAAAAACAAAGGCAGATGAAAAAGTTGAATAAAATCCTTACTTTATGTTCTTTCTCTCAAGATGACTGACTTTTGTTATCCTGGTACTGACAATCTGTCCCATTGCACTCTCTTCCTATATCTATATATTTAAGTTAAGAACACATGAATTGCTCTGCATTCTATGTGTGAATTATAATATGACACTGTGTACAGACATTTCTTTTTCTTTTTTTGAAGGAAAACTTAAGTTGCTAAGAATCATTTGCATAAAGAAATATATTCTAAATTACTTGTGAGTAAACCTAAATATCTATCTCAATATTGTACATATTAAATAATTGTAAGTGCAAACATTTACAATTTAGTTCTAACAATAGTGAGCATGGAAATGAAGCCATTCAAAAGTGAATATGGCCTAGGCATATTAAAAAATTCAAAATAGCAAATGAAGACTGGAGAAATAATTTTTGCATATATAAGATGTATATGCTTTATTAGCTACATAATATAAAAGGCAGATCCTGAGAATATTTTTAAGGGTTATTTAAAAAATGTTTCCCCAAGGAAAGTATATTATTTATGTCTGCTTTAAAAATTGTTTTTACTAAAATTTTTTGTGAATCTAAACAGCAAAAGAAGAACTGGTAACCTTTTCATCACCCTTAATAAACACTTTATTTATTGGTGACTGGAAACATTTCTATTGTATTTCTGTGTATATTTTTAATAAAATTGTTTTTCCCATTCATGAACACAAATCTTTTAAAATATAAAACATGAATATTTTTTCATGACAAGTTTTGTAGTCCCTAGAATTTTTTTTTTATGGGTAAAAATCAAAATTCTCACAATACATACAAACATTTGCAAAATGATATATAAATATATATGCATATATGTGTATTTGCTTACAAAAATGTTATTTATATATATATATACATATATTTTAAGAGGTGCTTAGATTACCCAAAATATTACACGGAACCCACTGGGATTCCCATGTTGCCCACCTCTAGAATTTTTATTCTAAAAAATCTTTCAGTTTTATTTCCAGTTCAAAATGTCATCTACATTCTCTTTGTGTTTTATTGTGAACAATGAATGGACCTTTTGATGAATTTTAAATAATATGCAAAATTGAGAAGTGCTTTTTAAGAAAAAATGAGAGCTGAATTGGCATCCCTACTATTTTTTTTTGAACTTTTGATATGTGGAACTGTATGTGAGTATACTAGAGAAAATCCAATATTTGCTAAGCAAGGGGAAAAAACTAAAAATATGGCCACCTTCTCAGTGTGTTTTCCAGTGGTAATTGGACTGGTGCTTTCATACTATTGACTGCTTCATCATCACCATTACCAGCACCATCATTAAGGGCCCTAGGCTTTGAGGACATCTCCCATTTCTCCTCATATTATTTATTAGCTTTTTACAAAGATAAGAAAACCAAAAGAAAATGGGGTACAATCAATGCCTGGATAACATTTTGGGTGAATTTAGAGTCCATTGAGCTGGTAAAGGTTATTATCTTATATGTGCAAAGAAATCACACAGCCATTTTCCTCCAGTGCTTTCAAATAACTTAAAATCAAGAGAGTCTTTATGAAAAAAGAAAAAGAAAACTCACACCTGCACTTGATTCTAGTCAACTTGTTAACAATTTTTGTTTTAATACATGAATTACATTAATTCCTCACATTATTACAAATATGAAGCCAAATACACTAACTTAGTTGCTCACAATCTCAAATCTTACTTCCAGAACATATTCCAATAAATTTATTCTGTAAAAACAATACAATTTTTGTTTTTTACTTTTTACAGTAAAATTTCAACTACAAACCATGCATAGATGTAAGATGTTCCAAGGACAAGCATAACAGGACTGATAAAACCCAAACTGACTAAAAGCGTTTTCACAATAGAAACTGGCATAAAAATAAATAAAATCTCTATTATCACAATAGCAACAATATTGTACACATAATGGCTTGTGGGATGAATATTAACTATTCTAACTCTAGTTCCAAAAATAAACAACAGTTTATTTTAAAAGTCTATGTTTAAAAGTCAATTCTTTTTCTGGTTTCTCATAGGTCTGCTGCTGATTCTGGCTTTTAAATGTAAAATATCCACCTTGAGTGATTAGTTCAAATTGTATTGGCATTGGGAAAAAATAAACATTACCTTTATTTTAGAGTAACATAAAAAGGCTCACTAAATTCACATATAGAGACTGAGTTTGTGTTCATATTAACATGAGTTTTGAGAAGTATATGCTCTCAACTAGTTATTTCTAATACAAAATTTATATTTTACAATAAGGTTAAACTTTACACACGGACTCAAAACTGAAGATCAATTTTAATTTCATCTTCAATATATCAAGATTATGTACCTAGGAATTAATTTCTCGGTTTGGCTACAGAGATGAAATCCCATCCTTAAATATAATGTTGAGTGATCATTTTTAAAATGTTAATTTATATATAACTGACTGTTTGGAGATGGTGGGATGAAGGCAGGAGAGTGATGAGCGGATCTGCCTTGATAAAAGTATCTTAGACATGTGTAAATCTGTGCAAAAATCTTCATAATCCTTAGTGGTTGAAGGCAACTTCATGCAACCAAATAACATGAAATTAAATCAATAACCTTAAAAAAGGCTAAAATGTCTTATTTTTGCAAACAAAACAGAGGAATGTTAATAATGTATTTACAAACTGGTGTTCTGTCAATGACAATAATTATGTGTTGCTTTATATCAAATCCAAGTATATTAGAAAACCAAATGTACAGCCTTCATGTGGTTTCCCTTAATATGCAGATTCCCTATGGTAGTTAGGTTCCTTCAATAATTTTCTACAACTCTGAAGTTGTGTTTCTTGTGTCACTGTCAGCATTGCCACCTCAGAGCTGCTTTTGTTTTCTTCTTCTTTGAAATCCTTGTCATCTTCATCTCCTGGAGTTTTCCAGAACTGTTTTAGAGGATTTCTTGGAAGTCTATGATTTTTTCCATTTTGAATCTGCTTTTCCATTCTTTCTTTTCCTCTTCCATCTTCTTCTACTCTATCACCTTCTTCCTCACTGCTTGCATCTGCAGTATTTCCACCCTCTCCCTCAGTATCTGAAGAGCTCTTGCTGAATTGCCTGGTATCCAATAAACTTCACTCCTGGGTTATTTTCTACTTTTCACAATCCTTCATTAAATCCTTTCCATTTGTTTGACTTTCCAAACATCTTTGCATTCCTTATATGAGAAAATGTTTGGACCAGAAATGAAGTTTCATCAGTACCAAAAAAGAAGATTTGATACTTATTTCCTGGAGGCTTCATGGCTCCATCTGGGGAGTTCATCAATCCAGTCAGCCAGTGCTAGCAGCCCTTCATTTTAGGGAAAATCAGGTCACCAGCCTTGTAATCTCCAGGCCACAGATGCCCCATCCATGCCACACCCCCATCCTGGTCATCCTTGGTCACTGCAGGAAACACCAGGAGGCCACCTCCACATGGGTGGATGTACTGCACTGTGCTCACTGCTGGCCTCAAGCTGGACATGAGAGCTGCTGCTCCTATAAGAGGAAACAGTGAGGAGGTGGGCATGGGGTGCAGTGGGCCAGCAAATCTTTGACAAATAGTTCTAATGTATGGGTTCCCTCAGGTACAATTTCTGACAAATTTTTTCCTGGGAATGGTCCATAGTTTCCTGTTTATTTTTTACATTTTTTTGGAGAACTGTACATTCACACTATTATGTTATTACTCTTGAACTCAAATTCTTCCCCTCCTCTGGGAATGCTAGGTTTTGTTGTTGAAGGCCAGAGCCATCATCATTTTGTGACTTTTCCAAATTATTTTTGCTCACAAAAGAGAATGGAAGGAGAAAAATAGAAAAATATGCTTCCTTTTTAAGATTCATCAGGTTTTTTTCCCAGCGGGGGCTTGGAAAAATATATTTATTCAAAGCTGGTCCTACCCAGTGATCTGAAATAGGTGATTAAAAGCAGGGAAAGGTAACCAGGCCACATGTCCCCAGAGTTTGCAGGGCTAGATCTTTATCTCATTCCCTGGCATGAGCAAGCTGCACTCTGATCCTGGAATGCTGTTCCCAATGCTGCCTGCCATATAGCTGGAGCATGGGGAGAGGTTACCACCACACAGAATAAAATTCACTGATATTTAGAGATGTGTACAATCCTCTTCTTCTAGCACTTCCCTGGATGCTGCACAGTGTTCAACTAGTCAACAGAGTTTCAAAGTAGATGACTCAGATTGTTTCTGCTAGTTCAATAGTTGTTTCATTGAATGGGCTGATCCATATAGCTTCCCCCTCTGCCGTCTTCCATGAATCTTCTATTAATTTTTGACTGTGGGTTATGGAAGTCTCCATCTATTATATTGAACTATACATTTCTGCCTTAATAGCAGTGGATTTAATGGCAATAGAATCTCATGGTTAAAGCCATGGTTTTAAAGCAGAAACTGACATGATTACTGGCAGTGCCACTTCCCAACTGTGAGGATTAGGCTAAACATATGGCTTCTTTTCTCCTCAATTTCTTAATCTAGAAAATATAGATAAGATTAATGACATACATGCAGTCCTGGTACATAGCAGGGACATATTAAGCAGCTAAGCAAGGTGGTTGTGGTAAGATTCGAGATAGGAACTTTCACACCTTCACTCTGCTTGAATGGAAGACTCCATCTGTCTTCACTACTGTCAATCTAGGGTCCAGGAGACTGTACAAAACATGGTAGGGAAACCACAAGGAGATGTTGAATGAAAACAGATCCTCAGGCTTTGTTTAAGGTAGCTCAGAAAATGTAGATCAATTTGGAAATGAACACAATAGGGGTTTCAACGACTCCCATCTCACTTTGTTCCCCTTCATTACTGCCAGCTATGCTTCCCCTTCAGGAGCTACCCCCACACAGGACATTGGGGAGCTGGGGACCCCAGCTCCATCCCCAAACCCTAAGGAGGTCATTCCAGCAACAACTATATGCCATCCCTCAAGTCTATGCATATCCCACAGACTATCCAGCAACTCCCTGGATGGAATGGGCCCATCACAGGAAGGGATTTTGCAAGACTGAATTCATCTGCCACAGGGGTGCAAGCTCCTCCACTGTCAAGCCCATACAGGCAGGGAGTGCTTGTTGGATTCCTGTAAGGTGGTGTGAGACACTGCAGCCCTGTCCTCAGGGAGGCCTGAGCTCCATGTTCATAGTGTACCACAGTCCAGGGCTAGGTGGAAGGATAGTGCTGTTCTGCATGCACAAAGAAGGTTGGAATACTGGGTTTGCTCCAAGCTCATATGTGTCATGAATAGACAGACATAACATTTTAATAAAAATCCTTAAAAATGTACATGACCTGTGAAAGAGCAAATTTCCTCTAGGAATGAGTCCTATGGCCACCATAAATACACTCCTTCCTCTGGAAAGATGTTCATCTTCAGGGAACCAGCTAATATTCAAGAAGAAATAATTTGAGGGACAGTTATAAAATGGAAAACAATGCCTTCATTAAAAACAATGGGAATAGAGGCTGAATTAGTCAGCCAAAGGGGTGCTGATGCAAAATACCAGAAATCTGTTGAGTTTTATAAAGGATATTTATTTGGAGTAGAAGCTTACATTTACAAGGCCCTAAAAAGCTCAAGGTTACCTTTCTCACCCAAAGTCATTTGCTGTGTGTTGAAGCAAGGTAGCAGGCAGAGCCTTGCTCTCCTCTTAAAGTCTCCATGGGCCCAGTTTCTTTGGACCTCAGCTGTAGGCTGGCATAGGGCTTGGCTGCTCTGCTCTTTTTAGTTGCAAACTATTAGGTGAATGGCTTATCATTCTTCCTAGGGCCACAAGACCAGTTTTCTCCTCTTCTGTGTCTATGGAGTTCTCTCTCTTTCTCTGTATATCTTTTTACCTGTATTCTCCTTGATGAAGTGTCCATTTATATAGCCCACCAAGGGTGCAGGTACTCAAACCTGCATGCCCTCATGATTTGGTCTAATCAAAGCCATAATCATGATGTCAAGTAAATGTAATATCTATAATTTAAATCAGTTAAAGGGTATAATGCCCAGAGGAACAGACCAATTTACAAACATAATGTCTTTTTTTGGAATTCATAAATAATATCAGACTGACACACTCCAACCTCTAAATTCCAAAAAAGAAATTACAATATTAAAAAAACAACCTTAAATCAGTAAAAATGTTATGTACAAAAACAAATCACAGTCAATTTAAAGGAGCAGAGTTTGTCTTGGGGCAAATTCTCTTCTGGCTGCAGACCAGTAAAACTTACAAAACAATTTATCTGCTTCCAATATACAAAGGGATAGACAAAGGATAAATTTTGCTTTATCCTAAGAAGAATTTTGGAGGGCAGCATGAGTCACTTGTTGATTCCACTCTTATCAAGCATCTGGGTGGTGCCTGAGCTCCAGATATCACCCTCCAAAAACATTGGGGTGATGGTCACACTTTACTCATTCACTGGGGTAATACAGTGAGGTGGGGGCAACATTCTCCCTAATCTCTGGCATACAGGTCCAACCCTCTCAGAGCAGAAAGTTGGCATCCTGGCCTTCAATAATCCCTGGGGGACATAAATAATCTCAAACTTCCACAGAGACCTTGCCCCTTCCTAACCTGGGTCTGAGGTGAAGAAGTCTGCTTCAGAGATGCACAAGTGCTGTTTGAGGGACTCCTAACATGTGGCCCCTCAGGCCACCTGAGCACTGCTGGTCTGGGGACAGTCTGACTGCAGAAAACATCACAGTTATAGTAACTCTCAATCCCTGAGCTCTACCACCCATGCCCCTTTCTCATGCTCACCCTGAGGCACCTCTTCCATTTGGCCACTTTTGATGCAGATGTGGTCAGCAGAACTCCCTGCTGTGCATTTAAGCCCCATTGCACCCAATCTGACCCTCAAGCTATGCAAGTCTGTGTGGTGCTTTGGAGCTGTGTAAACATGAAAAACATGTTCTTAAACTCTTGTCGATGGAAGCCTATTGTAAGTAGGACCATATGAAGAGGTTACTTTAGATAAGGTTTGTCTCAGTTCAAACAGGATGGGTCTTAATCATATTACTGGAGACCTTTATAAGCAGAATGAAACACAAACAGAAAGAAAGCCAGGGGAAACAAGAAGGTGAAGATAAAGGGAAGAGAAGAGAGAGGTCATGGGAGGCCACCATGTGCATTGTCATGTGACAGAGGAGCTCAGGACCAAGGATCACTAGCAGACAGCCCCACTCTGCCAGTCTTTAGGAAGAAATCATCACTTTGACAATATCTTGATTTGGACATTTTTCCTAGCCTCAAAACAATAATTCCCATTATTTAAGACAACCCAATGCATAGTATTTGTTTGAGCAGCAAGGGAAATTAAAACACTCTGACTAGAAGTGGATAAACAAGAGGTGGTATATTTATATGAGGGAATATTATTCAGCTGTAAGAAGAAATTAATCAGGAAACACATGAGAATATGGAGGAACCTTGAGTTTATTATGTTGAGTAAAATAAGCCACGCACCAAGGCTGGATATGGTATGGTCCCACTGATATGAATTAATATGGGTAAACTTTTGGAGTTGGGCTGTGAAGTGTAGGTTGCTGGGAGATAGAATGTGGATGAGAAGGGGGAGAAGATGCTGGATGTATGTAGAATGTTTAATAAAGTCAAATGTAAATATGTGGTAATGGTTTGACTTGGTAACGCATTATAATGAATGTAACAATTACTGTTGATAATGGATGTGATTGTGGCTGAAGTAAGTAGTCAAGGAAGATTAATGTTATTTGAAGAACAGCTGGAAGGTAATATTGAGAATGTATAACAATGATTTTGAAAGTAGATGAGGATTGTGTTTAATAATATAAATACAGGAATGTTTTACCACAGGGAGTTAAGAATGTGGTGATATATGGGAAAATATAATGTAATATATTTACATTATTACATGTAATATAATATTTCTGATGGGGGCATCAGAAATACTCCTCCCAGGCATCTGGACCCACCCCTTGCCCTGAATCTCACTGCTGGCTAATGAGCCAGAACCACCCAACATTTAATGGACCAGGAGCCTGCTGAGGTGGCCTGTTCATCCTCCCCAAGGTCCCTCTACTTTCCTTTTAAGGATGCCATGGGGAAGGCAATACATTGGCCTCCCGGTGCTAAAATATTTGCCCAACAAAGTTAACTAGAATCTTTTAAAAATGAAAATTTGATTGGTTTCAAGAGGTTTGTGAAATTTTGCCCAATAGTCTAAAAAATACAAACTTTTTCTCAGAAACATTTCTCAAAATGAATGTCCTTCCTTGTGCCAGGGGCAGGTCATGGAAGAGGATAAAGAAGAGAATTCCAGGTGTTGCTGCATAAGCAGCTGAGATGTGTTAAGTAACACAGAGGAAGCAGAGGTGATCTGGCAATTGTAGGCCATGTCCTGTGACTCAGCTTCTTCCATTTGAAAACCATCCCTATCACTGCCAAGACTGCTTACCACATCAGACAGAGAAGGCATGAAAAACACTTGTGAGGGAGACCACATCATGCTCAGGACCTTCCTTGTCTGGGAAAGAAGCAGCTGACTCAGGGGAACCAGAGGGCAAGCAGCCAGTAGGTAAGTTGTCTCTCCATTCCCACTAGACACTTGTCATCACCTGAGCTCTCAGCAGCTCTCTCTACAAGTTGCTACCAGGCAACTCAGGAAGCAGCCCTCACTAAGAACACCACATGATTGTTCAGTGAGGACACAGCCCACATGCTTCCATCTTTCACTGCTGTTTGGTTTCCCTGTTAGTCACCCCTGCTTCCACTGCCCACATCCCCTGATCTCCCACCAGCACATGCAATTTTTATGTTCACAGCTGAACACATTTGCCCCAAATGCAGGACCCTCATCAAATAGTCCACACAAAAATACAATATTGAGATGGCAGAAACATAAGTGGTGAGACTCTGAAAGACAAATCAGAGTTGAATTTGCAGATTTTAGCATTTTATACTTAACACTAAAGTTTTGCTGCAGCAAAGGAATTGAGAACTGAAGCAGCTTTGGGGTTTTAGAAGGAAAAATGATTTTCATGGACTTAAAAACTTAGCTTGAGTCGAGGTAGTGAGAGAGAAACGGAAAGAGCCGAAATCAGAAGTGGTGACAGCGCCTAAGGATCAGGCGGAAGCGGTGACCACGACGTCTGAGACGGGAGCTAAGTGCCGGGAAGGTAGAGTTACAGAAAGGCACCCACCTTGTAGGACTTCAATGAGGTGCTGGGGTGACTGGGCCTCCCTTCTCAGCCTCAACAAGCACCTACAGTGATGGCGATGATGGTGCCAGTACTCGGACCGCATCAATTAAGCTGTGCTCCGGGAGGTACATCCAGAAAGTGCCCAGAAGAAATTTCCTGCTGGAAAAACTGAAAAAGCAGTATTTATAACATTATTTATAATATTTTTTCCAGAAAAAAATGGAATTTGTGGATAAATTGTTAAAATGGCAGAAAATAGTGAAAATAATAGTAAAAATGTCGATGTAAGGCAAAAAAAAAACTTAGCTTGAGTCCTTTTGATTGGACAAGAGTTGTCTGTCCTATAGAAGCATGTTTAGGGCTGGTGGGCTTTGTTTGGTTGGTCAAAGGTAATGAAGTAGGGGCTTGATTTGCTACCTGGGTCACCTGCCATGATGGGAATTCAAATTTTAAAAGATAAAGGAAACTCAACAGGACATATTGTCAAAACAATTTTATCAAAACTAAGAGACAACTGTTATTTTTAGATTTAATCATCTTTGGATTATATTTTTAAAGCATCATTGTTTCTTAGCTACACTTTATAATCCATAAAATCATAATATGTACTGATTTTCATTAAAATGAATAAGGAGGGGAGTGGAGAGGAAGAATAGAAAAAGGATTATACATATATATAAATAATTTATTGGAAGTGTAATGTGTCCAAATAGATCAACTATACTATGCATGTGATTTTGTGTGTTTGAAATTTTCCAGAAAAAATTGTTGTTTACACTGAACTCTTATCTCCAGCCTGGATCTGCTTATCCTGGTTACTTGCACCAACTTCCAACAGTGCCCCATGTCTGGATGGGAGGTTTCTCCTCCCCTTCCCCTACCCCAGTCTGGATGCAACACCTTCTCCCAGACCCCACAAATGTCAACATTCTAATCCCCAGAACCTGTGACTATGTTACCTTACATGGTAAAATGACCTTGCAGGTATGATTTAGTTAAAGCTCTTGAGGTGGGGAAATTACTTGGGTTATCCAGGTGGGCCTGTGTTATCACTAGGATCCATATAAGATAGATGTAAT
This sequence comes from Tolypeutes matacus, assembly GCA_026826555.1. Taxonomy (NCBI): domain Eukaryota; kingdom Metazoa; phylum Chordata; class Mammalia; order Cingulata; family Chlamyphoridae; genus Tolypeutes; species Tolypeutes matacus. Next base: position 135,573 of record JAKSZT010054588.1, read on the forward strand.
GGGATCAAAGTCAGGAGGAAGGCAATGTGGGGACAGAAGCAAAGGTTTGTGTCTTGTGCTTTGAAGATGGAGGAATAGGGAAACCTTGCTTAGCTGGAGAAGCAAAGAAATGGTTTATTCCCTCAGAAATTCAAGAGGGAACCAGTTTTGCTGACACCTTGACTTTATCCCCCTGAGACTTATTGTGTACTTCTGACTCCAGTAATGTAAGAGAATAAATTTGTGTTTTTAAGCCACAAATATTGTGGTAATTTGTTAAAGCAGCCCTAGGAAACTAAAACAGTAATTTTTTTTAACATTAAAGAGTATATATATCCAAATGGATACTGGTGATGGCATTGTGAATATAAGCATTACAACTAAATTTTACCTTTGAAAGTGGTTAAGAGAAGAAAGTTTGAATTGCATATATGCTACCATAATAAAAAATTACAAAAAAAATTACCCAAGACTCATGTAAGCCCATCAACAAACAGCAGAAGCCTCCTTTCAGGAGAAGCATAAGAACAATCTCCAATTCAAACATGGGCTGAACAATGAGCCTCCCTCACTGTGGTAGTTTGATATAATTTATGAATTCCAGAAAGAGGTATGCTTATGTTCATAAACTAGTCTTTTCTTCTGCACATTGTACCCTTTGATTGATTTGAATTCAAAGGTTTTGTGTTTCCTTGATTAAATCAAGATTAGGGCTTTGATTTGCCCATGTCTGTTGGGCAACTCAGGGTTGAGTGCCTGCTCCCTTGGTGAGCTATATAAATGGACATGCACAGGAAAAGATAAACAGAGGAATAGAGAGTGGTCCATAGACAAGGCAGATGAGAGAGCTTTGATCATGGATCTCTAGGGACAGATGAGCCATTCACCTGGTAGTTTACAGCTGACCTTGTAAAGTGACTAGAGCAGATAAGTCTGAAAAAAAATGAGCCCTATGCCAGCCTACACCTGAGATTGGAAGAAGATGAGACCACAGAGTCTTAAGAAGAAGAAGGAAGGCTGAATCCTCACAGAGTTTGGCAACAGACATTGGTGAGAAAAGTAATCTTGGGTTGGTCTTTTTAAGGGTTTGTAACTGTAAGGTTTTACCCCCAAATAAATACCCTTTTTAAAAGCAACAGATTTCTGGTACTTTGCATCAGCACTCCTTTGGCTGACTAATACATAATTAGGTACCAAGAGAGTGGGGTGGTGCTTTTGCAATTACTAAAATGATAGAATTATTTTATAAGGGGTAAGGGGTATTTTTTGGAGGAATTCTGATATGCTTCATAGAAAAGGGCTAGGTTGCTTTAAAGAGACTGTTGGTAGGAATATGGATGCTAAAGAGGTTTTGATTAGGCCTTAGAAGTAAATGAAGAAAGCAGATGTGTCTTAAGTGATTGAGCTCCCACCTACCACATGGGAAGTCCCAGGTTTGGTTCCTAGTGCCTCCTATAGAACACAAGAAAAACAGCAAGCTGATGTGACAGGCAGGCATGGTAAACTGATACAAGATGACAAAACAAGAGACACAAAGGGGAAAACATAATGAGAGACACAACAAAACAGGGAATAGAGGTGGCTCAAATGATTATGTGCCTTCCTCACACATGGGAGGTCCTGGGCTTTGTTTTCAGTGCCTCCTAAAAAGAAGACCAGAACACGAAACACACACAGCAAATACAAACAATGAGGTGGTAAGGAGAAATAAATAAATAAAATAAAATTTTAAAAAATAAATAAATGATGAAACTATTATTGGACACTAGAGAAAAGTTTTAAAGTTGCAGAGAACTTAGAAAAATTGACTCCTGATATTATATGGAAGGCAGAACTTAAAAATTATGAGCTTGGACATTTAGCAAAGGAGATTTCCAAATTAAAGGTCAAAAATGTTACCTGGCTTCTCCTTGCAGCTTATGGCAAAATGTTACAGGAAAGAGACAAGCTGGTAACTGAATTGTTGGGCACAAAGAAAAAGAAACTAGAAACTCATTCTGGAAACTCCACATTTCTGGAATCAAGCTCCCAGGTGGTAGTGCCCCATTTGAGGAATTAACTAAACTTGGAACTTGTAAATCAGGAAAGACTTGTGGAAAGTGTTAGTGTCTGATGGCTTCGATCCTTGATTCCTGCATGCTAAATCAACAAGCTTTTTCTGAGAGTTGTATGAACAAAAACCATCAGCCTGGACTGAAAGGGACATGGAGGGGAGAGATGGAAGGGAAATCAGCTTTAAGAGGAAAACTATGGAAGCTGAGATATGTTATTAAGATATCTCCTTGGGCCAAGAGAAGGACCCCACCCATGTGTGCAGGGAGGGTGAGTTTGCTCTGGTATTTGGAGAGGGTGGATTTTCCAGCCTGCTATTCAGGGATAGTTTTGCCACCCCAGGCTACAGAGAGAGTGGAGCATATTCCCCAAGGGCCGAGGAGAGTGAGTCAACATCCTGTTGCTCTGATAGCAGTGGGACTGTCCCCCATAGATAACAGAAAGCCAGGTCACCAACTGAATGTTCTGGGATAGTTGGGCCTTTAAACCAGAGATTAGGGACAATATTCCTGCCAATTTACTCTACTAAGGGGGTTAAGACTACCCCAGAGATTGGGGAAGTTGTGGCCATCACCCCAAAGTTCTTGGAGGGTGAGGTATAGAGCTTGTTTGCTACCCAGAAAATGGTTGTTGGGCAAGCCTGTGGAAAGGGAGGACCCCATGAGGCCCCAAGGATGAGAAGAAACCATCATTTTAAGAATTACTTTCAGACTTTGAAATCTAATGCAGTATGCCCTGCATGTTTATAGAACTTTAGGGGATCTGTGACTCATGTTTCCCTGCCAAATTCTCCTTATGGTGATGCAAATGTTTATACTATGTCTGTCCCTTTGTCTATAGGAAGCAGATAAAATTTTTTGTTAGCTTCACAGGTCTACAGCCAGAGGGGACTTTGCCCCAAGACAATCTGTATTTTTTAAACTGAATGTGATGTGATTTTGTACTTAGCATTGTGAACCAAAAGGATTTAAGGTTTTTTGTTTTTCTGAATATTATAATGTCTTTTTGGAATTCAAAGGGTGGATTGTGGCAGTTTGATATTATTTATGAATTCCAAAATAGAGATATTGATTATGTTTGTAAACTAGTCTCTTTCTTGGGACTTGATACCCTTTGATTGATTTGAATTCAAAGGTTTTTCATTTACTTGATGAAATCAATATTATGGCTTTGATTTGAACACATCACATCATTAGGGTGACTCAGGGTTGACCCCTGTCTCCTTGGTGGACTTTATAAATGGACATTCACAAGAGAAGATACACATAGGAATAGAGAGAGCTCCATAGACAAGGCAGAGATGAGAGCTTTGATTCTGGAGCCCAGGGAGAGATAAGCTATTCACCTGATAGTCTACAGCTAACTTTGTGAGGAGACCAGAGCAGCTGAACCTGGAAAGAAATGATCCCTATACCATCCTACAGCTGAAATTGGAAGAAGTTGGGTCCATGGAACATTTAGAGGAAGAAGAAGGAAGGCTGAACCCTCACAGAGATTGACAACAAACCTTGGAAAGAAAAGTAATCTTGAATTGGTCTCTTTAGGACATTGTAACTGTAAGCTTTTACTGCAAAAACCCTTTTTAAAAGCCAATAGATTTATGGAACTTTGCATCAGCACCCCGTTGCTTGACTAATACACCCACCCAAAGGTAGTTTCCAGGAAGCCAGGATGAAATATACAGTCACACATATCCTTGACTGTATTGAAGACTGTGCACATCCAAATCTAGGTCCTATCAGTAGTGAGCTCAGAGGGAAACTCAAGCCATTGTGCTTGTACAGGAGGCAAAATAAACTCTTTGAAATGTGATAGCAGTCTCAGAAAAATCCCCTTTCTTCAATAGATGAGTTTGTTATACAAATGCTACTCCATCTGTTCAAAGCTTATTTAATTTGTCATCCTGGAAGTCATTTAATCCCTAGTAAACTGTCAAGTTCTACAGGGGGAACAAGATTTTGGAGAAACAGTAACTTTTCTTGATGGACTCACAGGCTCATGAATGATGGAGTACACACCTCAACAGATAGCCCAAGAAATAATAAAGGTAGCATTGTCCAGGTGTCTGTACTTCTCAAGGAGTTTTCCCAGCAAGGATCTCACTCCAGTCCTTTGTAGTGGGCAGATCAAGAATAATTGCTTGCTTCTCATGGGTGAAGAGATCCCAAAGATCCTGCAAGACCAAACAGGAAGTTGTGGGAAAGATGGCTTTAGATTCAGGTACCCAGTTCCACAGCAAGGGATTCTTCTGTGACCTGTGGTTCTATGCTGATGCTGAGCAGGCATCCATGAAAAAGCATTGGGAGGCACAGAGATAGACCTCATGTTCAATTCAGAGGAAATGTTTAATCAAAATAGACTTCTGATGCTGCTCAAATCCTGGTCTCCTACAAATATATGCAGGAAAGAGTGAGACGGAGCTGAAATCTGTGCTGATGATGTGTTAGGTAGACAGCAAGTGAAAACTCAACCCAAACCTACTTAGACAACAGGGTATTTATTGTTTCTGTAATGAAAAACATGAGGAAGTGCATCTTGATCAAGATTTGGGCTCCATTTTTCTGTGATTCTCTCTGTTTTTTTTTTTTTTTTTTTTTTTTTTTTTTTAACAACCCAACTATGTCAGCTTCTTTTATGGGCTGTTTTTCAGGGTGGCAAAAAGACCACCATCACTCACCTCCGCAGATCACATCCTAGAGCAGGAGAATGGGTTTTTCTGTCCCCCCAAATTCCTGGCTTTGCTGTGATTTGGCCAACATATGACATTTGCCTGTGCTTGCATCATCACTTGGGCCAGCAAGATCTCTAAACCAGAGCTAAGAGTGCGGGCAGGACATAAACTAGAGTTGAGCATACAAGTCAGGCTTAATCTAGAGCTGACCATGGAGGCAGTACTGAAACTTGATCTGAGCCCACAGGCAGGGCAACTATAGAGCTGAGCAGAGTTGGGACTGAAACTTGAGCTGAGTGTTCAGTATAGCTAAATCTTGAAGTAAGGTGTGGGTGAGATTTAAACTAGATTTGAGCATTAAGAAAAGGCTTAAACTAGAACTGACCATGAAGCTGGAGGTTAAAATATAATTGAGCTTAAACTTAAACTAGACCTGAATTTGTGGGTGGAGCTTAAACTTGATCTGAGCATGGAGGCAAACTTGTCTAATCTAACCTTGTATACAAAGTTATTTAGAGTTTAGTGTAGGTGGGGTTCAATCTAGTGCAGACCATGCAAGAGGCACTGAAACTTGATCTGAGCATACAGGCAGGGCTTAAATTAGATCTGGTCATGCAGGTGGGACATAATCTAGAGCTGAATCATGTTGTGGAAATTTAAACTAGAGCTGATCATGTAGACAGGACTCCCTGTCTCACCAAGTCAGCAGCTAGAGTAACTGTTAAAACCAAGTCCGATCATATTAGCCAACTGCATAAGACCCTCTAAATGTTTCCCCCTGCATAGAGCTAAAGCCAAAGTTAGTTCCTGCTGTCATCCATAAATTTCTACAGACTCATAGCCCCTGTTCAGGCATGGGGCCCCCTGGTCACCCTGGGACCTGTCAGGCCCCCTCTAGTAGAAGCCTGATTATCCAGATAGAGGAACAGCCAGGGCAAAGACCCTCAGCAAGGTGTGGCCCAGCCTTGGCCCCAACTCTGGATTCTCAGGACAGCTTCCCTGGCCACTGTAGCTACACCTTCACACATACCCAACACCACTTTCCATCCTCCTGCTTTGCTTTGCTTCTTTCCATTTCAGCCGGCTTTTCTTATTTACTGTCTGCTACCTAAACTGGGATGTGAGCTCCAGGAGGGCAGGGTTTTGTCTAATTCCCACAGTTTTTCATGACCAAGAAGACCATATAAATGAGAAATATTAGTTAAGTGAATAAAAGAAAACTATGACAGATAAAACACTCACAGTTCTTATTAAAATGAGAAAGAATCCCCAGGATTATAATAGGACGACCTAAGGATTACTGGAATTTGATAAATTAACATTTGTTGTTTTTTTCCAAAAAAAAAAAAAAAAAAAAAAAAACTAAGACAGTAAGTTGCACTGAGAAAAAGTTCAACTTCCACTGTGCTTTCTTTCTTTCCTTTTGTTGCTGTCTTGAAAATGACAAGACCACTTCTTAGGAAGCCTCATGGAATGAGGGTGCCTTAGGGTCCTTGGGTCTGCTCTATTTCACAGATGAGGAGGCTAAGGACTAAGGGACAACATGGTCCACCTGGAGACACAGCTATTTTGGGTAGTGGAGCTCACCCTGTCTCTGGCACCTCTGAGGACTAACCCAGGGCACTTCCTCCTCAACACAGGCATCCAAACCCTGGCCTCTGTAAAGCCTGCTTTGGACAGAGGAGCTTAAGGCAGGAGCACAGGCACAGACAGACCCTGAAGATTCCTGCTGGATGTGGACAGTATAAAACTCCCATGAAAATGTTCCATGATACTTCATTTCATGAAGAATCAGAAGGTTGTTGTTCATTTTTGTGGTTCAGAGAGGCAGCCCTGGATGATAACATAGGTTTAAACACTTCTATCCAGGGAGGCTCCAGGAAGGGGGTAATTCTTAATCTTCTCTATGTAAATGCTGCTGCCCCCTTGACCCTCTCCTCCTGCCCTCAGGCCCTGGCCTATTCTGCATAATGACTGGTTAAGTCCTGGGGAAGGAGCTCTATCAGTGTTCTTCAGTGTCCAGTCGGCAAATGTAAAGTGGGCTCTTGCAGAGGCTCCTCTGACAATGAGTGGCTTTGGCCAGTAATTACTGCCCAGCAGAGGCCACTGGGTGTTGAAGGGTCCCAGGGCATTGGCGATCACCTCTGGGAAGAATCTTGATATTTGTGCCACCAAAATCAGAACTGCAGACAAGAGGACTTGGATGCACCAGTTTATTTTGGAGGCAAGACCAGGATGGGGTGGGGTGGCAAGACTCAGGAAGAGAAGGACCCTGATAATGTGCATATTGAGCCAGAGGTCACATCATGGCACCTGGGCTCAGGGTTGCTGAGGAGCCAGAGGACACCCCCAAGGGAGCTAGAACAATCTGTCCAGGCAACTGACCCTCCTCTTTGCTGAGTGCTTCCCCCGGCTCTGCCTGCCACCCCTTGAACAGAACCCTAAATCCTGGCCCTTCCAGACTGTGCTGGTGGCAGTTGAGCTTGCACTTGCAATGCTGGGGAGAGCTGGCAGGGTGGGAACCTGACAGGAGCAGATGCTTGGTATTGAAGCTGCCCACCCTGGCAGCAGGTGAACTCCTAGGTCAGTTTGGGCACCCAGGGAGGCGTAGAGGCAGGTGCTCACATCCATTAGGGCACTGAACCCACATCAATGTAGCTGAGTCCATGCCCAACATGGTTGGGGGTGTATCATGGGAGGCTGAGCATAGGCTTCCTGGAGGCCTGCTGATGGGAGGCCTATGCCAGGCTAGCAGAGCACACTGGGGCTCTTGAAGTATGGAGAGGGACCTGCTGTCCAGCCCCCAGGCCTGCTGCTGTCTGCAGCTCCCAGGCCTGCAGAGGACCCAGGTATAGGGCTCCAGAAAGGAGCAGGAGGACAGGCTGCAGAATGGGAGCCCAGGGCAAAACAAAGTGTGGGCCCCATGATCAAAAAGCAGACAAAGTGCCATTAAAGTTTCTGAAACATGAAATTCCTTTTCTTTTTTTCAGTCTCTCTATCTCAACCTGCCATGACACTTTTTACTTACTATTTAATCTGGTGCTCCCTTGGGCACAGGGATACACACAGGGTGAGTGCAGAGCCTCATAGGCAGCGGGGTCCCACCTGACTCTGAGCACACATGCACGAGGCCTACCTGTGTTCCCATTCACACAGCCACCAGACCCACAAGCCATGCTGTCTGGGCCAGGGTGCAGGCATCCACAACCGACACCTGAGTTGTCACCAAATGGTGGCCCTTCCATTGTACTGGAGACATGCACCTCTAATAACTGCAGTGGATCCAGGTCTAGAGGCACCCACTCCACCCAGACTGCCAGGGCTCACAGAGGTACAGTGAGCCAAAGGGGTCCTGGACACTAGGGCAGACCAAGCAGCCCCAGAACTGGGTGCAATGAATGAACATGGTACAGGTTGTTGGAGAGGGTGGCAGGGGGCCTGGGAATTTGGAGATCAGGGTCCATGCCTGAGAGTTCTGAGAGGACACTGGTGGGCAGGTGCTGATCTGGCTGCTGCCTCCAAAGACTCTGGAAGGGACCAACAGGCAAAAGGACCAGGAGCCTGGGAGCCTCTTTGCTGTGCTCTGACTCACTGTTCACATCAGGTCCTGGTGACCTACTGTAGCCTTCTGAGGGCCTGGGCCAGTTCACAGTGGACGTTCCTTGGTGCCATTTGGGGCCCTGGAGTCCTCTCCCCATGCCCCACCTTGACTCCAACAACTCAAAGCATTCCAGGATGTGAACTGCCCTGCACAGTCTTCCCTGCTCTCTGATCCTGCCTGCTGTCTCTCCTCAAAAATCAGTACATGTCTCCATCTTTATGGAGAAATACTTGGAGCTCACAAGTCATAACTGGAAAGAGAGGAATCCCATGCAGGGTATTAGTAGAGCTTCCTCCTAGATCTGCTGGTTTCTAGAGTCCCTGCACAGGGCAGAGTGTGAGTCCCAGAAGCCAAGTAGAAGAGGGTTTGAATTGCCTGCAGTGTGGGAGGTGCTGCTTCTTGGTCACCAGGCCTGGGCACTGCCCCTCCCAGAGCTCTGACCAGGCTTGCCACCATAGTTTCCATGGTGACCATAAACAAACCACAGCAGGGCCTCAGCATTGCAAGACAGTACTGCATGGATCTGCTTCCCCTGAAAATGAGGAGGTACAGGGTGACAACCCAGATGCCAGACATCAGAAACTGGAACACTGAGTCCCTGAGCCCTGGTGGAGTCAGGGTCATGGAAGGGGGCACCCAGACCTGGATTCTCTGTGGGGTGCTACATGATTCCACAACAGGCAGCAATATCCTGGAGAGCTGCATGCACAGTGGGAACCCCAAAATCCACATTGCTGCAGCCCCCAGAGCTGCGAAAGGGGTGAGCCCAGGGACCTTTTTCAAACAGGACTCTCTGGAAAATATCTTATAAAGGGCAGGTGTCTGAATGGCAGAGGGCTGTCTTAGAAAGGGGAAGGAGTGTGACCTACCTTTCTCTGATCAGGGCAGGAACAGGGTCAGGGGACATAGCTGTTGCAGGTGTGGGAGAGATCTATGTTCTTGCCTTTTTATCTTTCAATCAAATTATGCATTCACAAATTTAAAGTTCAAGATCAGTTCATGGGAGGTGGCTGTGGCTCAATCAGTGGGGCTCCCGTTTGCCATGTGGGAGGCCCCGGGTTCGGTTCCCGGGGCCTCCTGGTGAAGGCAAGCCCGCCTGCACGGCGGTTAGCTGACCCAGCAAGCACAAGCAGCAAGGGGGGGATAAATGAATAAATAAATAAAATCTTTAAAAAAAAAAAAAAAGATCAGTTCAGAATTCTTAGTTAAAACAACCACAACAGTCCATTTAATTTCTCCACACACCCTTTTCAACTTGGCCACTTCTGTATCTCCTCACACTTTTCCTTGGTACTGAAACAGGCTAGCAATATAGGGAATTAATAGATGGATCTGGAACCTGGCAAGAAGCCCACATGTGTATCAAAAACCTTAAGATGGCTGCTGGAAGACCCTCATGATTGTGATTTCTTCTGGAAGCCAGGAGAAGCCCTGGATATTCTCTGGAGAGAGGGATTGATGGGTGGAGTAATCAGTCAAAACAGCAAACAGCTGGAATTCCTCCCATGCCATTAGCAAAGGGGTGGAATAATTAATGATTTAAAAAGCAACTGCAGATAGATGGCGTTAGTGTAGGAAGGCACACACTGCAAGCTCCCAGAGCAAGGCGGATTGTGGACGGGGTCCTGCCCGGGGGTCTGTGCTGTGCACGCGTAGAGGGAGAAGCTTGGGACATCTATCTGCGCGGATTGGCGGCGTGGACGGAATGGTGGAGATTCGTGAGTTTTGAGGCTGCCGGTGTAGGTTGGCACAGACGGCTGAGCCCTGCGGTTAGGGAAAAAAAAAAAATTAAATAAAACGGCCATTTGAAGCAGCGGGCGGGGTGAAAAATTTTATTTTCTGGGGATCTGGCTGCCTGGCGCCCCTTGGACCTTGTGTGAAGAGAACAAACGAGCTAATCAGCACCCGGTGAACCGGAGGGGGCATTTTGGCTGGGGAATGGAGCTGATTTCCCTAGCCACCCAGGGATAAGACCTGGGCCGCTGCAGAGCCAGGAAGAAGGGACACTTCCCAAAAAAGGGAGGGTTCTGTTGGAAGACAGGGAAGGGTATTTTATATTTTTAGACATCGATCTGGCTGCCTGCACCACCCCATAGCTTTGGGGAGCAGATAAGCCGACCTGAAGCAGCATTAGGCTGAGAGCAGACGTGAATCTGCACTCAAACTGATTTACTGAGCAGCCCGTTGACGCTCGAGCTTGGTTCCAGAAGGGGTGGAATCCGCCCTCTTTACCACTCCTCACTGACTAATAACAGAGCTACAGCTAACCTGGGGAGTCCGGAAAGTGGGACGTACTTGATTAATTTCCACGGGCCCAGCTAGGGTCCCTTCCGTAAGGGGGTTGGTCTAGAGGAGGAATTATTTTAGGTCCTGCATTTGGCTAAAAAAATAAAAATTAAAAAAAAAAAAAGTGAGGTCACCTCAACAAATGAAAAATAAATTCTTTTTAATTTAGTTTAATAGCTAAAAACTGCTTCAGTACCTGCATATAGAACCCTGTGGGGTAATTGACTGATAAACACAAGTAGGCAGGAAGGATCCATGTGGACCCTAGGGGAATCATTGACCGCCCTTAGCTCTGTTTGACTGCTTGCCTGTGTAGATCTTTGGTTTCTCTCTGTTACTTTCTGGTCTATTGCTATTATTTCCTCTTTCCTCCCCCCTTCCTTTTTCCTTCTATTTTTTTTTTAAATAGGTGCTGCCAGCTTGTCGCTTCTTTGCTGGGCTTCTTATTCAGTAATTTCCCACTCGCTGTATATATTGATTCTGTATTACAAACTATGACTTAGCCTTCCTGCATCTTTCTGCCTTCTGTTTTCTGTTGTGGCTCTTAGAGACAACATTTTTTCATAGGCCCACAACTTAAGGGTGTCAATTTCTATTCCATCTATTTTGTTTTCTTCTTCTTCTTTTTTTTTTTATTAGTATTAACTTTTTCCTTTCAGAACTTTCTTTAGTATTTCTCTCACTCCCCTAATTCTAGCCTTCTAAATCACTATATATATATATTCCTCCATTTGTTTTCCCAGTCCATCGTAGGAACTCCATATTTTTTCTGAGTAGTCTACACTGCTAACACAAGTTAAATATTCATCTCATTAAATCTCATTTTGCCCCTCTTCTAACTTTTATCAATATTTCTATCATCCTTATGCATTCCTTACATCTTTTAATTCCTCTGGCCTTAACCTTTTGCCTTCAAGGGAACATAGAAAGAAGCAAGGAAATAAAATAAGAAGAAAAACTGCCAAAGAGAAAACTTAACTCACACGCAGAACCAACAGCTAAATAAAATTCTAGAGCATAGTGAAAAGCTAATCAACTGAACAAATGCATCAAGATAATATGATGAACAGAGGGCAACAGAAAAATACAAATGACTCTGAAAAACTGGAAAACATGGACCAGTCCAGTGCACAAAATAAAAACCAGGAAGCAATGCAGTACATCGAACAACTAATCAAAGCTATCCAAACAAATATCATGGACCAACTTAAAGAACTGAAGGAAGAGATTAAGGATATAAAGAAGA
>JAKSZT010054588.1:147807-209706 GCA_026826555.1 Tolypeutes matacus
TTACAATGGGTACTGCGGGGGATTATTGGGGGGGGAGTGTCTGGGGGTGGTTTCATGGGGGTTGGTTCACCCGAATATACATGAAAAATATACAAAATCATTCAAAGGATCGGGGGATGGCGTATGATCACGATGGGTGGATAATCACACAATAAATGAGGGAATCTGAATTCCTAGCCTGGAGAGCTCTGCCAGTCTCCAAGGGAGCAGCAATAGTCCTCTGAGTGTAGGGACAGTGCCTGTCAAAATAGGATGACCCACTGATGTGTTTTATTTTTATTGATGACTACCCTTGTGAGTCTTTGCTCTTGTAAATGAGACTTAGCCTGCAGTTGTGGGGTGCCTAAGGGTTGCCACCTGAGAACCTCCTTGTTGCTCAAATGTGGCCTCTCTCTAAGCCAAACTCATCATATGATTGCATTACCTTCCCCCCACCATGGGACATGACTCCCAGGGATGAGCCTCCCTGGCAACGAGGGATTAATACCAAGTGCCAACTGGCAACACAACTGGAAAAAGACCTTGAATAAAAGGGGGATATGGTAAAGAAAAATAAGTTCAAGTGGCTAAGAGACTTCAAAGAGAGTCGGGAGGTCATTCCAGAGGTAACTCTTACGCACACCTCAGTAGGAGCTCATAGAACATCTAAGTGCCTATCACCCCACACAGAGGGGTTCCTGAGAGCTCCAGAGACACCCAGGTCCTATATAAGGGGGGATAGCCCCAGAGACTGATGCTTTATCAGTGAGTTCTATTTTGGAATCTGTGCTCCTGAGAGTGACAGAATTAAATTCAAATAAGTCCTCCCTGCACATGTTTCACCAGTCCCTTCTATTCAAACCTATATGTGATGCTGGAGTTTTTAGGTATACTTCCAGAGACTAGAGCCTCCCGCCTACCTATGTGCCAGGTGTGCATGAAATCTCAGTGGAGCTGCATTCCTACCCTACAGCTCAATGGACTCATCCAAGTCACCTGATGAGGAGACAACGATGGGCAATGGCCATCCCAGGGAATGGAGAGGGCCTGCATCTGCAGGCAGGATCATCCCACCCACCATATCCATGGGATATAAGCCCTCTCTCACTTGGAGTTGGAGTGGACATCACCATCCCATTCCCCTCAGGTTTGGGGGAAGAACTATGGACTAGAGTGGACTTGATGGTATTCTCTTGTTCACATATGGTGATTCTAGCAATGCAAGAAAGTATAACAATGAGGTGGAGCCAGTGGCCACTTGACACTTTTGGGGTAGGGAGGGGATGAGCAGTTGAAATACAGGGTCTTCTTTGGGAATGGAGGTTGTCCTGAGTACCGTTGTGGCAATGGATGTAGGCTATTTTAAATCAGCACACACCACTCAGAACTGAGTGGGAGAGAGTGTGGTCTACAGTGTGAACCGTGGTCTATGGTTGGTGGCAAGGCTCCAGGATGTGTAAGTTCATTGAGGGTGGTGGGCCACACTTGTGGGAGATGTTTGTGTGGGATGTGGTGGGAGGTGTGGGAGGTGGGCAACATGGGAATCCCAGTGGGTTCCATGTAATATTTTGGGTAATCTAAGCACCTCTTAAAATATATGTATATATATATATATATAAATAACATTTTTGTAAGCAAATACACATATATATTTATATATCATTTTGCAAATGTTTGTATGTATTGTGAGAATTTTCATTTTTACCCACAATAAAAATAAATTAAAAAAAAAAGCAACTGCAAAGGCTGAACTCTCTCTCTCTCTGTCTCTCTGTCTCTCTGTCTCTCTCTCTGTCTCTCTCTCTCTCTCTCTCTGTCTCTCTCTCTCTCTCTCTCTCTCTTACCTTCTGCACCCTGCTCACACCATATCCTCCCACATGGATCAAAATGCAAGTCAAACCTTGACATTTTTAATGTATAATGAGAAATTGTAGTCTGTAAATCAGTCCTCTTTATCACTCTTCAGCCCCTTCCACTCTACCTGGGACCAATGAAGTGTTATTTTCTCCCTTTTCTCTTCCTTCACGACCTTAATAAATTACTGGCCTAGCTAACCTGATGTGCTCTTGAAATTTATTTCTTTTTGCTTAGTCAAGAACCTAGACAAAGTCTGGTACCAGTACCATTACTGTCATTTCGTTTCCTTACTAGCCTTGACCTGTGTAGCATTTTGATATTGTTTATGAATTCCAAAAATAGACAGTGGATTATGTTTGTGAACTGGTCTTTTCAGGTAGCCATATTTGATTATATTTTTGTTTAGAAGTTTCAGTTTTACTTGATTAAATAATGTTTGAGACTTTGGTTGGACCATTTCAGTAGTATGTTGAGTCCCCATCCCCTTGGTGGGTGGGGACTCACAGTGAAACAGCACTGCAGAGAAGGGAGCTTGGAGTTTTGAGCTGGAGCTCAGGAAGTAAGCACACAGAGGAGCAGAGCAGCTGAGCCCAGAGAGAAACAATTCCCAGAAAGAGAGGAACCCAGGAAGCCTGTACTCTTGACAAATCTCGGCAGGCATCTTGCTCCATGTAACAACAGACTTTAGTGAGGGAAGTAATATATGCTTTATGGCCTGGTAACTGTAAGCTTCTAACCCAAATAAATACCCTTTATGAAAGCCAACATATTTCTAATATTTTGCATCAGCACCCCTTTGACCAATACACCCTGTTTGATCTGAGCCTGTGTTTCTATATTGGGGTCACCATCATACAGGTATTGGCTTCCTTTATCCTATAATATGGTGCCTGATTTTGATCATATTTCATATCCTGTCTGATGTATTCTTTCCTCAGCAGAATTTTATTCTTTTCCCATTTCTTTGCCCCCTAATTTCATTATTTAGATATGGTCCTACTTTCTTTTTCATATTCCTTCTCTTAGGTGAGTTATCTTTTTTCAACTTCCAGGCCAGAGATGTTTCCATTTTTTTCATTAGAATAATAAATGATATATCTGACATCTGAAAATTTGGATATCAATACATAAGTCACTCTTTATGTAATGTAGCTGTTTGATAAAAAGTTAATCAAAAAGATAAAAAATGCAATTCATTTGCACTACCAACTTTTCAAGGGAAAATAAAACTTATAACTCAACTATACAAGAAATTTGGCACAGTCATCCACTCTTCTTAACAGATAGAATCATATCAGTATCTGGGTATTTGGAGTAACTGCCGCACTCATTATATGCCTTTCCATCACCCCCAGGCATTATCCCCAGGAGGGATAGGTTATTTTCCTGCTGTTTCTTAGATATTTATCCCATTTAAAAATTACCATGCAATATTGATTTGTTTTGTATGCCTTCATCATGACATGTAATTACTATTATGCATCATGCCTTTTTTCCTGGACATCCATAAAGCTAAAGACAAAAGAAACCATAAGTACAATGAAAAGAGGAAACTAACAGAAGGCCAAAGATAAAACTTTAGAATCTTTAGATGAAAAAAATATATGACTTTTAAAGGAACAATGAATGGTATAGGCAGGAGGTGGGATGGATAAGGAAGGATTAGCACAGTGAAAAATGATATGCAGAATATAAAACAATACAGAAAATCAATGACACCCAAAGTTGGCTCTAAGAAACATTGAATAAAATGCACAACACTTTAGCTAGACTGAAAAAGGAAAAAAGTGAGAGGACAAAAATTACTAAAATCTGAAATGAAAGGGGGGACATTATTACTTAGCTCACAGAAATTAAAAAAGTATTATAAGAGAATACTGTGAAAAACTATACACCAACAAATATGTTAACCTAAATGAAAAGGAGAAATTCCTAGAAATATAGAAAGCACCTATACTGACTCAAGAGGAAATAGAAGAACTCAATCAACAAATAAATAAATGGTAAAGAGATTGAGCCAGTAATCAAAACCTTCTTAAAAAGATGAGCCAGGACTAGATAGATTCAGTGGTGAATTGTACCAAACATTCCAAGAAGAATTATCACCAATTCAGCTCAAACGCTTCCAAAAACCTGAGGAGGAGGGAACACTCCCCAACTCATTCTATGAGGATAACATTACCCTAATAAAAAAAGATAGATAAGGATACCACAAGTAAAGAAAATTACAGATCAATATCTCTTACATAAAAATCCTCAATAAAATATTAGCAAGACAAATCCAATGGTACATTAAATGAATGAGGCACCAACAAGTGGGACTAACTCTGGTATGCAATGGTGGTTCAATATAAGAAAATCAATTAATGTACTATACCACATTAACAGGAAATAAGGAAAAATGCAAAATCATTTCAATTGATGCAGAAAAAGGAATTTGACAAAATATGGCATTCCTTCTTGAAGAAAAGACTTAGAAACTAGGAATAGAAAGAAACTTCCCCAACATGATAAAGGGCATATATGAAAAGCTCACAGCTATTATCATACTCAAAGATGAAAGACTGAAAGCTTTCCCTCTAAGGTCAGTAACAAACAAGAATGCCCAATGCCATCACTGTAATTCCACATTGTACTGGAAGTTCTAGCCAGAGCAATTAGACAAGAAACAAATGAGAGGCATCCAAATTGGAAAGGATATATTTCCCCAGTGTCTTATGTTTTCGTTTTATCTTTAAATAAGCTTTAGGTTACTGAAAATCATGTAGAAAATATAGAGGAGAGAACCTGGGGCAAAAGGACATTGGTTTAAGTGGGCACTCACCATCTCTCTTGCAAAAGACACCTGATTGGGGACAGGATCCAGCCCAAGTGAGCTGTTCTGGGAGCCTGTGGAATAGGAGCCTTTGGGACATTGATATGCAGGGAGCTGTACAGGGAGCTATATTGCACAAGATAAAACTGTGAGATTTTAGTCCTGTGGAAGTCAATGGCAGATAAACCCCACCCTCAGGACAAAGAGTTAGGGTGAGCCCCAACTCCTCTAAGCAGCCCAATGAGAAGGAGCATTCTCCAAGAGTGAGAGGGTTCTGGCAAGGGGTGGAGAGGGCTTTCCTTTCTGTGGGTTTGGTTGCCTGGACCCCCTTAGAGCTTTGGGGAGCACACCAGCTGGCTCAAAGTGGCACCACACTGAGGGGAGAGGTGAACCTGCTGAGGAAGCCTGATTTACTTAACCACCCTGGGATACAGAGGCTTGGCCTGAGAGAGGGTGGAGTCAGCCAATTTAATAGTTCTGCACTGAGGACTATCAGAATTTCAACTCCCCTAAGGGAGTCACAAGGGAGTAACACAGTGGGAAGACCTTAATAAGGCCTTAAGAGACTATTTAGGGTCCCCTGGGAGGAGGGGGTGGTCTAGAAAAGGCTTGAAAAATCCCTTAGGTGCTGAGTACTCAGTCATCAGGGTCCCATTTCAATTTCAAAAGGGAACTAAATCTGACCAGTAGAGGGGAGGGGTAGTGTGCTCATACAGCCTGTTGAATCTTGCTGCACTAGGAGAGTAAAACCTGCCCAAGGGAAAGTGACTGAATAGTTTTCTGAAGATCTGGCTGACTCAGTTGGAGGGGTAGCTTAGTAGAGAACTATCTCCTCAAATGTATGAGGTCTCTGGTCTGATTCCTGACTCCTCTAAGAGTGGTGATTCACAGTGATACCTAACATCCAGCTAATACTGTAGGACAGGGAAAACATAGAAATTATTTTTGTACTAGCTTCTTGTGGGTCCCTTATTTTTTGAAAAAAAAAAGTTACTTAAGAAAAGGTTATTCAAAATAATTAACTTAGTTTATTCACTAAAACCTGCAGAGAGAAGCCTGCAGCGTAATTGATTGAAGAAAACAGGCAGCCTGAGAGGCTCCACAAGGGCCCAAGAAGGAATGCACTTCTTCTTTAGCTTTGTTTTACTGCTTGTTTCTGTGATTGCTTGGGTTTTGTTGTTGTTGTTGTTGTTGTTTTGTATTTTGTTTTTCTTTCCTCTTTCCTCCCAAACATTTTTTTAAATTAGGTGCTCCTAGCTTGTTTCTTCTTTGTTGTGCTTCTGCTTCCTTGATTTCCCATTTTCTGTGAATACTGGTTTTGTCTAGTAATACTATCTCTTTTCCTTCCTTCACCATTCTATATTATGCTTTCTGTTGTGGTGTTTACATTCCACCTTTTTTTATTACCTCAAATTTACTGGTTTCAATTTCTATATTCTCTATAATGTTTTCTTTTTTTTATTAACATTTTTCTTTCTGACCTTTCTTTTCTCTTTCTCTCCTCATCATTCTGGACTTTTAAATCATTCTGTATTGTTTTTCTATTTGGTTTCCCATTTCATTGTAGATACCCCACTTCTTTATTCCTATTACTCTACACTGCTTACATGAGTTAAATATTTATTTTACTACATCTTATATGCCCCTCTTCTAAGTTTTATTATTATTTCAATTTTTTTTTCTTTTCTTACCTTTTTTGATTTCCCTGGCCCTAATCATTTTCCTTCCAGGGAACATTGAAAACAGCAAGAAAATATAACAAGAACAAAGTGTCAAAGAGAATACTTAAAACACAGAAAACCAGCAGCAAAACAAAACTCTAGAGCATAGAGAGAAGCTAAACAACTGAATAAACCCATCAACATAAATGACCAGTGGGCAACAAAAAATTACAAACCATACTAAGAAACAGGAAGATATAGACCAGTCCAATAAACAAACTTAAAACATGGAAGAGATGCAGAACTTCAAAGAACTAATCAAAGCTGTCCAAACAAATATGGACCAACCTAATGAAGTGAAGGAAGATATTAAGGATATTATGAAGATACTGGGATGACATACTGAAGAAATTGTAAACATACATAAAAAGATAAGGGATATGATGGTGATGAACGGCACAATCCAAAAAATCAAAAGACACTGGAATCACACAAGAGCAGATGTGAACAGGCAGAAGAAAGAATTAGTGATGTGGAAGACAGTACATCTGAAATCAAACAGATAGTAGAACAGATAGATAAAAAGAAAAAGCTACCAGGGACTTAGGGATTTAAATGAAAACACAAAATGCACAAACATATGCATTATAGGCTTCCCAGAAGAAGAAGAGAAAGGAAAGGGAACAGAAGGAGTATTGAAGGAAATAATGGCTTAATTTTTGCCTGCATAGGGATCCAAGAGGGGAAAATATTAAATGAAATTTTAACTAATATTTCAAAACATTATTCATCCTCAATTAAAAGGGACACTAAACTTTCTGGCCTACAGCCTTGTTTCTACTGTGCTGGTTTTTGTTCCACATGCCATACAATTAATGCACTCCAACTACTAGAATTAGTAGAATGTGGGAGATTAGCTATAGAAATAAAGGGGAAATAAAGGGGACCAGATGGCTTCACAGGTGAATTCTACTAATCATTCAAAGATAAAGAATGCTACCAAACCCATTCTATGAAGCCAACATCACCCTAATACTAAAACCACATAAAGATACTATGAAAAGAAGAAATTATAGACCAATATTTCCAATGAGTATAGATGCAAAAATCCTCAACAAAATACTTGCAAACAGAATCCAAAAGGACATTAAAATACTTATACACCACAAACACTGGTTTTTTCCCAGGTATGCAAGGGTGTTTCAATACAAGAAAATCAATTAGTGTAACAAACCACATTCATAAATTGAAGAAGAAAAAGCACTTGATTTTCTTTATTGATGCATAAAAGGCATTTGACAAAAGGCAGCACCTTTTCTTGGTTAAAAAAAAAAAACTCCAAAAGATAGGACTAGAAGGAAGTTTTCTCAGTATCATAATGTGCATATATGAAAAACCTACAGCTAGTATTGCACTCAATGGTGAAAGACTGAAAGCTTTCCTTCTAAAATACAGAAAAAGACAAGAATGCCCACTGTCACCATGATTATTTAATATTGTGCTAGAAATTCTAGCTAGAGCAGTTAGGCTATACAAAGAAATAAAAGGCACTCAAATAAGAGAGAAATAATTAAAACTTTCACTATTTGTGATGACATGACCTTATATCTAGAAAATCCTGAAAAATCCATAACAAATGACTAGAATTAATAGATGACTTCAGCAAAGTGGTGGGATACAAGAGTAATATGCAAAAAATCAATAGCATTTTAATACACTACTGATATGAAATCTGAGGAGGAAATCGGAAAAAAAATCTATTTATAATAGTGAGTAAAACAAATATTTAGGAATCAACTCAACCAAGGACATAAAGGACTTACATTCAGATAAATACAAAACATTGCTGAAAGAAACCAAAGAAGACTTAAATGGAAGGACATTCTGTGTCCATGGATTAGAAGACTAAAAATCATTAAGATGTCAATTCTACCCAAACTGATTTACAGATTCAACAGAATACCAATAAAAATCCCAACAGCCTTTTTTTGCAGAAATCAAGAAGCCAAAAATCAAATTTATTTGGAAGGGTAAGGGGCCCCATATAGCCAGAAATATCTTGAAAAAGAGGAATGAAGTTGAAGGACTCTCACTTCCTGACTTTAAAACATATTATTTAACTACTATGAAAAAAAAAAAAAAAAAAAAAAAAAAAGCACAGGACTGGCATAAAGACAGACAGATTGACCAATGGAACCAAATTGAGAACTCAGAAATTGGCCCTCATATCTTCAGTCAAGTGATTTTTGACAAGGCTGTTAAGCCCACCCACCTGGGCCAGAACAGTCTATTCAACAAATGGTGCTGGGAGAACTGGATAGCCATATCCAAAAGAAAGAAAGAAGACCCCTATCTCACAATTTACACAAAAGTTAACTCAAAATGGAACCAGGACATAAATATAAAAACAACAACATTAAAATTCCTTGTAGAAAATGTAGGAAAACATCTTCAAGATCTTGTGGTAGGTGGTAGTTTCTTAAAGCTTACACCCAAAGAACAAGTAACAAAAGAAAAAGTAAATAAATGGACATAAATGGTCCTTCTCTTAATTAAACACTTTTTCTCCTCAAAGGACTTTGTCAAAAGAATGAAAAGGCAAGCAACACAATGGGAGAAAATATTTGGCAATTACATTATCTGATAAGGGTTTAATATCCATTATATATAAGGAAGTCATTCTAATCAATGATATAATGACAAACTATCCAATCTAAAAATGGGCAAATGACATAAAAAGACAACTGTCCAAAGAAGGATGAAGAAATACATGATAAAATGTTCAACATCACTAGTGAATAGGAAAATGCAAATCAAAACTACAATGAGATATCATTTCACACCTATTAGACTGTCCCCTATTAAAAAGTTGGAAAGCAGTAAATGTTGGAGAGGATGTGAAGAGATAGGAATGCTTATTCACTATTTTTGGGAATGTAGAATTGTACAGCCACTGTGGAGGGTGGCTTGGCAGTTCCCAAGGAAGTTGAATATAGACTTGCCATGGAACCCAATAATTCCTTTTCTAGGTATATGGCCAGAACTGAAAGCAGTGACATGAATAGATATATGCACACTGATATTCATAGCAGCATTATTCATGATAGCCAAAAATTGGAGACAACCTTGGTGTCCATCAACTGATGAATAGATAAACCAATTGTGGGATATACACACAATGGAATATTATGCAGCAGTAAGAAGAAATGAAGTTGTGAAACATATGATAACATGGATGAACCTGGAGGTCATTATGTTGAGTGAAGCAAGCCAGACACAAAAGGACAAATACTGTATGATTGCCCTATTATGAACTAAATATATTATGTGAAATATGAATATGGGTTGAATTACATATATAAGACCATTTTTCTTTGAAGCTGAATAAATGTAAATTAATACCATACAATTTTAATATCAGACAAAAAAATTATACCTAGTGAAGTAGACCAGACACAGAGTACTACAGTTGTATGATTTCATGTATATAAAATGCAAATATAAATCAATTTATAAAGAAGAAATTATATTAGTGGTTATGTAGGTCTGAGGAAGGAATGCTAAAGTGTGTGGAGTCTTTGTTTTTGGAATAATGAAATGGTTCTAAAACACTGTGATTATACTTAAAGCCATTGATTATATACTATGGATACATCATATGGATGTGAATATATCTCAATAAAACTGCTTAATAAACAAATAAATTATTTTGCAAGAATAGCCAGAAACACAAACTATCAACAGCAGGGGAAACAGAGAGATTGAAAAGTGAGGAATTTTTTTTGTTTGTTTTTTATTATTATTTTTATTGAAATAATGAAAATGCTCTAATAATCACTGAAGTGTTGAATGCATAACTATGAGATTATAACAAATACTATTGATTGTACGCTTTTGATGAATTGTATGCTTCATTAATATGTATCAATAGAATTGATTTGTTTTAAATAAAGAGTGCTGTAAAATATTTTTCCTTAGCCTAATGGGTTTTAAAAGCAAGTGCGTTATTTCCTATATCAAATTATGCTACTAGGTTTATAAAAAATTTTTTTCGAAAATGGGAAGGGATAAAAGAAGCAAACAATTGTGAGTAATAAATAAGAAAATGTAGCTGAGATATTAGACAGGATGTTAGTCATTAGAGATCAATAACATTAATGGGACACATACCAGCATATTCCCTCTGTATGGAAGAATGTCCTTTGCCATATTTGGAATTCTTTACAAAATTTGGAGGCAAACATTTAAAACATTTAGTGTCTGCTTTTATCTTTGCTAAAATGTTACTTTTACTTCCAAAAAAGTTCCAAAAAACAACACAGAATTTTAGAACACTCATGATTTCCTATTTAATATTTTGATTATATGAAGATATACATGAATTAATTAAACTTACCATTTATATCATCCTATCATCTTAAAATGCACATATTGCACTTTAGAAAATGTTGCATGCAAATGACATTAAACCAACCAAAATAAATGCATGCTGTTAAGAATACATTTCACATTTTACCCTAAAAATACAGATGCTACACCATTTTGGTTGTAATGAGGTGTTTTATACAAAACCCAAAGACCAACTTAAGGCCTGCCTTCTCTTCTGTGAAGGGGAAGCAGTAAAAACTTTACAGATGGAAGGAAATGTCAAGCTTCACATGTCAAACAAGCCCATATGAAATTACACAATAATATTCCCTGTATAAAGCAGGTATATTTTCAGAACTTTTTAAGGAAATATCCATTCATATCTAATGTTGAACTCTTGGAATATAACTTAAGTTCCATTTGTCTTAATTACATATTTGCAAATATCAGCATCTATCTCTTGTCCTTTATTCAAGTTTTTCAAATGTTTTTTGCTTACCTTATTGAACCCACTTATTAAATGTTATTTTTAACTTAGGTACAGAGTCATCAATATTTAATCAATAGTCAAATATTTGTTCAAAAGCAGCTGAAGACCCACCATCTTTGTGCCACAGGAATGTATAAAAGAAAAACAAAACCAAGGCAAGGTTTTAGAAGAAAGTGCAGTTTGAGCTGAAGAAGGTGAAGGGAAATGGAAAGACAGAAGTAGGTTGTTTGCTTGGTACCACATGCAACTTTCAGCCTTGAACATACATCAATTCATTTTCCTTCATTGAAGGATAGTATTATTATATCAACCATCAAATGAAGAAATGAGCAAATGAGAGAGGTTAAGTAGCTGTCAAGCCATTTATAGCCTCATTGCAAATCCCAAGTTTTAGACCTTCATCATCTTGCAGCTTATTTCAAGAGCCTTTCTAACACATGTACCAAAACAAAAATGTAAGCATTCTTTAGCAAGCCATCCATGCTTCTTCATTGTCTCTGCCTAGAGACCCATCTTCTTCTCTTGCTGCTTTTGCACACACACACTTGCCTTGAAAACATACCTAAATGTAGTCACAATCATGCTAATGTTCTTTGGTACCTCAGTGATTATTCCTGTCCTGAATATCCTTAGCTGCCTGGTAGGCAGCCTTGAAAGTTAGACTGAATTTTTTCCTCCTCCATGAAGCTATTTTTAACTCACTCACCCAAGAACAGATGTATGCTTTCTCAACTGCTTCTGTCAGTAGTATATATTATGTTAAGTCATAGTTACTTTCATGCCTCAATTGCCTCTCCTATGAATGAGTCCTTTAAAGGCAAGAACTTTGTCTTATTCCTCTAAATACCCCAGTACAAAATCTTGCATCTGCTTAGCATCTGGTGTATAGTGGATGCTCAGTAAATATTTGGTATAAAAAATGAATGATTAATGCATGAAATAAGTAAGACATTTCCACAACTATTTAAGGACTCAATGAGAGGAGTATTTAAACCTAACACTCCTCCCTGAGTAAATGTAGATTTCATACATAAACTATTATTCTGTGCTCTAAGAAGGTCACTACCAGTATTTCCCAAGAAGAAAATTGTAAAAACTGCTTTTGGCATTTCTTTCAATTCTTACACAATAGTGGAAAGTTACTGGAGGAAATTAAGTAATATTTTGTTTCCAAAATCCACTCCAAACTGACAAAATTGAAAGTTTTGCCTGAATAACATTTCTTATGGGTTGAGATTCCCATAATATTCCCATAGTATTCATGATACACAAACATTCTGTGCATATTTAATATACATGGTTTGGAGTAACCTAGTATCTTAAATAGAGAGGATGTCAAATATTTCCCATTCACTTTATTTGATGTGACTGTAGCAATAACTGACTTGGAAGCTCATCCCACTGTGATCTCTCTCACATTCCTCAATCCAACCTTCAAGCATTTATACAGGTTTCATGGACTTGAAGTTTTTCATATAAGCTTTCTTGCTTTTCTTCACAAGGTGTTAGATTTTTTATGCCTTGTACTTGTACAAAGACTGGCTTTTCATGTGCATAGGAGGAAATTAAAGAAGAAATTCACTACTTCTGAGTTTCTCAGAAACACAGTTTGGTGAATAGATTGCTCATATTTTCAAATGAATTACAACCCCAACTGCTGAAAATGAAAGGGTTCCTTGGGTACAAGAGGGGAAATTACAGCTTCACCCTGAGATCCCCAGAAGCACTCCCTTTTTACTGTGGTCAGCATGAAATAGACTGACTACAGAAAATGAAGTATTTCATTTATTATTTGGGTATTTTCACTCATTTCACTGGAGGCCTTATGAATCTGGGTAAGTATCCTCTCTCTCAGGGATTGCCAGAGCCCAAAGAACTCATATGCTTCTAAGGGGCTGTTACCCTTCACTTAACTCAAGTCAATGTAGAAACTCATTAATCATCCCTTTGAATATCCCAGGGAGTCTCCAGTTTTCATTTTGCAACCATGAATCAGAAAAAAAGTGCTATTAAAACAGTGGTTCTTAACCTTTTTTGCTCCATGGACCCCTTTGCCAGCCAGGTGAAAACCATGGACCCTGTCTCAGAATGTAGTGGCAAATAGTTTTATAACATTCAACATTGGCATGTATTTAAATTCAATTTTAGGATTATTCAAAATTAATTGAAGCTCACAGACCCTCTGAAATCTTTCCATGGACTCCTTGGGGATCTGTGGACCACTGGTTAATAACTACTGAACTGAAACAATGAAATATCTAGAAAGAAATTTAAGCAAGGATGTAAAAGACTTGTACACAGAAAACTACAAAATATTACTAAAATAAATCAGAGAGAAACTAAATAAATGAAAGGACATTCCATGTTCTTGAATTGGAGAATTGTTAAGACTTCTATTCTACCAAAAGCGATGTATAGTTTCAACACAATCCCAATCAAAATATCATTTTGTAGAAATGGGAAAGCCAATCATGAAATTTATATATAAGGGAATGGGGACCCAAATCAACAGAGCTCTCTTGAAAAAAAAATAGAATACTTATGCAAGTCTCAGCAGGATCTCACTGATTCTCAAAGTAAGTGCTACCTCAAATAGTGATGCTCCTGAGGACTCTGGAGACTTCCAGGCACTTTGGACAGGGCAGATATCTCAGGAATTTGGTGCCTTGCTAGTAGGTCCACTTTACAAATTATGCTTCCCAGTGTGACAGAGTTGGACTCAGTTGTGGTTTCCACACACAAGGATCTTCTGCCCCTTTTATTTGAACCTATAATTAGTACTAGAGCTGATAGGTGTACATAAAAGAGACTTAAACCTTTGGGATGTCCATCTGCCAGCTGTTCTCTTAATCTCAACAGAGTTGAAACACCTCCTCTCCAGTTCATTGGACTCATTTAGGACAACTAACAAGGAGATGATGATGGACAACAACCACCCCAAGGAACTGAGAGAGTCTACAACTGCAAGCAGTAGAGTCCCATCAATATGTGCCCTATGGGATTGAAACCCTCTCTAAATTAGAGGTGGAGTGGACATCACTATCCCTGAACTCTCAGGATTGGGGAATGAGCTATGGACTAAAGTAGACTCACTAGTATTGTACTATAACTTATTGTCATTGATGGAATTACTTATATCATTGATGTGGAGGCAGTGGCCACTGGATGTTCTGAGAGAAAGGAGAGAGAAAAATAGATGTAATATGGGGGCATTTTGGGGACTTGGGAATTGTCCTGAATGACATTGCATTGACAGATACAGGCCATTATATACCTTGCCATAACCTACAAAATTATGTGGGAGAGAATGTAAAGTATAATGAAAACTGTAATCTATGCTTAGTGGCAATGCTCCAAAAGGTGTTCATCAATTGTAAAAAATGTACCACACTAATGAAGGATGTTGTTAATGTGGGAAAATGTGGGAGGTATAGGGAGAAGGTCATATGGGAATCCCTTATATATTTTATGTAACATTTATGTAATCTAAGTATCTTTAAAAATAAAAAATAAAATAAATTTTTAAAAAGAAGAATAAAGGAAGTTGGAGGACTTAACCTTCCCTTTTTAAAAACTTAATAAAAAGACACAGTAATCAAAACAGCATGGTACTGGCACAAACAGACATAGCCCAATGGAATCAAATAAAGCATTCAGAAATAAACTCTCACATCTATGACCTATTGATTTTTGACAAAGTTCATTTGATGAGGAAAGAACAGTCACTTCCACAAATTGTGCTAGGGCAATTGGATATCCATAAGCAAATTAGTTGACCATATAAAAAAATAAACTCAAAATAGATCAGAGACATAAACATAATGAACAAAACTATAAAATTCCTAGAAGAAAACAGAGAAGCATCTTATGGACTTACTGATAGGCAATGGTTTCTTAGTCTTTATACCAAAAACCCAAGCAACAATGAAAAACAGATAAATGAGAGTTCAACAAAATTATAAACTTTGTGCATCAAAGGACTTCATCCTTTGAAATATTTGGAAACCCCATATCCAATAGAGTTGAATAACAAGAATATATTCTTTAAAATCATACAACTCAACATAAAGACAAAAAAAGAAAAAAACAATCAATGGAGGCAACCCAAGTGCCCAGCACCAGATTAATAGATAAAATAAGTCCTACCTGCACATGGTCCATCAGTCCCTTCTATTCAAACCTATATATGTGTGGCTGGGGTTTGTAGGTGTACTTCCAGAGACTGGAGCCTCTGGCCTGCCTATGTGCCAGCCATGCCTGGAATCTTGGTGGAGCTGCAACTCCTACTGTACAGCTCAATGGACTCACCCAAGTCACCTGGTGAGAAGACGATGATGATGGACAATGGCCATCCCAGAGAATGGAGATAGCCTGCAGCTGAAGGCAGGACAATCCCATCCACCGTATCCATGGGATATAAGCCCATTCTCACTTGGAGGTGGAGTGGACATCACCGTTCCAGTCCCTCAGGATTGGGAGAAGAGCTATGGACTAGAATGGATTTCATGGTATTATGTTGTAGACATAATGTGATTCAAGCAATGGAAGAAATTATAACAGTGAGGTGAAGCCAGTGGCCACTAGATGCTTTCGGGGCAGGGAGGGGAAGGGCAGTTCTAATACAGGGGCTTTTACAGGACTTGGGGATTGTCCTGAGTGACGTTGTGGTGATGGATATAGACCATTTGCACCAGCATATACCATGCAGAACTGTGTGGGAGAGAGTGTGGTCTACGATGTGAACTGTGGTCTATGCTTAGTGGCAAAGCCCCAGGATGTGTATATCCATTGCAGGTGATGTACCACACTAATGAAAGATGTTTATGTGAGATGTTATGGGAGTTATGGGAGGTGGTGATCATGGGAATCCCTGTAATTTTTGTGTAACATTTATGTAATTGAAGCATCTTTTAAAATATATATGAAAAAAGAAACATTTATGTAAGCAAATGCACATATATGCACATATATCTATGTATCATTTTACAAATATTGGTTTGTATTATGAAAAATTTGATTTTTACCCACAAGAAGAAAGAAGGAAAAAAAAAAAACAAATGGATATGCATATATGTATGTATGTATATATTTATATAAGTGTGTGCATACACATATGATGGAAAATTATTATTCAGCCATGAAAAGATATAAAGTTCTGATACATGTAACAACATGTATGCATCATGAAAATTTCATGTTGAGTGGAATAAGTCATAAGCAAAATCATAGAGTCAAAAACTAGAATACAGTTTAGCAGCAGATAGGTGGAGCTATGGAATGGGGAGTTCATGCTTAATTGGTCCAGAATCTCTGTTCAGGGTGATGGAAAAATTAGGAATAGATGGTGGTGATGGCAGTATGACATTGTGAACACAATAGCACTGAACTATATATTTGGGTAGGGTTAAAGGGGGAAATTTTAGGTTCTAAATAGCTTACTACAATGAAAGGTTTTTAAAACCATAGGACTATGCAACACAAACAGTGAATACCATTGTAAACTATGAACTACAGATAACAGAAAAATTATAACAGTATTCTTTCATCAATTATAACAAAAGTACTATACTAATGCCAGTTGGTAGATAATAAGTGAGGGGTATTTGGGAACTCTGTGCTTTCTGCATAATTTTTCTGTAATCCTGCATCATTCTAATGAAAAATGTTATATTACAAAGCAATGCATTGTATCTCAATATAATTATAATTACTATATTAATGACATAAAAGAGAAGGTTTCCCTTGAGCAGCTAATGGAGAACATTACAGAAGGAAAATGAATGAAATGGATTTGGGGCCAGGGTTATGTTTTCTTGTGTTGCCATTGTGTGTGTCAGTTTTGTTTTGTTAAACTGTGTGACTTTGGCCTTTGCCTGAGATTAGATGGGTGTTTGTAGTATTACAGTGGGGCTTACAATTGATATTGTGAGTCTCTGAGAGGACATCTCACATTGACATGAGGTCAGGCCCAGTGCATTCCCTCTTTCCCCACATGAACACACACACACTAGCACACTCACACTCACACAAAGGCAGCTCCTCAGGCTGTGGGTTCTTCTTAAGGCTTCAATCAACATAAAACCCTCTGGACATGTATACCACCTACTCTCAAATGTTTAGAAAATAGATAGAAAAATAAATAGATAGGATGATGCACCAAATAAGGCAAAACGTTCAAAGTTGGATCTGTGTATATGCATGGGGTCTGTTGTAATTCTCTACATGGTTTCCTATTATTTTTTCAAATATATTATAAGATTTAAAGGACTTCAAAATAAAAAGTTATACAAATAAAGCTCAGGGCACTCCATTCCTGGGGCCGCCATGTGCACACCTGGAAGGACCATCTCTAACATATTGTCCTGCAGGCCACAGGTTCAGACATGCCAGCCAGACTCCAGCTCCCTAAGCTGCTCCTTCAGGCTGCCCACACCTCAGTGGCCTCCTCCTCAGAGGACCTGGGAGCCATTACCATTCAGCAACAAGAAGCACACCCAGCACCTAGACCTTGGCATCTGGACACAGTTCTCCACTGAAAGGAACCTGGGCTCCTTGGAGAAAGGGCTGATTCCAGACTGCAGCAAGAAAAGTGAAACATGAGCTTACCACATCATATTGCATGAAAGGAAGGAAGGGCTCACAGAAAAAAGGGGATCCATCAAAAGGAAAAAACACTTCACCTTACAGGGCCCTTATTAGCCAAATCAAGGAAATTGGAGGATTAGAATGAGGAATGATATGAACTGATTATAAACTATTGAACTGGAATATGTAATTCCATGTTGAATCAAACATGAACATACATACATGCATACATAAAAACATACATAATGCTTGATTTCAAAAATAGGATATTTACATAGTTACAAAATACTCCTGCCCAAAAAATACTTATACAAAGAGGAAAACTAGTTTTATAGTATAGTAAAGAAGATTGGTGTCCCATGCTAATCAGGTGATTTGATGAGCACTGAGCACTATCACTAATGGGAGCCACCAATCAGGATGCCTGGAGGATTCAACATTATCTCTGTGATATTCCTCCCTTGGCCCTCACTCTGGAGTCTCATAAATAGAGGACTGATAGCAGAGACATACAGAGGAAGAGAGCTGCCATTTTACACTGGCATGTGAGAGAGGATTCTGCAATCACCTGCAGTCACAGAAAAAAAAAAACAAGATGCTGAAAGAGAGACTGGAGGCTGAAACCAGCAGATCAGCTGAAGCTGAAGCCACTAGTCTGGGAGGAGAGGGAAGAGATGAACCATATGCCTGAGTGCCCACAGCAGAGGTTAGGGAGAAAGTGAGCTGGAGGTGAAAGCAGAGACTGGCCTCCTTTTGTCCTTGCCACTATGGCAGGAGTCCAGGATTGCCAGCAGCCAGTCTTTGATGAGACAGCCTCTCTGGTGGACCCTTGATTTGGACATTTTCACAGCCTCAGAATCATAAGATTTTACTTTAATAAATTCCCAAATAAAAGCCAAGCCATTTCTGGTATTTTGCTTTGGGAGCATTTAACAAACTGAAAAATACACTACAGAAAAACCACCTACAATATACAAAAATGCCAGGCTCATGAAAATCAAGGTAAGACTGGCAGACTTTTACAGAGAGAAGGGCATTGAGACATAACAAACAACAATATGTGATAATGGGACTGGTTACTTGCTCTATTAGGAGACATTATGGGGACAATTGATTAAACTTTAATGGGACCTAATGATTAGATGACAGCTTCAGTGTTGATTTCCTGATACTGAACACTGTAATAGGGTTATGTAGAATTCCTTATTTGAGGGAAATACACATACAGTATAAATAGGGGAATAATTGGGGATTAGGTCAATAACGTATTCTCAAATAACCCAAGGAAACGGAATGGTTATTCTGTTTGTAAGTTTCTATAGGATTTTTTATTGTTTCAAAGATAACACTGCAAGAGTTGCATTTTCAGGGAGAACAGAATGTGTCAGTGAAGGAGCTGAGACATTTATTATTCTTATATATAAGCCTAAAATTTGGACAGGCAGAGTTTCAGTGAATGGAGATAGGATGTGACTGAGAGTGAGCCTAAGTGAAGTTCCCAGGTCTGTAGAGTAGAGTGGATGGAGGAAGGCAGCTGAGAACACTTCTGAGTTTTGCTGACAGGCTCAGGTCTCAAGGCACAGCTGCCCCCACCCAGAAAGGGATGCCCATCTCATCATGCTCATGCTTCCACATACCCAGGAACACAAAGCCAGCTGCCTCTCTGGTTTCCAACTTCATGCCATCATAGTGCTTGCTACTATTTTCTAATGATTGCCTGCTTATTTTGTCACCCTTGCTGACCTTTGTCCCTTGATGGAAAGAGCTTGACTTGTTCTCAACTGTATCAGGCAAACTGCTCAGGAAACACTGAAGCCTAAGAGAATTGCAGAGGTGGGGATTGAGGGGTGATTCCTGCAGTTGACAGCTGCTGACTCACCCATGTGAAAATCAGAATTCTGAGATAAGAGGGCAGAGATGGCACCACCCACACTGAGGGCTCTGCAGTCTGCCCCCAAACCTGGGAGAACAACCCACATGCTTTTTCTTCTCACTGCCATTGCAGATGCTGCAATAATGCCATCCTCTTGTCCCCCAACCCACATGCTCTCTTCTAATCTCTTGCTCTGCCAAGTCCCACCCCCATGGACACAAAGGCTCACCCCCTCCACTCCCCAGCCACTTCCAGAATTTCATCCCAAGGAAATAATCAGGTGAAGGGCAAAGGGCAAAGACCAAAGATATCGTTCAAATGTTGCTCATAAATGTGGACCCATCTAAGTGTCCATCAGTATTGCACTGAGACACCCACATTGAGAAATGACAGCCACGAATTAAAAGGTACACCTTAATCTCTAAACTCTGACATGCAGAGATGCCCAGGATATAAAGTTAAGTGGATGAAAGCTGGAGTTCAAACCATTAATCTTTAATCAAATAAAAACATTTTGCAAACACAATGAATTACAACCTGAACTAAAAATGCACCATATCCCCCCTTCTTGGGTCATCACCAACAAGTTTTGCCTCTCAAGACTCCAGGGAGATGACTCCACCAACACAGAAATGGCAGGATGAGCTAACAGCCCACTCCCCATGGTAGATGGTTGGGGAGATCTACCCTGTGGCACAGGCAGGTAGGAAGGTATAAACATTGAAACATTCTCCAGGCACTAGAAAAATCTGGACTGCACAGAACTTGTCACAAGAGCTGGACTCTTTCTGATTTATTGTGGCCTGACTGGGAACTCACCTCCTTGGATTTCTGATCTTGTGAACCTTTCTCAAATATTTTCCCTCTATATGGAATAACAAATAAAATTATTCAACCATGGCAGAGGGCTAATTAGCTCACTGAGCTAGACATGGCCTGGCCCAGGGATATCCAGGGACCTCCTTCACTAAATTGGGATAAAGCACTGTAACTTGTCATCATGAACAGCCAATCAATATCCTGACCCTGTACAGTCCCCACCTGCCTCTGGAGCCCTGGGATCAGGAGTGACTTCCCTGTGGCATGCAACTCCTACCTCCCTTCCCTGATCCCATCCCCAGTCCCATCCTCCAGCTAGTTCATCTTTGCTAAGGCATTAGCCAATCACTTCCTCCATCCTTCCCCAGAGAACACAGGTGGTAGGAGGGAAACAAATGGAGACCTTTAGAAAGGTCTCAACTGGTCAGAGAGCTGGTGAGCATCTGAGATAGAGCTAGGGAGTAGGCTAGGGGTGAGGTGAGGTAAGTGCAGGTAACTGACTATGTTGGTGTGTTGTTATGTACCCCAGAAAAGCATGTTTGTAAACTTAATCCACCATGTGGGTCTACTGATGAGTCATATCAGTTAAGATCTGGCCCAGCTGAATCAGGATGAGTCTTAATCCTATTGCTGAAGGCCTTATAGGGAAGATCAGAGAGAATGAAAAAGCCAGAGGTAGCAGCCAAAGTTGAAAGTCAACAGAAGCTGGAATAGAACAGAGAAGCTGGGAAAGGCTGCCCTGTACATTGCCATGTGACAGAAAAGTCAAGGACCCAGGATCTCCAGCATCCAG
This sequence comes from Tolypeutes matacus, assembly GCA_026826555.1. Lineage (NCBI taxonomy): Eukaryota > Metazoa > Chordata > Mammalia > Cingulata > Chlamyphoridae > Tolypeutes > Tolypeutes matacus. The sequence goes on from JAKSZT010054588.1 coordinate 169,048, forward strand.
CACCAGAATGCAGCAGTTTTCTTGGAGAAAGCATCATCAGCTTGATGACAACTTCATTTTGGACTTCTCCTCAGAAAGAAACAAGTCTATAAATTCCTGTTGTGTAATCCAACACATTGCTTGGTATTTCCTTTGGCATCCAGTAAATGAACACTGGCCAAGCTTTTGTATGCATCCTAGTGCTTGGGGGTACAGAAGGAACCCCTGAAGAGGGAATTCTACAAACAAGGAGGAAATGATCTTGGAAGAACCAGGAAGTTAGCAGATTACCAGAGAAAACCACTCCTCATGTTTGCTGGTCACCAGCATGAAGACCAGCTTCCCTCATTCCAGCCTAAAGTCTGCATTGACCATTCCCACTCACAGGCACGGGCACTGAGTCAGTCTCACTGATAAATATGGACAGACAAACATAAATCCACAATGGTCAAAGAAAGGGGAAAGTCAAAAGACCAATGGGAAAAGACTGAAAATCACTTCCAGAGGGCAAGACCCCAGCACCATCCTGTATATGACCCTGTGTCTTTTTCAGTACACTGGGGGCCAGGATCCCATCTTAATAGGACTCCTACCACTGAAGCATGTTTTTCAAAAATTCTAATTAGCATCCTCTGAGGAACATAAGGAAATATTGTATCCACAAAAAGCTAATGCATTAATTTTCTGGCTGCTAAAACAAATGGCCTGCAGTGTATAGCCTCAACAGGAATTTTTTAAACAAGAATTTACTGGCTCATGGTTTCAGAGGCTAGAAGGTTCACTCCCAGCTTGGATCCATATCTTCTGGCTGGCTAGCAATCTTTGTGTTTCTTGGGATTTTCCATCAATGGCATGCACACAGCCACATCTCCTTTCACTTCTGGGTTCCATTAACTTCCAGCTTCTGGCTGCTCTGGGTGGCTGCTCTCTTTGTCTCCATTTTCCATTGTTCATAAGGACTTTATCCATATTGGAACAAAGCTCACCCATGTTCACTTTGGGCACACCTTATCTAATAACATCTTCAAAGATTCTACTTAAAAATGGGATCACAGCCACAAAATTACAAGGAAAATTCAGAAAACACAAAAGAACTTTTGGAATTAAAAATATAACTGTCAAAATATATAATTCAGTGGTATTGTTGAATGTTAGATTTTAAGAAAATTCCAAAAAAGTAGAATTAAGAGATGGTAAATACACAAAAATTAAAATGAGAAGGAATATTTTTTTTAAAAAAGGTGAGCTATCCAGGAGATTGGACAAGGGGTTCCAACATTCAAAAATACCTGTGCTATAAAGGGAGTACAGAATGTGCAGAAGGAGGAAATTATCAAGAATTTTATCAAAGAAATAGTAAAAGAAATGTTGAGAGCTTAAAGGAGACCTTCTTTACATTGAAATGCTTAACACCAAAGTAAACTAAAAAAGACTTTCACCTTACAATGTTATTGTGAGGGGGAGTATGGTGGGGGCTTGGGTTGGACTTTCCATGGAAATGGGCAAAGGGTTGGAGGTAGGAGCTGGTGAACTCAGGGGATTTGCAGGTCTGTGGTCATAACTACAATGATGAGAATATTCTTTTGCAAATGTGGTAGGGGAGGATCACTGGTGCAGGGCATCATGGGTGGGATAATATGTGGGATAGGGTGCACCTGGGGCATGCCTCTTTAGAATATGAAGGTGTTCATCTTGTTACACTGTATTATGTCAGTGGGTGAAGACCCACATGATAAAAAAGGAAATATTAAACTCTCATCCTGGGTAGTCCTGCAAAGTTCTCAATTAGAAGGGCAACAATCTCTCAAAAACAAAGGCAGTGCCTAATAAAACAAAATAGACCAATAGATCAAGCCCTCAATATTATTGCATGTAACTATGAAACTTATTCTTCAAAAACTGAAACAGTGTTTACCATAGGCCCTGAGAGGAGAGAGTGTGGCAGTTTGATTTTATTTATAAATTCCAAAAAGAAATAGATTACATTTGTAAACTGGTATGTCCCTCTGGGGGGTGATATTCTTTGATTGTCCTAGATACAGCTGAGATGACTTTGGTTAAATTATGTTAAAATTAGGGCTTTGATTTAACCATGTCAGTAGTGAGGAACTTAGGGTTGAGTCTTCTTCTCTGTGGTGGGCTATATAAATTGATACTTGATCAAAAAGGCACATAGACTAAGATACAGAGGAAGGGAGCTCCATAGACATAGAAGAGAAGAGAATTTTGATCCTGCAGCCCCAGGAAGAAAGATGAGCCAATTACCTGATAGTTTGCAGCTGAAGAGAACAGAGAACCTGAGCCCTATGCCAGCCTACAGCTGAGATCAGAAGAAAGAAGGCCCTCAGAACATTAAGATGAAAGAGGAAGGCTGAACTCTTGCAGACATCACCCACCATCTTCTTTGAAAACATGGCAACTGACTTTCAGTGAGAAACCAATCTTGAGTTGGACTCTTTAGGGCCTTGTAACTGTAAGTTTTTACTCTATATAAATACACTTTATAAAAGCCAACAGACTTCTGGTAATATGTCTCAACACCACTTTGGCTGATTAATACAGGGAGGGAATAATAGAATAGATGGAACACAGAGCATTTTCAGGGCATTGGAATTGTTCTGCATGATCTTGCAATGATGGATAAAGGCTATTTTAAATTTTGTCTAAAACTATAAAAGTGTATGGGCAAAATGTAAACCATAATGTAAGCCACTGAGGATGGGGAGTAGCAATGCTTTAAGATTTGACATCAATTGTAACAAATGTATCATACACATGTAAAATGTTATTAATGGGGAAGAGTGGGAGAGTGAGAGGGGTTTGGGTATGTAGGAATCCCCTATATATTCTATGTGACTTTTCTGTAACTTAAAGCATCTTTGTAGATAAAGTGAAAAAAATTACACTGGGGGAACATACAGAAGAAATTGTCACTGTATATAAAAGATAACAGATCTTACAGTGATGAAAGACAAAATAAAATTTTAAAATATTATTTTATTTTTGTATATTATTTCTTATTTTTAATTATTATTTTATTTTCTTACTATTTATATTTGTTCATTTTTTGGCTTTGTTTATGGGGAGGCTCTGGGTCACAGAAGGGTCCCAACTGTGGCAGTGGAAGATCACTGGTGTGGGCTGTTGGTGGTGGGGGATGTTATGGGGAGTGGTGCCCCTGGGGTATGCCTCTATGGCATATGAATATGCTCAAGTGGACATGGGGCATTGTCTCTGTGGGATAGACCCACACAATAACTGAAAGAATATTGAATTCCTGTCCTAGGAAGACCTGCTACAATCTCTAATAGAGTGGCAAGAATCCCTGAGTGCAAGGGTGATGTTTAGAGAAGGAAGACAGACCATTACACCAAGCCCTTGGTTTTGATGGTTATACTCATGAAACTTTTCTAGTGAAATTGAAACAGCCTAGTATCATATATTGCATAAGAATTACCTCCTGATAGCCTCCTTGTTGCTCAAATGTGGACTCACTTTAAGCCAAACTCAACATACAAATGCACTACATACTCCCAAGATTGGGACATGAATGCTGGGTTTGAGCTACCCTGGTATTGAGGGATCATTACCAAGCATGAACAAATGACAAATCTGGAAAAAGACCCTGAAGAAAAGGGGAAAACACTAAATACTAATGAGTTTTTATGGCTAAGAGACATCAAAGTGTGTCAGGAATTTATTCAAATGGTTAAACATAAGCATGTCTCAGCAGGATCTCACTGGCAGCTGCAGTCAACATTGTCTCAAACACTGGGGCTCCTGAGGACTCTAGAGATATCTAGATCCAATAGTAGGGCAGAGAATCTTAGGAATTCTGCATCCTGTCAAGGGGCCTTAGTTAGAAATATGTCCTCTCCAATGTAACAGAGTTAGGCTTATTTATAATTTCCCTACATATGGCTTTTCTGCCTTTTATTTGAACCTCTAATTAGCATTATACTTGTTAAATATATGTCCCAGAGGCTTAAATCTTTGGTCTGCTCATATGCCAGTTGAGCCCTGAATCTCAGCAGAGTTGCAAAACCTACTCACCAGTTCATCAGAGTCACCCAGGACAATTAACAAAAGGATGATGATGGACAATGCCCATTCCCAGAATCCGAGAGTGTATGTAACCAAAAGCAATACAGTTCCATCCATCTGCCCCATGGGACCTAGGCTGTCTCTCAATCAGAGATAGGGCAGGCATCACCAGCCCTAAATCCTCAAGATTGAGGAATGAACAAAGATAAAGGGGCAATGCAACTATGGACTAAAGCAGATGTGATTATTCTTGCAATGGAAGAACTTGTATCTTGATATAAAGGCGGTGGCCACCAGAGGTTCTGAAGGGAGGTAGAGGAAAATATAGGTACAGCATGTGGAGCATTCTTGAGATATTGGAATTGTCCTGCATGACATTGCAATGATGGATACAGGCCATTATACATTTTGTCAAAACCTAAAAAATTGTGTGGAACAAAGTGTAAATTATAATGAAAGCTATAGTCCTTGGTTAGTACAATGCTTCAATATGCGTTCATCAATTGAAACAAATGTACACACTAATGAAAGATGTTAATATTAAAAAGTGGGGGGTGTGGTATATGGGAATCCCTATATTTTTTATATAAATTTATGTAATCTAAAGCTTCTTTAAAAATTTTTAAATAAAAAACCCTCACCATCAAATACTATTGTGAAATTTCAGATCACCAAGATTAAAAATTAAATATTAGTTAAAAGATTGTAAATCTTCGGAAATGAATAGAAATGGTTAAAGCATTAAAAATGTAAATATCTGGACAAAATATTAGTAAACTGAATCTTGTAATGAATAGAACAACATACCTCAAAAAAATCTCAAAGAAAACAAAAACAAACAAGAAAAAAGTAAAAGGAAATATAAAAACAAAATATTAAAAAAAAGAGAAAAGAATTTAAATGTTCTCTGAAAGAAAAAGAGGTTTCCTGTGAGGGATTAAATAGCAGAAAAATATCAGAATCATCAACAACAACACTGCAAATACAAAATAGCGTTATACTACTTTCAAGTGGCTGAGGGAATATTTTCAACTCTGAATTCTGTTCCTGCTAAATTGTCAATCAACTGTGAGGACAGATAAGAATGCTGACCTTTATATCCCAGGAATCTTATCTTGCTAAATTCACTGGAGACATTCTCTAACAAGACAAGAGAGTCCTGAGAGAGAAGATACAATTCAGGAAGCAGTGGAGCAAACCCAGAGAAGGAGTTTAGGAACTCTCAGTCAGGAGGCTCCACCCCAGGCCCAGGGAGGCCTCATTCCAGATGGAAACAGGAAGGACAGTGCCCATCAGGGAGGTCTTCAGATAGAAAGCTTGAAATGCTGGAAGAAATTGAGGATATGATGAAAGTAGATAATGTAGGAGAAAAGAAAGGCATGAGAAACTACAGGAAAATCAAAGGTTGAAGAGAAGAAAATAAATATATACAGAAAGTCTTAGAATAATAGAGAATTTAGGTGATAGGATGAATTGATAGTGCCAGTATCTTCTTTACAAGGTGGGAGGCTGCAAGATTTTGTTATATTTTTTAAGGAATTGAACACTACAATGATAAATAGGAAAGAAACAACAGTAATTATATTTCTAACATGGGAAATGGTGTAGGAGACCTGGAGAGTCTAAGAAGCTCAAACTTTCTGTCCAACAGGTGGTAACAGGTGAGGTCATGGGGCACTGGAGGAGGGAGCAGAGCAGCAGTAACTCCTTCCATTTTAACTCCTCCTACACTGTCTTACAATTTAACCATGAGCATATTTCACTGTGCAAAATAAATTAAAATTAATCAGAAATAGCTGTTGGAAAAGCCTCTCTTCCAATGACACAATTTCTGGGTCTGATCAGACAAAACTGGATGAAAGTGAACATCCTGTCCCTTCCACCCTTCTACATCCTAAAACAAGGGGCAAATGGGTCATGATATCTGTTGCAGAAATAATTGTCCTGTCTAGAGCAGAGCCACCTATGGGGCTGGGATCATCAGGGCAGTGCTGTCCAGATGGGGTATCATGAAGTCCAGCTCCTGTCTCTGGACCAGCTACTCACTTTAGAAATAAACTGCCATGGGTGATGCCAGTGTGAGAGACATCAGCCACGATCTTGAGGTGGTCAATGTGGGGTCTGCCAGGTTGCTGCCAGCAGTCAGAGGGCATTGGCCAGTCCCAGGACACATGGGGCTCCAGGAGTCAGTCTGGAAGCCCAAACCCTCCACCAACACCACAGTGCCTTACAGAGACCTGTGGAGAAAGCAAACACCACCCCTCAGTGAGCAGAGGCTCCTGCAGGTTGGTGCCTGGGAAGAAATTCCAGCCACATTTGGGAATCTGTGTTCCCATCTGGGCTGAGCTCTGACTGGCTGTGGGGTCCACACATCAGTAGTCAGGCTGTGCTTCCCTGTCCTCCTGCAGCATGTGAGATGATAGGACTAGAGGCTGGGCCTGAGGGGCTGGCCCCAGGGACACTTAATATGGTTGCTGGAAACCTGAAACTCATTAGCAGTTGTGTTTAAAATGGCTGCAAATGGAGCACTGGTACAACACTCAAAAGTGAGAAGGATTAACAACAGCAACAAAGTGGAGTCAAAAAATGATGGTGCATTAAAGGAACACCAGGCAGCAAGTAAGTAGTGATTTACAAAATTAATATTCATTGCATGTTCACTGTCTCTCAGACTGAGCTCCAAACCTTTGGTTAATCCCAGATAACCTCTAAAACAACTCCTCACAGCAAGTCCTATCACTAGCCCCATTTCACATGTGGGAAAACAGAGGCACAGAGAGGTCAGGTGAACCTGCTCAAGGTCACACAATGACCTAGGCCCAGGCCTGGAAGTGAATAAGCCAGGAAGCCATGAGAGATTTTGATATCAGAACATTTAAAGGAAATGAGGAACGGATGCACAACAGTGTCATGGGGAGACCAGGACAGTGTCCTCTGCCTGGGATGGTGTCCCAATCCTGTCTTGGCCAGCCTTGAGCACTGCCAGCACACTCCTTATTGTTCCATCATCTTCATGCTCCTCAAAAGAGGAGCATGAAGGTGCAGGTATGGTTCTCAGAAACACTGCTTGGGGCAGAGGAGGAACTGGGAATCCATTGGTTGTAACTAATTCAATGACATTTGAAAAATATTACTAGAAATAAACTAGAATGACAGATGCACATTGTACTTCTAAGTCTGCATCTCCCATAATCAGAAGGAAGCTGCCCCAACCTGTACCTATGGGGGCTCCTTCCATCCTCAGATACAGCTCTCTCTGTTCTCAGCTGCCATGGACCACCCTCTCCCAGCCCTGCTCTCCTGTCCTCAGAGCAAAGCAGGTGCTGAATGGGTGAGGTGGTCCTGCTGGTCATGGATACAACAATACCTGGGAGCCAGAGGGTTTCAGAGTGTCTCATCTCCAGGAAATTCTGGGGCTTGGGCCAGTGGTTCCCACAGTCCTTGGGTGGTCTCCCAGGGCTGTGGAGGGCCATTTCTCTTATGAATCTTATGAGTTTCTTATGGCAGTGTCAGAGGGAGGGGAGGCTAGGAGCTCTAATGCCTGGCCTCCTTCCACCAGCATAGTAAGGGCTTCTTAGAAGATCACAGCGCCTGCTCATTGGGAGAGGGCATAACTACTGCTTCAATCCACTATTCTTTATCAGTTGGTCTCTCTTTGGTCTTAACCAACAAACCAAAATTATGAATTCAGGACAACCACATATGTGAAGCATGTCAGAACCCAGCAGCCCACCCTCAAACTGTGATGAGCTTGGGCCCTCAGGCCACTCACCTGACCATGCAGGCCTGTCCCCACACTGGATGTTAATATGTTGTTTACCTGATGGCCCTGGCAGGGCTTACTGCAGGCTCAGGATGAGGGAAATTTGGATCACTGGAAGTTGTCAAACCAATTGCAGACCTGCTTGACCATCAAGGTCATCTCCAATTCCAGGTGCTCCTGCCCAGGACAAGACACTAAGTCAGACCAAGTCTGCCCTAATCTCTTGAAGAACAATTGAGGCAGGGTCTGGGAGTGCCTGAAGGCTGCCACCTACCTGTTCAACTGTTTGTTCCCAAGCATTCTTCTAGACAAGACAGAGGCAGGTTCTGCAGGGAAAAAGAGGTGCAGCCCCTGCTGTGTGGATCTGACAACCATGGGGGTCCATGGAGCAGACCCTGCTGCCCAGGTGCCCACCTCCCAGATGGTACCCAGAGGCTTCCAAGTGTACCTGGGGACCAGTTCCATCTATGCAGTCCAATGTACCCCATGTGGATGGATGGTCAGGGAGGCTATGGGTCTTCTCCAGTTAATTCCCAACCCTCACTCTTTCCACAGTGACAACCCACTGCATGTGCTGGGTTCTTTCCAAGCTTGATTATGGCAACTCCAGCTTCACAGGTCCAGCAACAGGCCCTGAGTATGGCCAGACTTCAGGCTGGTTTCCCTGCAGAGCTGCAGATACCGTTTAAAAATCCCAGTGTCCTGGGGTCAGCAGAGCCCCTCTGCTGTGGACAACACAAATAGTTCCCAGTGGGGTACATGTCTGTCTGTGGGTCTCCCCCAGTAAGGCCAGACCCCAGGGGCTCCCACCTGACCTGGTGAGTTTTCTCTCTGCATTAGAAGGGCGAGAGCCCAGAGAAGAGCCAGGATGGGGCAGAGTGAGCAGGTGCTGAGACCTGGGTGTCCCAGCAGGGGTCCTCCTCCTCCAATGAGGGCTGCCTGCCCTCCTGTCCCACCCCATGCTCACTCCTGCCCCCTGCACAATGACTATCCACTGGTCCCTGACTGGCAGGACCCCTACCTGCTGGGCTCACAGGTCCCTGTGTGGGTTTCTCTCCCTGGTGATCCCTTGCTTGTTATCCTTCCCCCCACATGGAAAGTGCTCAGGGCCTGTACACAGGAGATGGTAAAGATGCATGGGTTGAAACCATCTGACTGGCAATATTTTGGCTCCATGTGACAAAACAAAGCCTCTCTGTGTGCAGATTGTCCACTTGGGGTAGTGATCACAAGCCCCTGTCCTTCCTGGGACCACCAGCTCACTATAGTTGGGGATCTCTCAGGAGACCTGGGGCAGATCCTACAGGGGAGACTCCTGGAGGAGCAGCCTGGGTGAGAGAGCAGCCTGTAGGGGAAGATGTTCAGGGGTGCATCCTCAGGGAGAAGCACCTTGGGGGAACATCCTGGAATTCAGTCTCTTGGAAGGGAGATCCCCAGGGAAGGGACAGCCTATTGGGAGAAGTAACCTGGGAGATGAGCATTCTGGGGAAGAAATGGGCTCAGGGAGCCATTCTGGGGGAGATGTATCTCAGGGGCAGGAGTGACATGGAAATTCCTGGGTGGGAGGAGTTTGGGGGGTATCTTTTGGGGAGCATCCTGGGGGCAGGATTCTATTCTGGGGAGCTGCACTGTGAGAGGCAACCTGTGGAGTATGCTAAGAGGAGCATCCTTGGGGAGAAGGAGCATCATGGAGATGGAGCAGTCTGGGTGGGAGCTTTCTAGTGGGCATCCTGGGAAGGAGCAGCCCAGGGAGGGCACAGCCTGGGGAAAGAAGCCCCACCCTCCACTCTCACACTTTGGGCCCTGTTGGGGCTGGTGCCCACACCCAAGGTGAAATCCTGCAGCTCCTGGTGAACCTCTCTGGGGAAGTTCTGGCTCTTTAGGCCCTCTGGGCAGAGGGAGGAGGGTGGTGGGTGCCTGGACAAGGACAGTGAGGAGGAAGGTTCTGAGAACAGGAACCCCCAAGTCTGCTGCCTCCTCTCCCACTCACCTCTCTTCCTGAGTCTGGGGAGAAGTTGTGACCAGCTGCCTCCCATAGACTCAGAGGTGCACAGGCAGAGATGCTGGCCACCTGCAGACCCCAGGTGAGGGCCATAGGTCAAGGGCAACAATAGGGCTCCTGAGACCCCAAGGCCCAATCCTGAGCCCAGCTCCTTCACTGGAATCCTAGAATCCTGCTCACCCCCATACACAAACTTGGCATGCAGCTCTGACCTGTGGAAGAGGAACAGCATATTGGGGTGAGTGGCTAAAGGATCGGCTGTCAATTATTCAGTCACTTCTCCCCTGGAACTTTCCCTCATTACCCCAGAGTGGGAGACCCTTAGGGCAAGGGTACCCCTCCTAGTGACACCAGTGTGGGGGTCACTGAGGGTGGGGTGACCTCTCCTAGTGATCCCATAAGTGGGAATCTCTGAGGCAGGACCACCCCTCCTAGTTACCCCAGCAGCCCCAGGACCCAGGCAATGCCTGCTGAGCAGTCAATGGGCAATTGGATGAGTCCAGCCCACACAGCACAGAGGTTCCCAGGTGCTGCTCCCAGGCAGGACCTGAGTGGGGTGGGACCCTAGGTGTGGGGATCCTGGAGTGGATGGGACCTGCAGTGGTGCCCTGTTCTGAGGGGCTTGCCTTTGAAACCACAACCTTGACTGACAGAGCAGGGTGATGACCCTGGCTCAGCAATGGCACATTGTGGTAACTGGAGTAACACTGGCTAAGGGGACACTTCTGATATCTTCTGACTGTTCAATCCCCATTGGGTTCTCCTGCTCCACATCCCCAGCTCTGTGATCGCAGTCCCTGGGCCATGGAGGAGCTCTGTGGGGTAAGTACAAACCCATGCCCAGCTCACACCTCCTCCTGGGGGGAGCCCTGTGGGGTAATCACAAACCCAACCTGTGCACACTCCCTTCTGCAACAGAACCTCTGCAAAGGGGTCAGTGTGGCCATGCCCATGCTCTTCCTGTCCAGCTCATAGTGGATGTCATTCCAGAGCTACCCCAACTCTTGGCTACTTCCAGGTGGTAAATGACAACCCTGCTGGAGACAGCATGCTGAGCCCTGGCTGCCTTCATCCTGCTGAATAAATGAGAACTGGAACCCAAGCTCCTGTCCTCCAGGAAAGAACCAACACCTTCTGTGCCTGGCCAGGATACATGGATCACCTCAACATAACACAACCTGCTTCCATTAACTGGACTTTCCAGTGTTGGCCTGGGTATGCTGGCCATTTACACAACTCCATCAGCCATCCTAATATGTTTTCCCAGTATCCTGCACTGGCCTTGAATGCCACAAGCATTCACTGACCATGTATTCTTGGAATGGTTGTGGTGAGGAGGCCAAATTTTCTTCTGGAGACAGTGAGAATTGTTCAGCATTCTCTCCATGGCATTATAAAAACCCTGAGCCACTGACAGTGACTCTTCATGGCTGTGAGACCCTTTCCTGGACCTCTGTGGTCATAGTTTTATCAAGTCCCCACCTATGGGAGCTGTCAGGGATAGTTCATGGAACCTCCCCACCTGCCCCAATTGGGCTGCACAGGCCAGAATCATCCCTGTCCTTGGAGAGGTGTCTCTGTCATACCTTCAGGCCTCAGCATAAAGGGTACCCCTCAGGGAGACCTCCAAGAACCACCCACTGAGCTAGTGACACCTCTCCCTTGGTGTCAGCTATCCCATGACCCCAGTGGCCTTCATGGTCCTTATTACAATTCTGATCAGGTCTTCACTTGTCTGTCCCCATCACTCATTTACATTGGCAAATGCATAATGACTGAGCTCTCCTATGGTCCAGGTATATGGGGGATGTCAGTGGATCCTGTGATGGGCAAAACACAGGCAGCTCCTCCTCATGGGCCTGCAGTGCAGTGAAGGGAGAAGGACAATGCCGAGATAAACTAATAAATGGGATGTTAATTATAACCAAGGAAAGAGCTTTGGAGGTGGTAACAAGGATGAGCTAACTGGATGGGGCCAGTTGTGACAGTCTCCCCAAGGAGTGGCACTGACACAGAAACCTCATGGGTCAGAAGTCCCCAGCCAGACCAGGAGCCAGGCTCCAGCCCCTAGAAGGGGAAATAGCATGTGCAAAGGTCCTGAGGAGGGGAATGAGCTCAGGTGGTCTAGGACAGAAGGGCAACCAGCATGGCCATTGGGAAACCAGATTGGCAGCAGGCAAGGCCTGAGTGAGGGGACTGGGAGACACTGAAGCAAGTACCTGTTGTGACCCCCTTTGCACCTGCAAAATCCCCATGGCAACTGAGTTAAGAACACATTCTAGAGGCAGGAGAAAGTGGGTTGGGAATGTTTTTAGGGACACAGTGTGTTAGCTTTGTGGAGGGGGGAGCAGAAATAGAAAGAACTGGGTGGAATAGAGGAGCATTCTGAAGGTAAAATCAACATAAGTTATGCATGAATTGTATTATGGGGTGAAAGAGAGGGGAAAAGAGACCTCACAAGTCTCATATGAAACACTTTGTGCCAGGTGTTCTTTGGAATTCAGGATTGTAAAAGTTTAGGAAGATATATGAGGACTACACCATGTAAACTGTACCACCCCAATGTCATCTTGGCCAGCATCCCATAATCACATGAATCACCATACTAATTAGGAATATAAAGGCCTCAATATCTTCATGCCAAGATGGGTCAGATTTGCTGCTAAATGAGGTCAGGGGCCTTAGGCCCCCAGATGTATTACCTGGATATGTGCTGGGCAATCCTGCCTATGTTCAGGATGCCCTCTTGCCCTCCTGCCCCCTGCCCCACCCTACCTCTAGGAGCTGGCAGACATCTTGGTGAAGCTCCAGCTGGGGCAGGTGGAGCAGGCTTTCCAGCAGGGCCTCACCCAAGGTCCCTACCTAGGTGTGGCTCACCTGCAGGTTCTGGCACAAGCTTCTGATCAGTGCCACCAGGAAACTCTGCATAACCTCTTGGACAGGGGGTCTGCTCTGCCAATAAAGAGAATAGTGAGGAAAGGAAGGCTCATCACCATGCACCACCCACACACTTCCCAACCTCAGACCACCTCCATGAGGCACCTCAGAGTGATATGAGCCTTCAGGAGAAAAGCTAAGGGAAAGGGGTCTGTAGCCCTTGAGAATTTCCTCCCAAACCCCCAAAGTTTGTCCAAGGCAACTCTGACCAAGCATTAGATGAGTGCAAAGGGCTGCCCCCACATCTTATATCCATCCATTAGCCTCTCCTCTGCCTCCAGCCATGCTGGCCCAAGCACTTAAGAGTCCCATCCTTAGTACCCTGTTCATGTGGCCTCACCCAGACATTCTGTCCCCTGGCACTTAGTGTTCTCCATGCTGGTCCTGCTATTGGCACTTGAAGTTCAGGTCTGTTTCCTTCTCTGTGCTCATGGCTCAATGGGCCCACCACCTGCCTGATGAGGATTTCCCCAGCAACGGCCACAGGGATGTCTCATGACTTCCAGAGTAGTCATAAAGCACCCAGACAGGGCTCACAGATGTTTCCATTGCAGCAAAGAACCAACTGAAACACTGGGACTAGCATCACAGTCTCCTTTTGCGTACTTTGACTCCAGAGGTAGAAGCAACAAACTTTTACTCAAAAAATACTGAAAAACACAAAGAAGTAAAAGTTTCCCTAGTCTAACAAATGAACAAAAGACACAAAGGAAGGAAAGCCCCTACTTAACAGTGCCACTTGCTGACCCTGGCTGTGTGAGGTCCTGAGCATGAGCTTTGGCTCACTTCCCTGCATGAGAACATGGGAAGCAGCCCATAGAGCCTCCTACTTGGCAGGTGTGGATGTCCAGCTGCAAGAGTTGAGGTAACTTCCAAAGATTGTTAGGCAGTTGACCCCAACAAGCTGGTCTCCATGCCCAGGAAACAACTCCATCTATGCCCAAAGAACACACTACAACCTGGAAATTATGGATTCTGCCCACTCAGACACTCTTCTCAGCTTTCCAGAGCTAAGTGCTGGCTGGTGGGACTCATGGGCTTTCTGCATTTCCCTCAGTTTCTACAAATTTCACAATGTGCATACACCTGTTTTCACATCAGAAACAGGGAGAGGAACTGACTGTATCTGCCACCCTGAGCCTGCCTGATATCACACCTGTAGCCTTGCCCATATACCCAGTCCTGCCACATGTTCTACCAAGGAAGACTAGAGTTTGCCGAAGCATGTCACTCCATGGACACTTAGGTGTCTCCTAGTGCCTGCCTTTCCAAACAGAATGCCTTTCTTCACATCTGAACTCTTTTTTCTATAAGATGAACTTTTAGGAGTGAAGATAAAGTAGAGTGGGATATGGACATCAAAATTATTCAACAATATGGCCAAACTGCATTCTAAAGGTCAGCAAGAACCTACAAGTCCATAAAGGGCACATGGCTGGGCCTGTCTGTCCTGCACACCCAGTGGTCTACTCTTTCTCATTCTCATGATCCTGGCTGACTTTGGCCAGTGCCCTTGGAATTCCCAGGCTGGTTCTTGCCAGCCCCAGATGCTGCTCCTCCTTCCCTCTGTACATTGCCCCACCAGTGTGACTTGCTGTAGTCTCTGGACCCCACCTCCCAGATTTTAGTGGCCCACATCTCCCCGGACCCTTACTGGGGACCTTGACCTGCAGCTCAGGGGGAGCGATGCTGTTCTGTGCACCTCACCGACCTCAGGAGGCTCTGGACTTCAGATAAAGGGTGGAAGACCCCATACCCATCAGCAAAAGAGTGGTGTTTCTGGGACTTCCACTGGGGTAGGTCTCTTCTCACCACCCCCATTTGCTTCAGTACAGACCCATCCCCCACCAGACTCTTGGAAGAGGCAAGGAATGGGGAGGGGTAGCTGGAGGGAAGAAGCCAATGCAAGTGAGCAGTCTCACCTAGACACCAAAATTTAAGATCAAAATGGGTTCATTTGTGGACTCTGGTTTTGAATTGGGCCTGGGCATTTCAAGGCCTGGGTATTTAAGGGAGGAATGCAGTAGAGGAAACCTGCTGGGTATCTGCACTGCAGGGTCCCCCACCTGCCCAGCACTCTGATATCTGTTGGGGGCAGGCCCACAGCTCTGCATGTAAAGGCCCATGCATGCCCCACCACATCCTGCTGTGGTGGTCCCACTTCTTAGAGCTGCAGGACTTCCCTCGAGTCCTGCACATCTGGCCGTCCCCCCAGCTGCCCCCACCCAGACTCACCTGAGGATCCTGGGCTAGGCTGCTACCCGATGCCATTTCCATCCATTCAGGCTGAGCATATGCTCAAATGCCTCCATCTGCATTGTCAGGAAGGACACGGTGCCAAAGCTGTACCAATGCCCACAGCCAGGACTGCATGGGGTCATGGGCACTACAAATGTGGGCAGTGCTTGTGCTCAAATCCCACCCAACCCGACACTGCCCCTTTAACTGGGTCTGCATTGTTTACTGTAAATGGGAGTTGGGGATGCCCTTGGCAGTTTGCAAAGCCCCCAGGAATTGTGTTTCCTCCAGGAAGGGGTCTGGGCAGTTCCTACCAGAGCTTCCAGACTCTAGAGTGAATGGTTCTCCGAGGGCCATGGGTGGCCCAAGTTCCCCTAAGCTCCTGTACCTTCTGCACCTTCTTTGTGCTCCTATCCTGCACACTCTTGTGACTTGCCAGGATGGGTTTCTGCTGGTGGGGGTGGTGTCCTCAGGACCTTGAGGGAGAGCCCACCATTGGGAAATGGCCCCTGGGGAGTGGATGCTGGTGTGCAGGTGGGAGCAGAAGTGCACACAACCCAGTAGGCTGCGAGGAGGATGGGGAGCATCAGAATGCCCACCCATGCAATGAGAAGGGTGTTGGGAAGGTAGAGGAAGTGATGAACTTTGAAAAACCCCCACTCCTTTGATCCTAAGGTACTCTGCAGAGGCAAGGTTTGTTCTGGGGATGCTAGTTGTAGAAGGGGCCAGGATAGGAAGTCCCTTGGTCCATAGCTCCATGTCACTCAAGGTGAGAGATGGAGGCTTTGCATTGGCTTTTAAAGCATGGGCCAGGGCTACCGGAAAGAAAGAGTTCTGACTTCATGGCTTAGTGTGTGCAAAAGAATTAAGTAGGAAAGTAAATATTTTAGCATTAGCTCAAGTGAAAATTTGGGAACACCACAGGTCGCATGGGAGGTTTGGTACATAAACCATGGAAGTGCAGAGAATGGGCTCAGAGTGAGGGGAAGACCACTTCCTGGCCTAAAAGGTGATTAGGATAGATTGTACAACAAAAAATGGTGTGCTATGAAACAAATTTTAAGAAAGGAGCCCACCTGGAGAGTGTGGAAGTAGAATGAAATATGCCACATTACTGAACCCTGGTTGCTCCTGGAGGGATGAAATAATAAAGCATATTCATTTTCTCCTTTTTGTTTATCAACCATTTCTAATTTTTATAAAATGATAATGTCATGATTTTCTATTTTTAAGTTTATTTTTAAGAAGTAGAAAGCAAAATGGATAATATCAGGGTTGGGTCAGAGCCATCGTGGCCAATTGTACTGAGGTTCAAGCATTGGAAAAAGGGTGAAAAGTGGATGAGATGAGAGGATTTCAGTCTACATTTGAGTATTTCTTTTGCTGTGGCAAATCTTCCACTTACAGTGAAATTTTCTGGGAATGAGGTCATGGGGCCTTTCTCTAACACACACTAGATGCTTAGTGTAAATACTCATCACCCATAAAGTATTAATAAATTTTAACTGGTAATGTAGCATGCCAAAATGAAAAATAAAGTACCATGTACTATTAAATTAGATTTAAAAACAATTCCACAAATTCTATGATTCTAATTTTCACTGTTTGAAAAGCAGTTACTTTTTTTGATTGCTTTCAACTCAGTTAAGTTCCATTTCTCTTTACAGTGTCTTAGTTGACATTTTGAGCTAGGCTGACTGTTCCCTATTTACTATCAAGAAATAGGTCTAGTATATTTTAAAACATTTTCCTAAAGACTTCTCCCAGTAAGTGGCAGCTCAGAATTTGAACCCATGATTGTCAGACTCTAAAGCCCACATTCCTAACCTCAGCTTTTCAGCACAAATTCTTCTAAGCCTTCTTATCTAATGGAGCTTGGTTTACCAGCAGAAGTCAGTACCAACATGCATTTAACCACTGCATTTTGCAAACCTAGGCTGTTGTTCACCTTCTACATTCTCTGTAATGTGAAATGTAATCTTTAGCACATCTTAAACATACTTGCCCAGTATTTCTCAATTTTCTATTCTCCCTTGAACACAGACTATATCTGGGGTGGATTCTCAAGTCAATTATTTAATAGCTGTGTGCCCTGGGAAACTTCCCAATCCTCTGTACTATCTCTTCTCTTCTGAAAACTAGGAATAGTCATAGGATAAGATCGGTCTCATCAATTTGAGATTGTTGGGACCATAACGGTCATCACCATTTTGTTTCCTGCACAAATTGTTAATTTTTAACACATTCAACATCTGCTAGGGCAAGTTGCCCTTTATTTCTTTTCCTCTTCAGAAAATCTCTGGCACTTTCTGTATATTCCTCCATAATAGTGAGCTGAACACAATTGTTTTAACTCCTGAAGACAGAAGGCTGAAAGACCATCTAGATCAGCCTCCTAATGAACCCACCTCTCCACTCCATGGAAATAAGTTCCACAGGGGCTGCCCTGAGGAAACCTCTGACCAGGGTGTTGACCTTGAAGCCTTCCTAATGGTCCTGGGGTAAAATCACTTTGTTTCATGTATATACTGTTTATTCTTAGCAGTTTATCCAGTATCTGATAGGGTATGTTCCCTTTATTTCTTTCCCCCTTTATAAATTTTCTGAACCCACCTGCCAGGCACCCCAATTCCTTTTGGGGTCCAAAGCTGCTCTGCAAAGAAAGCCCCACATTCTTCCCAGTGCTTATGACCTGGGTCATCCAGCTCTCCTGCAGTGTGGGTCCTCTCCTTTGTCCCTCACCTACCACTCAGATGCTCCCAAAAGGATTCATCTGGGGCCCTTGGGCTCTGCCACATCCACTAATAAATCTGCCCTCAGTGCTGAGCAGTACACTCTCTGCCTCCTCACCTTGTGCTTTCAAACTATGGAATATCATTCAGACATATGGAAAAATAAGGTTCTGATATATTCTACAATTGAAATCATTACTGTGTGAAATAAGCATGGCACTTAAGGAAATATAATATATGATTCCAGTTATATGACATATCTAGAATAGCAAATTCACAGGCAGAAAGTAGGTGAGAGATTACCAGGAGATGGGAAGAGGAAGGAAGGTGCAGTTGTTGTTTGGTAGGTACACTTTTTATAAATTTTAGAAATTGTGTAAACAAATAATAAAGCAAAACCCAAACCCAACTCAACTACTGACTAGATTAACTCAGCCTCCCACACCAATGGCCTAGCAGAGGAGGCATGAGCCTCATGAAACAAAAACACTATCATCTCACTTTTACTGTCATACAGAATATGGCTGGCATTTGTCCAAATATCACCACAAAAAAAAGTAAGAGAAAAAAAACACTGTCAAGAGAGAAAGTGATCAACAAAACTGAACTCAGATAACAAACCCAAATTTTGGCATTATGCACCAGGGAATTTTATTCTTTTTGCTAAAAATTTATTTCCAACAGGGAATCTTAAATAACTATAAATTATGTTAAACACTTTAGTGGGAAAGGTGGACTCCAAGCTTGAACAGTTTGGAAATTTAGCAGAGAGATGAAAACAACAATAATCAAGTAGAAATGTAGGAAAGAAACAATAACAATTTCCCTCTCCCTCTCAAAAAGACAGAGATGAAAGATGCCTTCTATGGGTGGGCTCACCTCTAAACTCAACTCAGCCAAGGAAAGAATCATTGAGGACATGTCAATAGGAGTTATCCAAGCTGAAATAGAAAAACTGTAATATGAAACAGGACCAGGCGTCCAAGAGTCCAAGAGCTGTGGGACCATATCAAATGACCCAACAAATATATAATTGGGATCCCAGAAGAAGAGCAAGAACAGAACAGAAGAGATATTGGAATATGACTTGAAATTTTCTGAAATTAATAGAAGTCATAAAACTACAGATTAAGGAAACTCAGAGCCTAAAGCAGGATAAATATCAACTGTACACACACACACACACACACACACACAAACACACACACAACACATCTAACCATATATTCAAAGTGCTGAAAACATGACATACAGGGGAACAAAAGTCAGGAGTGCAATAGACTCTTGTCAGAAACTATGCAAATTGGAGAATGAGCTTTAAAGTGACTAAAGGAAAGTCACTTTAACCTAGAAAAAATATCTTTCAAAAATGAAGGAAAAATTAAGAATTTTCATAAAAAATTAAACCCTTTAAAAATGAAAGGTTTTGAATCACCCAATACACGCTAAAATAATTCTTCAGGCAAAGGAATGACACCAGTCCAAAAATTGGTTCCAAAAAAGAAATGAAGAGCATGGAAATGGTAAAAATGAAGGTGAACATTTAACATAGACAACCATTTTTAACCACACTAAAAGATAACTGATTGTCTAAAGAAAAACTTGGCATTGTTTTGTGTGTTATGGCATGAGTAAAAGCCAAATGTATGACAGTAAGAGCACAAGGGATGGGAGGGAGGAACTGGACATGGACTGTTAGGTTCTCACACTACATATGGATAGGTGTAATGTTCCTGAAGTTAAACTGGATGTGTATCATAAGGCCTTGGGTAACCACTAGAAAATAAACAATTAAATAGGGGTGTAATGAAAGGGTCCTTATGCAAATTAGTTGGCCTAAGCAAGGCATCTGGCAATTATGCTCCATGAACAGAACCTGGTCTCTAAGCTACCTGTCCCCCTCCCCACTTCTGACTTAGGACCAGAGGAAAAGAGAGATTATAGCCAGTGAACAGGGCCTTGTCTGGGTGCAATGCTGCTGCTCAGCTCCCTTGTAGCCTGAACCAAAAAGAAAATATCAGTAATGCTGACCTGCCTATATTTAAAATTTTGATATTTTTATCATCACAAATTCATTGACATCAAGATATTACTTATTTTGATGACTCAGTTTTTTGATGCTTCACTCACCTTACCCTACTCCCAGCCCTCTTTGGAAGATAAAGCACTCAGAGAAGCATGATCTGGTCCTATGGACCCAGGTTTCAAGGAGGATGAGCTCCCACCTGTGATGTCCTTGCTCTGAGCAGTGTGGCTGGAGCCCAGGGTGACAGAGGAGGAACTTCATGGGAGTTCTGGACTGGCCTTGCCGGACTTTATCTCACCTGAAAAACCTCTGTCTTCAACTGGAGGCCTAGATTCCTCAAACCCAGCTGACTCTTTGAGTAATGTCATAAGCTTGAATCATTTCTGTTACACCAAGAAAAATGGCTGTACCTAAGTATTTGTTTTAGTGCTGGGGTCACTGTAAATTGAGGCTCTTCTTTTCCCATTCCCTGCCCCCACCCCACTCCAGCCATTTATGTTCCCTCTGGCCTCCATGAAATACTACCTTGAACATTTCTCCTCTCCTATAAGGTGTCTGTTTCACACATAGCTACACAGAAGCCTGGGTCCTGGGGATTTTGTTACAGTAAAGGGTCTAGAAGGACTGTGCCCAATAAAACTGGTACATATTAGTAAAGGATACAATTCATCCAAAGTGTACAATGGTATTTGGTATAATCATATAATTGTGCATTCATCACTTTAATCATTTGTAGAGAATTTTCATTATTTCAATAATAATAATAAACAAAAAACAGACAAATAAACAAACAAGAAAATTCTTCAATGATCAATCTCTCTACACTTTTCCTGCTTTACATGGTTGCTATTTCTGGCAAATCTTGTACATTTTTTAATTTATTAAGCAGTGCTACTTCAATATATTCACATACCATACACTCTATCCAAAGTGTATAATCATTGGCTTTTAGTATAATCACAATGTTGTATATTCATCATCACAAAGTTTTAGAACAATTTTATTCCTCCAAAAAGAAAAACTCCAAACCCCTTAGCAGTCCTTCCCTAGCCTTACATAACTACTGATCTAATTTTAACTTTATGAATTGATTTATATTTACATTTTATATAAATGAAATCATACAATATGTAGTATTTTGTGTCTGGTTTCTTTCACTTAGCATAATGAGTGTAATGCAGGAAGTTTGAGCCCAGGAAAGCTGACCAAATACTTTGATATTTCAAAGAAACCACATGGGGAGGCCAGCAGCAGTCATGCCATTTATTATACTCACATGTCTTGATGAAAGCCATTGGGCAGCAACTGTACTGTACAGCAGGATGACAAAGATTATATAGGGCTAGACAGCACAAAGAAGGGGTTTTACTAAGGCATAGAGCAGCTCAAGGGTGCACATAGCCTTGTAAATGATTAAGAGTGAGGGGAAGCACATGCAGGTTAATGGTTACTACACCAAAATTCCTATGTTGTAGTGGAACCTTCCAGGATGGACTGCTGGCCAAATCCACACCACCCTTTCCAGCAATCTACACAAATTAGTGGGAGGGTAAAGCAGGCATTTCATGCCTCTACAAGAGGTTTTCTTTGTCTGATATGAACATCTTGTAGAATTAACATACATTTGTTCAGCTTCAAGGAAAAATGGTCTTATATATCTAATTTTACCCATATTCATATTTCACATGTGGATTTACTATGCTATATAGTTTCATGTTACATTTTTTTAGCTTTCCTTTTAATAATATACATGAGCTTAGACTTTCCCTTTAAACTTCTTTCATAACCACAAAATAATACAGCTAGTTACTCAGGGGAGCCCTTAGGGAAGTTAACTTCCAGCCTTCTGTCCATAAAGAGATTTTTTAAAATGTGATCAACAAATTAGGGTTGAGGAAAGTACAGGAATTGCCACAAAATTTATGAAGGGGGAAAGGAATAAAGGGGAACATACCCTACCAGCTATTGGATAAACTGTTAAGAATAAACAGTGTATATGGGGAAGCAAAGTGATTTTACCCCAGGACTATTGGGATGGCTTCAAAGTGGGCAGCCTGGTCAGGGGTTTCCTCAGGGGAACCCCTAAGGAACTTAAATTTGTGGAATGGAGAGGTAGGCTCATTATGAGGCTGAGCTAGATGGTCTTCCAGCCTTCTGTCATCAGGAGTTAAGACAAATGTGTTCAGCTAATGATGATGGAGAAATGTGCAGGAAGTGCCAGAAATTTTCTGAAGAGGAAAAGGAATAAGGGATAACTTGCTGTACCAGATGCTGAATGTGTTAAGAATCAACAGTGTATAGAGGTTACAAAATTATGATGACTGTATTGATCTCAAATCTATGCGATTGATCCTATCTTATTGCTATCCCTAATTTTTAGAGAGGATAATTAAGTTGCCCAAGAACACAGCTATTAAGTAATTGACCTGAGAATCCACCCTAGATCTAATCTGGACTCAAGTAAGAATTAAAAAATGAGAAATACAGGGCATGTATGTTTAAGATGTGTTAAAGATTATATTTCACATTAAGAGCATGGAGGAGAAGGAGAAATTCTAGGTTTGCAATGGGTGTTGGTTAAATACATGTAACCAGACTCCTGCTAGTATACAAAGCTACATTAGGTATGAATTTGTCCTGAAGTGTTGAGGTTTGGAGTGTGGGCTTTAGAGTGTGATAATCTTGGGTTCAAATTCTGAGCTGCCACTTACTGGTAGAAGTCTTTTGGAAAGTGTTTAAAATTTCCTGGACCTGGTCCTTGATAGTAAACAGGGAAGAGTCTAACTCAAAATGTCAAGTTAGACACTGTAAAGAGAAACATCTTACCTGGGACTTACTGAGATCACAGCAACCAAAACAATTAACTGCTTTTCAAAGTATGAAAATTAGCATCATAGAATTTGTGGGACTATTTTTAAATCTAATTTAACAATGCATAGTACTTTATTTTACATTTTGGCAGGTTACATCACTGGTTAAAATGTAGTAGTACCTTTTGGGTGATAAGTATATTTACTGAGCACGTAGTGTGTCCTAGAGAAAGGTCCCATGACCACATTCCCAGAAAGTTTCACTGTAATTGGGAGATTTGCTGCAGCAAAAGAGCTGCTTAAATTCAGACTGAAATCCTCTCATTTCCATCCACTTTTCACCCTTGTCCAAATTCTTGAGCCTCAGTAAAATTGGTCATGACTGCTCTGACCCAACCCTGCCAATACCTCTATTTTGTCTTTCCACTCCTTAAAAATAAACTTAAAAATAGAAAAGCATGACATCATCTTGTAAAAATTAGAAAAGATTGATAAACAGAAAGGAGAGAATGCCTCATTATTTACTCTCTCCTGGAGCAACCTGTGTTTAGTAATATGGTACATATCATTTTACCTCTATACTTTCTAGGTGGGCCCCTGTCTTGAAAATTGTTTCATAGTGTACCATTTTTATTGTACAATGTTTCAGTATTACCTTTTAGGCCAGGAAGTGGTCCTCCTCTGACTCTGAGTCCATCCTCTACACACCCACAGTTTTTGTAGCAAACCTGCCACCAGATCCATGCAGTGTTCCCAGATTCTCACTTGAACTAATTCAGAAGAGTTTAACTTCCTATCTAATTCTTTTGTACGCACTAAACAGTGAAGTCACAACTCTTTCTTTCCAGATAGCCCTGCCCACCCTTTAAAAGCCAATGCAAAGCCTCCATCTCTCACCTTGAGGTCTTCTCTGCTTGTTGAGGCTCAAAATGCAGCCTTTCATTTGCCCCCTTAAAATGCAAGCTCCACAAGAGGAGAGGCTTGTATCCACCAGGAGATTTACCATTTACATATTCACTAGAAGATGTTTCAAGCCAGGATTTTAGCAGTTTAGCATTTATACAACAAGTACCTGACCAGGTCATGGAGAGCCATTAACACCCTCAGAACATCCTCTTGCCTCACTCCCTTTCTCTCCATTGTTCAGCTGAGCCTCCATGCCCATGGATAAGGAGAGGTCAGGCCTTCAAGGGGACAGCATAATGCTCAAAGGATCCAAGGTTGACCTGCAAAGCCCTGCTCTGTAGGTTGCTCCCTTCTCCACACTTCCAGCTTGTCCATCATGAACCCCCCACAATCCCTTTTGTGGAATTACCAGCATCTTCCACAGAAGCCCCTGCTCAGACATGGCCCACTGCCTCCTTGGGGTCTGGGTTTGCATAAGTGCTGTCTTCCTCCTCTCTAGCTCCTGGGAGCCAGAGAGCAGGGGTTGCCCACACTATGGAGCTAGGGACCAAGGGATTTCCTATTCCAATCACTTCTGCAGCTAGCAGCCTTAGAACCAACCTTGCCTCTGCAGGGTCAAAGGAGTGGGGGTTCAAAATTCATCACTTCCTCCACATCCTACCTTCCCCACCCACTGCAGGGGTGGGAGTTCTGATGCTCCCCCACCCTCCTCACAGCCTACTGAGTTGTGTGCACTTTTGCACCCACTTGCCCACCAGCATCCACTGTCCAGGGGCCTGGGTCCCAATGGTGGGCTCTTGTTCAGGGCCCTGAAGAGAGTTCTCCCACCAACAGGACCCTGGCCTTATAGGTCTCAAGAATGGGAAGGGTAGGGATGCAGAGAGCATTCAGGGTGCAGTACAGTGTGGGAGAACAGGGGGACCGGTCCAGCCCAGGACCCTTCACAAAGGCGTCCAGAAGCTCTGGTAGGAACTGCTTCTTCCCTTAATAGGGGAAACACAATTTCTAGAGGCTTTGCAAACTGTTAAAGGCACCCCCAAGTCCCACAGGTCAAGGGGCAGTGTAGACACTCATGGTGGGATTGGAGCAGGCAAAGCCCATATTAGTAACACCCATGATCCCACAAGGTCCGGGCTGTGGGCTGTGGCACCGCATTGGCACCCTGAACTTCCCCAAAGTCACCAGCAGAGGACTTCTGGAGAAAGTGCTTGGCCCTGAGCAGGAGGAAATGGTGGCAAGAGTGGCCTACTCAGGACCCCAGGGTGAGTCCAGTTGGGGGCAGCTGGGGGAATGGCCAGAGGCACAGGATCTGAGGGAAGTCCTGCAGCACTAGGAAGTAGGACTCCCACAGCAGGATGTGGTGGGCCATGTATGGACTTTTCCACGCAAAGTGGTGGGTCTGCCCTGACATATATTGGGATGTTGGGCAGATTGGGTCCCCTGCAGTGCAGATGCCCAGCAGGTTTCCTCTACTCAATTCCCCCTTAAATACTCAGCCCTTTAAAGGCCTTGGCCCAATTCAAAACCCAGGTCCACAAATGAATCAATTTAGATCCTAAATTCCAGTCTCTGGGTCAGACTGCTTACCTGCAGTGGAAGTCTTGCCTCCAGCTGCCCCTCCCCATTCCCTACCTCTTCCAAGAGTCTGGTGGGGAAAGGTCTGTGCTGAAGCAAATGGGGGTGGTGAGAGGAGCCCTACCACAGTGGAAGTCCCTGAATGCTGCTTTTTTAAAGGAGGTGTATGGGGTCCTTTGCCCCTTGTCTGAAGCCAAAGCCTTCTGCAGCTTGTGAGGGGTGAAGAACAGCATGGTCACCCCTGGGCTGCCAGTGAAGGCCCTGAGTCAGGGTCTAAGGACATGTGGGCCACTAAAGTCTGGGAGGGAGGATATGGAGAATAAAGTGAGTTACTCACGTGGGGTGATGTGCAGAGGGAAGGAGGAGCAGCAGCTGGGGCTGGCAAGAACCAGCGTGGGAATTCCAAGGGCACCTGTCAAAGGTCAGCCAGGTTGGAGAAAATGAGAAAGACAGCAGGCAACTGAGCAGTGGGACAGACAAGCCCAGGCATGTGTTCTTTATGGACTTTTAGTTCTTGCTGCCCTTTGGAATGCAGTTTGACCATATCAGTGAATAATTTTGATGTCCATATCCAACTACACTTTAACTTCACTCCTAGAAGTCCATCTTATAGAAAAAGGAATTATGATGTGAAGAAAGGCATTCTGTATGGAAAAGCTGGCACTAGGAGGCACCTAAGTGTCCATGGGATGACACACTTCAGCAAACTCTAGTCCTCCTTGGCAGAACACATGGAAGGACTGGGTAAATGGGCAAGACATTAGATGTAATATCAGGCAGGGCCATGGTAGCAGAGGAAGTTGGTCCCTCTCTTTTTCTTATGTGAAAACGGATGTTTGTGTACATTGTGAGATTTATAGAAACTGAGGGAAAATTCAGAAGGCCCAGGAGTCCCCCCAGCCAGTGCTAAGCTCTAGAGGTTCCAGGTGGAAGAGAACCCATGCCTCCCAGGGGGCAGAGTGGCCTGCTGGGTGTAGATGAGGTGGTGCTTGGACATGGAGACCAGGCTGCTGGGGTCACCTGCATGGCAACCCTAGGAAATTGCATCAACTCTGAGCTGGAAGTCCACACTTGCCAAGTGGAGCAGCTCTAGGCATCACTTCACAGGCTCCCATGAAGGGAAGTGAGCCAAAGCACAAAAGCAGGATGTGGCAGAGTCAACAAGTGGCAATGCTAAGCTGTGACTTTCCTTTCCTTGTGCACTTTTTTCACTATGGGGCCAGATTGAGGATGGGTCCCTCAACCATCTGAACCAGTGTGGCCCAGGGGGGCAGAGGAGAGGTTCAGAGACAGATGAGCTGTGCAGCATAGCCCTGGGCATGAGCATGGCCCTCAACCAGAGTTCCTTGAGGACTGTGTTCTTTGGGGGTTTGGGAGGAAATTCTCAAGGGCATTTACTTGGGAGGGCTGCATGGAGGTGGTCTGAGGATGGGGAGGGTGTGGGTGGTGCCACATGCATTGTGTGGTTCACAAGACAGTGCTGCAGTGATTGTTGTCTGTGTTGACAGAGTGGACCCCCAGCCCAAGAGGTGATGCAGAGCTTCCTGGTGTTGCTGTGGGAGAGTGGGATCTTCTGCCTACCAGCCCTGTAACTGTTGGCCCTTTGCAGGAAGGCTGTGCTGGGACTTGGAGGATGACCTCACCCCAGTTTAGCTCTTGGTGGAGGCCTTGCTGCAGAGTCAGCTCTCCCTTCACCTGCTCAA
Source organism: Tolypeutes matacus (assembly GCA_026826555.1). Classification (NCBI taxonomy): domain Eukaryota; kingdom Metazoa; phylum Chordata; class Mammalia; order Cingulata; family Chlamyphoridae; genus Tolypeutes; species Tolypeutes matacus. Next base: position 195,763 of record JAKSZT010054588.1, read on the forward strand.
CAGCAAGGCTGTGGTTCTGGTGTGTGTGCATGTGCTGGCCCAGCAGGAGCAGCACCAGCCTGTCCACCATCTCCTGGAAATGAGCCTGGGGCAGAAGGGCAGGAGGGCAGGGGGCAGTGTCTTTAGCTCATTCGGGTGGTCCAGAGTGGCCTCTCTGAGGAGGTGTCCCTTGCATTGATGCCTGAAAGTTAGATGGGGCCACCACACCAAAAACAGGAATGAGTCCATCCTGTGCAACTCAGGGTAAGTGGAGAGGTTCTGTGAAGGGTCCCTAAAGTCTCCAGGCAGACAAGGGCATGGTAAGCTACAATCTCAGAGGCCTGGGCATCATTCACTCAGCAGGGTTCTTGCAGCCATTAGGCCTCCCAGTCCAGTGAGATCAGGGCTTATCTAGCGTCCTTGGAAAACACTGAACATTCTCAGTGCCTCCAAAAGAAATTCTGGCATCTTCACCAAAATAGTTCCAACAACACTGGTTCAGTGAGTGCTTGTGGTGATAAAGGTCAGCATGGGCCATGGGAAGGCTTACTGTGGTGGCCAATGGAGTTAAGTAAATGGTGGGCAACATGCCTGGGCCAAGGCAGTGCATCCTTTTTTATCTAGAAATTCCAGTATGTGTAGAGAGGTCATTCCAAGGTGAGTGATCAGTGAATCATGCCACAGAATGTTTCCCTACTCCTGCTCAATCCAGAGTGCACAGCCTGAGCCCAGCCTTGCTGGGTAGGTGAAGGTCCTTCACAGGACATGGGCCAAGCACCCATGGGCTCCTCTCTCTGGGCATGGGGTCAGAAGCCCATCCTTTGCCTTCTCCTTGCCTTGTGTTCCCCATTGGTAGGATGAGGCTCAGGGCTGTGCTCAACTTGTCCAATGAGTGTGGCTCTCTCAGGGGTGATGTGACTGTGCCCCATGGTCCTGTGTAGTGACCCAGCTCCCACAGGGCCATACTGCCAATCGGTGTCAGGGATCACATCCTGGCCATTTGCCACCTTTACCCTTTGGCCACTCAGGGGCTTTTGTAGGCAACAAAAGTAGGATTCACCCAACAGCCCCAGCCTCCAGGCCTCCAACCCAGGCATGGCTTCTTCCTGGAGGTCAGGAGCATGGGTTCCAGTTCTCATGTACTCTAGAAGGATGAAGGTGGTCAGGGCTCAGCATGCTCTCCTCAGCAGGGCTGCTGGGCTACAAGGGAGGCAACCAGGAGCTGGGGCAGCTCTGGAATGACATCCACTATGAGCTGGACAGGAAGAGGCTGGGCATGGCCATGCTGACCCCTGTGCTGAGGTTCTGCTGCAGTAAGATGTAGGCTTCAGGCATGGGTTTTTGTTTACCCCATGGGACACCCCCATGGCCCAGGGGCTGAAATCACAGAAGTGGGGCAGGAAAACCTGATGTGATTGGAACAGGAAACAGTCAGAAAATATCCACAAGTGCTCCCTTAGTCAGCATTTCTCCAGCACCCACCATGTGCCCTTGCTGAGCAACACTTGTCACCTGCTCTGTCAGCTGAGGCCTGGCTACAAACACAGTGCCCACAGAGCAAGGTGGTTGGGGGCTGAGGAGCAATAGTCAGGGATGGTGTCACCTTGGGCTGGCATGGTGGTGGGTGCTGCCAGGACAAGGACAGGGTGCAGGAGGGGTTTGGCATCCTGGATGGGAGTCAGCAATTGTCCAGGTAGTGGGTAGACAGTGGGGGCCACCTGGTGACTATGTGTGTGCAGGTTGGGGTGGTTTAGAATCCTTAAAAAGTGTAAGAGCTATTCTTTGCTCTTGGACCACAGGAAAGCAGATCATGGGCCAAGTTTGGAATGCAGGACTGGTTTGCCTTCCTGTTCTGGAGGAACAGCAGAAGGCTTATGGTTTGCTCCACACCAAGCTGTCCACAACCCCATGCATTTGGGAAGACACTTAGAGAGGGGGGAATGGAGTTCCATTTAGGTGTGTAATATGCAAAATGCAGTGTAGACTTCCATGGGTTTGTTCAATGGGCACTTGGATCTCAAGGCTTCAGCAGACAGCTATTTGTACATCAGTTTTTTCCTATGGAAATTTCCAGTATACATAGAAGTAGAGAGAATAGAAGTGGGAACCAGCATCCTACTTCAATGGCTCTCAACCATTAGCCAGTGTTGTGTGGGGTTGTGTTCAACACTGATGCAGTGAGAGGGGGGAGAGAGGCTGAAGGCTGAGACTATGCCTCTCTGACCCTCAGGGATTCATCCCTGGAACTTTCCAGACAGAACAGAGGTAGGTGGTGTCAGCAGAGGGAGCCAAGAGGTTATGGTGGGTGAGATAAGAGGTACATCAAAAGGGTGTGGTGTTCTGGAAGCTAAGCAGATGAGGTCTGTCCAGGGATGTAGGATGGAAGTGTTTGGTAAGCTGGGTCATGATGCTGTGGCATAAGAGGCAGTCAGAGTGTGCCATGGAAATGGTCATGGACTCTGCAGCAGGAATCTAGATCATTCTGAGAGGTGCTGCAGAGTGAGAAGCAGCATTGTGTGTCAGCTGGAGGGGTGGGAGAGACTGTAGAGACCAATGCACAAGATGGGAGACCTACAGATACCCCAGCTAAGGGAATGACTCAGAAAAGAAAGACTGATGATGCTAAAAGGGGTGGATATTGGCGGAGTCCTGGGCAAGGCAGGTGTGGGTGTGGGAGCCACCCAGGGTCTGGTGGTCAGTGTGGGAGCAGGCTGGGTGTGGGACAGAGAGACACTTCTCATTTTGTTATTTCTATCACTGAAATTAGTGCCAAGGTCCTCAGTGGTGATGAGCAGTGGGGGGACTGGAACACTGAGGGCAGAGTAGGATGGTGAAGACATTGAATGAGGCAGATGGGCAGGTGACCCAAATGCTGGGCATCCACTGAGATGGTATTTACTCAAGTTCAGTGGCAGTTGTGACTTCCCCAAGTAGGAGTGAGTGGTGTGGGTGAGTGTTACTAGCTAAGAGTTCTGATGAGGGAGCAGGCAAAGAGGGTTCAGTTTGGTGGGGGATGGACTTCCCCAGGCCAGGGGCTGTGCAGAGTGGGGAATGGGGAAAGTCAATGAGCATATTGACAACACTGATGTCCCAGGGGCTCCTATGCTTGCAGGCACACAGGAGCCCATCAAGAGGGCATGCCCTGAGAGTGGGGCTGGCATTGGTGTGGGGGCTGCAGTCACTGGCCCTGAGGTCTGCTTCCCAGCACTACATGACAGTGACAGGCAATGAGGAGGGTGGAGGATGAGGCTGGGGACCTCACACGGAATGAGCCATCAGAGAGTCATTTATATGGCAGGAGTGACCACAGGTCAAGGCCCCAGCCTGGATCCTCAGGGACCACTGGGGGAAGCAGGGAGGTGACAAGGGGGAGGGGCTGAGGAGGCTAGGGGAGGGACAATGCTCTGGGATGGAGTGATGCTGCACCCCCAGAGGGTGGCAGGTGTTCAGGTGCTGCTCCCAGCAGGCAACAGGTGAGGGAAGGGGCTGGTGGAGGCCATCCCCTCAGGGGACAGGTCCTGGAGAGTGACAGGAAGTTCAGCCCTAGGGCACAGCTCTTCACAAAAGTGAAGAATCTCAGAAGCCATTGACTGGACTGAGTATGTGGCCCATTTCATACCCCCACTCCATTTCTCCCACTCAGTGTCCCCCTACTCCAGGTATCCACAGACTGGGACCCCTAATCCAGGTCCTGCCCTCTCCAGGTCCCACCAATCTTGGTCCCACCCACTCAGGGTCCTTCCATTTCTGTCTCTACACATGGGGACTCCCAGGGGAGAACTGGCTGAATAATTGACAGCTCAACCTTTGCTCACACATACAACTTTTCCACAGAAAGCAGCTGAGCGCCAAGCTTGTGTGTGAGGGGGTAGTGCCTGGGATCTATGTAGGATTAGGTTCAGGAGTGGAAATTGTGGAGTCAGGAGCCCTATTGTGGCTCTAGACCTGTGGCTCTCCCCTGGGGTCTGCAGGTGACCAGCACCTCTGCCCATGTACCTCTGAGTCTATGGGGAAGCAGCTATTCACACCTTCTCCCCAGAATGACAGGGAGGTGGAGGGGCAGAGGGGTTAGCAGAAATGGGGATCCCTGTTCTCAAAACCTTCCTCCTCACTGTACTTGTCCAGGCACCCACCACCCTTCTTCCTCTGTCCAGAGGGTCTAAAGAGCCAGAAATTCTCAAGAGTGGTTCAACAGAAGCTGCAGGATTTCACCTTGGGTATGGGCACCTACTCCAACAAGGCCCAAAGGGTGAGAGTGGAGGGTGGGACTGCTTCCCCCAGGCTGTCACCTGCCTGGGCTTCTCCTTCCCAGGATGCCCCACAACATGCTGCTCCCCCTTAGAAAGCTCCCCACCAAGACTTCTCCCCAGGAGTCTCCCCCACAAGCTGCTCCCCCTTAGAATTCTCACCACAAAGACTACTCCCACACAGGATGCTCCCCCAGGATCCTCCTCCCATAGAGGGCTTCTCCATTAGGCTGGCCCTCCATGGGGAGATCCTTATAGATACTCTGAAGCCCAGGATGTTCCTCCAAGCTTTGTCTCCTCCAGGATGCTCCCCTTAGCATGTTCCCACAGGTTGTTCTCCCCAGGTTTCTCCCTCCAGGGGTATCCCCTTCAGGGTTGGCCCCAATTCCCCTGAGAGTTCCTCATCTACTGTGAGCTGGCTGTCTTAGAACAGGGGCTCATTGTCTGATGGGCATCCCTGTCCCAAATGGAATCTGTACACCCAGCGCCTTTGTTTTGCCACATGGAGCCAAAATATTACCAATCAGCTGGCTTCAACCTGTGCACCTTAAACATCTCCTGTGTGCAGATCCTGAGCACTTACCATGTGGGGGAAAGGAAACCAAGCCAGGGATCACCAGGGGCAGAAGTCTGTGGGGTTGTGTGAGCCCACTAGGCAGGCCTTACCCAACAGGGGTTACCATGTAGGGGGCAGGACAGAGCTGAAGGGACAGGCAAGCCTCACCAGAGGAGGAGGAGACCCCATTCCATCCTGGGTATTCTCTGAGCTCTGGTCCTTCCACTGTAGAGAGAAAATTCACCAGATCAGGTGCAGAGGCCCCGGGGGCTTACCAAACCTGGGAGACCCATGAATGGAGTTGTGCCCCACTGGGGATGGTTTGTGCTGTCCACAGGGGAGTCACTCTGCCAAACTCATGACATTAGGGCTTTTCAAATGGCCTCTGGGTGACATCTGGGGGTGGCACTGTACAGCAGGGGCTGTTCTCCTGGACTCCCTACAGGTGTCAGCATTATGTGGCATGGGCTGTGTCTCTCACCTTGTCCAGACAGACACTTGGTAGCAAACTTGTGAATGTGTGGGTGGGTGGCCCCCAGCTTCCCTGTGTGCTGTCTCAGCTGACCTTTGAGAGATGAGGGTAGACTCAGACACTTGTTCTGGGTGTCTTGCCCTGGGCAGAAGCAGCTGGCATTGGAGACAAGCTTGACAGTCAAGAAGGTCTGGGGAAGCGGCTGTGGCTCAATCAGTAGGGCTCCCGTTTACCATATGGGAGGCCCCGGGTTCGCCCGCATGGCGTGGTTAGCTGACCCAGTGAGCACAAGCAGCAAAGGGGTGATAAATGAATAAATAAATAAAATCTTAAAAAAAAAAAAAAAAAAGAAGGTCTGTACCTGGTTTGCCAACTACCAGTGGCAGTGAAGTGCCATTCTCCTGAGGTCAGAGCAAGGCCTGCCAATGCCATCAAGCAGTCCCCAAGCTCATGCCCAGTTTGGGGAAAGGCCTGTGCTGTCAGGTAAGTGGTGTGAGGGCCCAGACTCCTTGTGGTTTGGTGGTTGCCTGCTGGCATACAACAAGCTTCATGTTCACCTTGTGTCTTTCTGGTTAGGCAGAAGCAGTGCACCATTTGTAAGTTCAGGGGTTTTCCTGGTCACTAGAGTTCACCATCAGGTGTTCTTGGGTCAGTTTGTTTTCAGTGAGAATGATGCAGCTGAGGCTAGTTACAGATTGGGCTTTGAGGCTTGTGTGTGGCTGAGTATTGGCCAGATGGGGCTGTGGCAGCCACTCTGTGTTTAGAGGTTAATATACATTAGGGCCAAGTGTTGGGTGGGAGATAGGGCCATTGTGAGGCCAGAGAGAAGGGGCTTTTTAGCCCAGTGCCATGATTTGGGGGAGTCCCAGATTCATAATTCTGGTTTGTTGGTTAAGACTGAAGACAGACTGGGCAATAATGGACAGTGTATTGAAGCAGTGGCAATACTCCCTTTCAACCAGTGGATATTCTTACCTGCTCAGAAGACTTACAATGCTGGGGAAGGGGCAGGGCATTAGAGCTCCTAGCCTCCCCTCCCTTGGATTTTCTGTTATCTGTGGAGGCCACCCAAGGACTGTGGGAACTAGTGGCCATGGCCCCAGGATTTGCTGGAGACAACCTGTTTCATTTGAAAACCAGCCTGCACTCCTGCCCTTAGAACTGAGTGGAAGCTTAAAAGGTGAGGTGGACCTACTGGCCATAGAATGATAGTACCAGGGAACAGGCTGGGGGAGGGTGGTCCTTGGAGGCTAAGAGCAGAGAGCTGTACCCTGGGGTGAAGGAGCCCCCATGGCCACAGTTGGGGACACCTTCCTTCTGACAGCAGGAGGGTAGACTTAGAAGCATAATGAGCAACTGTCACTGGTGTGTATTTCTATCTTTTGTGTTTCCAAATGTCATTGGGTTAGTTAAACCAACTTTTTCTACTTTCCTCCTCTGCCCCAAGTGCTGTTTCCAAGCACTGCCCCTGCCCCCTCTTCTCCTCCTTCAAAGAGTTCAAAGCTGCAAGAACTAGAACAAGGGTGATAGTGATCCATGTAGTGGGCTAGGCAGAGCTAGAACCCAAGCCAGGGCCATGGCCTGCCCTGGCCTGTGAGGATTCTTTTGTATATCTGTTCCTCCTCTTCCTTTACATGTTTTGACATCAGAATCTCTAATGGCTTCCCAGCTGGTTCCCTTCCAGAATCAGGCCCACCATGCTTTGTGACCTTGGGCAGGTTAACCTGACCTCTCTGTGCCTCTGTTTTCCCACTTGTGAAATGGGGCTAGTGCTAGGTCCTGTGATGTGGAGTTGCTGCTGTGATTATATAGGGTTAGCCAAAGGTTAAAAGCCCAGTCAGAGATACAGTGAATATTTGATGAGTATTAATTCTGTAAATTACTAGTTACTTACTTCCTCCTGTTCCTTTAACACACTCTCATTTGTTGTCTCCTCTTTGAGGCTGTTGCTAATCCTTCTCACTTTTCAGTCTTGTACCAGTGCTTCATTTGCAGCCATTGTAAACACAACTGCTAATGAGTTTCAGGTTTCCAGCAACCATATTAATAAAGTGTCCCTGGGGCCAACCCCTCAGGCCCAGCCTCTAGTCCTATCATCTCACATGCTGCAGGAGGACAGGGAAGCACAGCATGACTACTGATGTGTGGACCTCACACCCTGTCAGGGCTGAGCCCAGATGGGAACCCAGATTCCCAAACATGGCTGGAGTCTCTTCCCAGGCACCAACTTGTGGGAGCCTCTGCCCACTGAGGGGGTTGTTTGCTTGTCCCTCAGGTCTCTGCAGGGCATTGAGATGTTGGTGGAGGGTTTGGGCCTCCACACTGCCTCCTGGTCCCATCTGCACTCATCCTGGCCTCTGCTCTCTGATTGCTGGCAGTGACATGGCAGACCCCACACTGGCCACCTCAGGATCATGGCTGATGCCCATTGCTCAGGTATCTTCCATGGAAATTTATCTCCAGAGTGGCAGCTGGTCCATGGTCAGGAGCTGGACTTCATGATGCCCCATTCAGATGGCACTGCTCTGCCCATCACTGCCCTGGAAGATCTAGGGAGGATGACTACTTCTGCCCCAGATGCTATGACCACCTCACCTCTTGTTTCAGGGTGCAGAAGGGGGGAAGGGTCAAGATGTTCACTTTCACCCAGTGTTGTCTGATTAGACCCAGAACTTGTGTTGCTGGAACAGAAGCTCTTCCCAAAGTTATTTCTGATTAAACTTAATTTATTTTGTACAATATGCACCTGGCTAAAGAGTAAGACATTGTAGAAGGAGTTAAAATTAAAGAGTTGCTGCCTCTCTGCTCCCCACCTCCAGTGCCCCCTGACCTCACTTTTACCAGATTTAATGTAGGTTATTGACTTACACTGCAGAAATGAATTTCAGAGCATGCCAGGAGAGTGAGGCCAGTAATTTCATAAGGTAGGGAGAGAAGAGAAATTGGAGAAAATAACAGATCACAGATCCCCAGTAGAGGGTCAAGGGGCTGAAAATTGATAGTGAGGACTGATTTATAGACTACCATTTCCCATTATGGATTATAAATGCCCAGGTTTTACTTGAAGCCTGCTTCATCATCTGTTACCACCTGTTGGAAAGAAAATGTGAACTTATTTTATTGCCCAGCTCTCCTCCACTCTCTTCCCATGGTTGAAATATAATTACTCTAGTTTCTTTCCTAGTTTTCATTGTAGCCCTGAATACCTTAAAATACAGAGAATCTTGTAGCTTCCCATCTAAATTCCCTATTATTCTAAGTTTTACATATGTATTTATTTTTTCTCTTCAACTTTTTTTGGAATTTCTAATTGCCTTTCTTTTCTCTTACATTATCTACTTTTATCACATCCTTAATTTCTTCCAGCATTTTGAGCTTTCCATCTGAAGACCTCCCTGGTTGGCACCATCCTTCTTCCTGTTTCCAACTGGAGTGAGGCCTCCCTGGGCCTGGGGTGGAGCCTCCTGACTGAGAGTACCTAAGCTGCTTCTCAGGATTTTCTCCACTGCTTCCTGGATTGTTTCTTCTGTTTTAGGATTCCATTGTTTTCTTAGAGAATGTCTACAGTGAACCTTGCAAGATAAGGTGCCTGGGATACAAAGTTCAGCATTCTTATCTGTCCTCACAATTGATTGACAATTTCATAGGAATTCAGAGTTGAAAATATTGTTCCCTCAGCCACTGGATGGTTTTGTAATACTATTATTTTGCATTCAGTGTTGCTGCTGATGACTCAGATATTTTTCTGGTATTTATTCCCTTGCAGATAACCTATTTTCTTTCAGAGAATTTTGTGTCATAAGTTCTTAACCAGGGGTCCATGAGCTTGAATTGAAATTCAAAAAAGCATTAATCTTGTGGGGACTTGTTGGCATGGGTGTGATATATTTATTAAATAGCACACAATATGGTGTGGACTTAGAAAGGGGTCCATGGTTTTCACCTGCCTGGCAAAGGGGTCTGTGGAATAAAAAAGGTTAAGAACCCCTGTTTTAAGTTATTTTTATTTTTAGTATTGGTGATCTGACATTTTGCAATAATGGTCTTCAGTGTGAGTTTTTTTAATTCATCTTGCTGTTGAGCCTTTCAGTTTAAAGAAGTTCTTCTTTAAGCTCTGTACATTTCTTGTACTATTTCTTTGATACAATTCTTTGATAGTTTCCTCCTGCTGTGTTCTCTGTCCACTCTTTTGAGCCCAAGTATTATCTGCATGGTGGAATTCCTTGAATAGTCTACTGAATAGCCTGCCTATTTTCTTATATTTCCTTCTCATTTAAAACTTTTGTGTATATTTTTTATCGTGTTTTTTGCATTTTCTTTATCTCTCTCATTCAACAATTCCATTGAATTATTTATGTTGACAGTTTTGCATTATATTCCAAAAGCTATTTCATTATATCTGAATTTTCCTTATAATACACAATGTTACATTCAGTGATGGAATCATATCCTCCACAAAAGGCATGTTCAGGTCCCAACCCCACATCCTGTGGGTGTGAACCCATTTGTAAGTAGAACCTTTAAGAAGTGATTAGTTAAGGTGTGCCCAAATTGAATGAGGATGGGCCTTGATCTAACATGTCTGAAGCCCTTATGAACAGTAGAAAATGGAGACACAGAAGCTATGGGGAGCAGCCAGAAGTTGGAGGCTAATGGAACCCAGAACAGAAAGGGGAAGACACTGGCATGTGTATGCCCAGGGACAGAAAAGCCAAGGAATCAAAGACATTGCTGGCCAGCCAGGTGATAACAACCCTGGCAGGATGTGACTCTTCCAGGTTCTGATACTATGAGCCAGTAAATTCCTGTAATTAAATCCACCCCCTGTAGGGTATTTGTTTTAGCAGTCAGGAAACTAATATAGTACTTTCTTATGGATACCATACCTTATATTTCTCTGAGAACGCCAATTAGGATTTTTAAAAAATATTCTTCATTGCCTGAAGGGTTTTTACTGAGAGCCAATTCTGGCCTTAAAATGTACTGTGAAAAATGCAGGGCCAGAAACTGGAGGGGGCTGGTGCCTTGCTCCTCTGGAAGTGATTTCCAGTCTTTTCCCATTGGTCTTTTGACTGTCCCCTTACTTTGACCATTGTAGATTCATGTTTGCCTGTCCATGTTTAACAGTGAGGCTGATAGAGTGCCAGTGTCAGTGAGTGGGGAGGGTCACTGTGGACTTCAGGCTGGGATGAGTGGAGCTGGTCGTCATGCCAGGAACCAGAAAATGTGAGGAGGGATTTCACTGGTAATACATTAGCTTCCTTGTTCTTCCAATATTGCTCTTGCCAGGTTTGTAGAATTTCCTGCCCTGGGGATCCTGCTGACTGCCCAGGCACTGGTATGCATAAGGACACTTGGCCAATGATTATTTCCTGGCTGCCAGTGCAATGAGTTTGCTTGAATAATGGGAATTTATTTACTTGTGGCTTTTTTAAAGAATTCCAAAATCAAGGTGTCATCAATGTGAGGCTTTCTCCCCAAAACAGAGACATTCTGTATTTAGCAGCTGGGATCATGGGTCCTTGGCTATTCTGTCACATTACAATACACAAGGCAGCCTCTCCTGGCTTCTCCTTTCTATTCCAGTTCTGCTGACTTTCACCTTTGGCTGCTCCTTCTCTCTCTTTCTCTGTGACCTTCCATATAAGACCTTCAGTAAAAGGATTAAGACCCATCCTGATTCAGCTGGGCCACGCCTTAACTGATGTAACCTTATCATGAGACCCACATGTTGGATTAAGTTTAAGAACCTGTTTTTATGGTGTGCATGGCTCAAAACCCTCACAGCCAGTTACCCTGCTCTTGCCCCACCTCATCCCCTGTCCTACTCCCAAGCTCTATATCAGACACCCAGTGGCCATGTGCTTCCCAAGCCTGAAGAACTGTGGATGTCTCACACTAGCTGGTCACATCATGCCTGATCTTACACACCTGTCTGCTCTGGGCTCATTATTGTGTACTTCTCTTTCTATTGGAGGGAGAAGGTATAATACACTCTTCTACTATGTTTGAACCAGAGATGTTCAAATTAGCATTTAAACAGCATTTCTTTTTCTTGAGAGTGTCTTTTTTGTTTCATTTTTATTAAAGAAGAGAATAAAACATTTTTAAATGTATTTCTTTCATGTATACTTCGAATGTGATGCTGGTTGGTGGATATAGAGCCTGGGTTTGGGAACAGGATGGAGATCCTTCCCTCCACCCCATCATACCCCATCTCCTCCACCCTAGATGACAGTGACACATGAGGGGCCAGGAGCTGCCCAACCCCAAAGGACAAAATGTTCCAAGATGCATGAACAGAAGGACCCAGCTGTCTGCTGTCAAAAACTGTCATCACAGTGCCTTCTAAAGAGCAAAGCAGGGAAGCGGCTGTGGCTCAATCATTGGGGCTCCCGTTTACCATATGGGAGGCCCCGGGTTCGGTTCCCGGGGCCTCCTGGTGGGGGCAGGCCTGCCCGCACGGCGTGGTTGGCTGGCCCGGCTAGCACAAGCAGCAAGGGGGGGGATAAATGAATAAATAAATAAAATCTTTAAAAAATAAAAAATAAAAAAATAGTAAGAAAAAAAAAGAGCAAAGCAGCACCTCTGGGGAGGTCAGGGCTTGTTCAGTAAGAAACTCCTTTACCTATTAGAAACAAATAAGGCAAGAAGGTTCCCACTGGGCTCCCACAGAGTCTAGAACAACTACCTTCCACTGGACTGTATGGCTCCTTATATTTCTAGGGTCATGGGATGGGTGGCAGAAGGAACTGGAACCCCAAAGAAACTACTCAGGGCAAGTGGCAGCTCCCAGCAAATCACAACAACCAGGTTCACCCACTCCCAGGTCTCAGCATCTCTGAGAAATGCTCAGTCACGCAAGAAGTTTCCAATGCTTTTCTACTGTGTCCTTGCTTCAAGAGACCACAACAAATTATGATTTTGCTGACTTCAAATTCTACTTTGTTACAGGTGAGATTAGGGAAAATTCCAGGATTCATTCCTCTCCTGATCCCAGGAATTAAACATCTGATTCCCCATCCCACCTCCCCATCCTCACCTCCTCATCAGCCATAAGGAATGTATGGCTCAGGACACCATGGACTTCCTTCATGGCTGCTTCCTCATGTGGCTAAGCCAACTGCCCTTTGCCCTTCTCATTTCACCTGTGATATGGGATCTACCTTTTCCTTTTACACTTGCAGTTTAGGTTTTACCTGGTCTCACTTAGGTGTAACTTGTGACTACCTTACTTTCACCTCTCACCTTTCTAATTAACAGGTTTTGTAGAGTACCTTTTATTCCTAAAGCCAAGATGCTGTTGAAGCAGTCTTCAGATGGGGAATAATTCAATGGATCTGGAACCTGGCAAAAGGTCCATGTAGACATCATTGCCACAAGATGGCTGTTGGAAGATCCTTGTGAGATTTACACAATGCAGATTGAGATTCCCAGAGATTCCCAAGAGATTCTCTGGATATTCTTCTGGGACATTATCATTGGCCTGACATTGGGGATTGATGGGTGGGGCAATCAATCAAAACAGCAAACACCTGGGGCTCCGCCCATGCCATTAACAAAGGGGTGCAATAATGAACAGTTTAAAAAGCAGGCACACACATTGATGAAGGATGTTTGTGTGGGATGTTGTGGGAGCTGTGGGGGGTGGGGAACATGGGAATCCCTGTAATTTCTGTGTAACATCTAGGTAATCTAAGCACCTTAAAATATATATATATATAATAACATTTATCTAAGCAAATGCACATATATGCATATATATTTATATATCATTTTACAAATATTGATATGTATTGTGAAAAATTTGATTTTTACCCACAATAAAAAGATAAAAATAAATAAATAAAAAAGCAGGCACAAAGGTCAAGTTGCCTCTTCTGCTCCTGTTTCTGATTGCTGTTGCCCCCTGTTCCTTCTCCCAGCAGCTTCTGCACCCTGCTGCTCTTGGGGCCCTTGTGGCTTCTCCACCCTGCTCTCACCATGTCCCCCCTGCATGGATCAACATGCAAGTAAAACCTTGGCATTTATAATCTATAATGGGAAATTGTAGTCTATAAATCAGCCCTCTTTACCAATCTTCAGCCCCTTACCCTCTACATGATGTGTTATTTTCTCCCATTTCTCCTCTCCCTACCTTAATAAATTATAGACCTCACTCACCTGATGTGCTCTGAAATTCATTTCTGCAGCATAAATCAAGAACCTAGATTAAATCCAGTAACACTACAGATTTTGACTCTTCTGGGTGGAGAGAAACTTAGGAGATAAGCTAGTGGAGATTCTAGAAACTTTTTTCCCATCATCTTGTAATGGAGATTTTTAAACATAGTAACACTGATGGAAGTTCCTAAGGCCCACAAAACCTGCTTAAAACAATACCCCGTATATGCATCCATGCCTGACCAGTCACACCATCATGTAGATGGCAAAACCCACCCCTAGTAAAGATTAACCCAAACCCCCTTAACGCCGATGCTAATTGCAAAAATTAGCTTCTGTAATATTGCTTGCTTGCTCTGCTGGATATGGACAATTGAAGCTGCCCCTCACCCTTTCTGGCGCAAGAAACTAATGCTTTGTTTTAATCAACTAATCTGATATGTGAACACAAAGAAAAGTTGCTTTATCATGCATCTTCCAGCAGTATGGATAGAAGCGACCCCCGGCTTCCTGCTAAAATTCCCTAT
>JAKSZT010054589.1:24869-69767 GCA_026826555.1 Tolypeutes matacus
AATATTTTGCTTTATGTGTATGACTGAATGAGAGGCATGAAAGGTAGGAACACTTTTCTTTTTTTCAGAATATTTTTCAGAATATTTTCAGAATATTTTGCCATATGTCCTATACCATGTGTTCTCAAGCATTCAAGTTTTGCTTTTTTTTCCCCTAAAGTTTTATTTTGTCTGTGATAGAAATTGACTTTCAGCACATCTGTGATGAAAATGTGAGCCAATGAGTGTACACTTTGAATGGATTATACAAAGCCTGGGACTATAAAACAGTGAATCCAGTAGTGTTGGATTCAGTGGTGAAGATGGACTCTGGTTAACAGGAAAAATATGAGAACATGTTCTCCTGAATTAGAACAAATATATACACTAATGTAGGGTGTTAATAGTTGGGTTGGTTGGGGGAAAATACATCAATTGTAAGATATGGGCTATGGTTAGTAGTAATATTTTGAGGATGTTCTTTCATAGTTGCAACAAATATTTCACAAAAATGAAGGTTTTGGTGGTGGGGAGATGTATTGGAACCTTGCATGATGATATGCATGTTTGTATTGCAAATTCACATATTTTACTATACATTTATTGTTTATGCATGCTCATGAAGTACTGATATACTTCAATAAAATTTTATTTTAAAAATTTACTTTAAGGTCATGATAAAAATGGGCCCAAAAAGATTGTAAAATGATGGAAAAGTGACATAATAAAAAGTAAAAATAATAACAAAACCTTTCAACATTGAATAAAGGAATGAGTTGGCAAAGAAGATGATCTGATTCTCAAGTACCTCTCAAGAAGTGATTCTTGCCTAACTCTTTCACCATCAGACTATCTCTTAGTGTTTAAGAAATTACATACCATATTATTAACTGGTTTGCATGTATTTATTTTCAAATTATTGTTTATGAAATATGTTTGTTTTAATTTTACACCTTATACATTTCTACATATGGAATAATTGGCTGGTTATTTTGGCTTGAAATAAAAGGCATTGATTTATCCAATTAAAATTAAATTAATGAAAAGCTAGCTATTTATTACCCTTCAATTATTAGCAGGAGTTTTAGGAGAAATTTTAAACCCTTAAATAAAGAAAGTTGCAGTCATTAACTTACATTAGTTTGAAAGAATAGCCATGTAGCTCAAGAGGAAAGGGTGATCCCCGAGAGGAAGTCAGAGACCAGCCAGAGAACGGTGGCCATCTTATTTCAACATGTGGCAATTGACTTTGGTGAGAAAACACCTCTTATGGTACCTTGAATTGGACTCTCTATGGCCTTGGGATGGTAAGCTTTTACCCCAAATAAATCCCCTTTATAAAAGGAAATAGATTTCTTGTAGTTTGCATCAGCACCCCTTTGGCAGACTAATACATAAAGGAAGTAATACTTTAGGGCCATCATAAAAACATGAGAGTGATTCATTGAGCATGAAACTGGAAAAGTTACAATGACCCATTATTAAACTATTACTATACTTGATAGTTAGAATAACAATGACATTTAAACATAGGTGAATAAAAGAATCAAATCTATTAAACTCCATATAAGAGAGAAGGATAAATGGAACCAAAATATATTCCAAAATGTAATATCAGTGAATAAAATGATAATATAGCAAGGAAATAAATAATTTAATATCATATAATAATGTAAAAGAAAATTTTAAAAAACTAAAGCTTCAAGAAAATCATATATATCAGAAAGTAGATGCATAAATATAAGGCAGGAATCATAGAAGCCAGAAATAAACGAGATATAAAACAAACAGAGATCTAGTAAAATTTAGTAAAATATGATTGATTAATCACCACAGAAAACATAATTAAGGAAAGAAAATATGAAAAAATATAGCTATGAAAAAAAATCAATGGAAATGAAAAAGAAATTTAAAAAATTAAGAGTAGGTGACAGAACTAAAATGCTAAACTTCAGTTTTCAATATGTTAAAAATGCAAATCATACAGCTATAAAAGAATATGTGGCAAAAATGTATTTACTATTTCATTAATAGTAGAATCAAAAGATGATGAGTGATTCAAAGGATTTTTAAGTATCTTATTTTAAAACGGACAACAAAATAAGATTTTGTTTCCTTTTAAATTTTTATTGCACATAATATGCACGTGGAAAAGTACATATATCATAAGTGCAAGTGAATTGTCATGGACTGAAAATATTCCTTTAAATAGGAACAAGACATGGAAGCAGAATATTGTCATCACACCATTCTAGGCAGGATTGGAAAAGCACTTGCCTAGGAAGGAGCTATGGAAAACCCTTTTCTCTGATGGCTTCTGAGAATTTTGTATGAGCTGATAAAATGCCAGGCTGGATGCAAGAAGAGACAAGACAAAACGAAGAAACAATGGCTTCAAGGGCAGAGCCATGGGAAAGTATCCTGACTTTGGGTACAGCAGGATTTCCACCCAGGACTGGAGGGGGCAGGCCTCTGTCCAAATGTTCAGGGAGACTTTAGCTGCCACCCCAATGCAAGACAGTGTGTTCTTCACACAGTGCCTGCCCACCATTTCAATGCTTGCAGATGGTGAAACCTAGGCCCTACTGTTTGCAGAGCAAGACCACTCTCCAGGTACTTGGAAAGGGGGGCCACCACTCCAGTAGGCCCAGAGGACTATGCATAGCTCCACAATGACTCTCAGACCTTGATATCTAATGGAGTTTGCAGGCTGGATTTCAAACTTGCCTGGGAAACCTGATCCCTTTTCCTTCCAGTTTTTCACCTCTGGAAAGGGAATGTCTATAAATAGATATGGCATTCTATAAGCACACAGGCTATAGTTTTTGCAGAAGCATTGTGCGAAGAGAAGTAAAATCAGTATCCAGAATATGAGTCTTTTCCAGTAAGAACAAAATGTTGCCCCTTCCATGCTGAAAGTTGTGCAATGTAATCCACATTCCACTAGGTCACATGATGATGACCTTGGAGAAAGGTGACATATTGGGGACTATGTTTTAGTCTCTGCTGCTGTCAGATTGGACACACAGCAGCAGCCATATCCACTTTAGCCTTGGTGAGTAGAAGTCCATGTTGCTGAGCCCATGCCTAAACCCCATCCCTGCCACCATGGACAATTCGTTGCAGAGCCCTTTGGGCAATGGTAGGAGTGGCTGGGAAAAAATGCTGACTGGTATTTATAAAACAAGTCATCCTATTCTCTTGATTATGAAATCCTCCTCTGCTAAAAACGCTGTCTCATGGGCATGCATATGGAGGCAAATATCGTCATGATTTTCATCAATTCAGAAAGTTTTGTACACATGCCTCTCCTACAGACTAATTAATAATCAATCTTTCAATCATTTTTCTTCCAAACCCTGACCACCGAGCCAAACTACTGGCCATAGCCCATGAATTTGTATACAAGTGCACCTCTGGCCATTTCTCCCAAGCAAAATAAGCTACCTTTACTAGTGCCAGGGTTATGCCCACTGGGAAGATTACCCCCCAACACAGCCTTTCGTGGATGTTCCAAAATGGGACTGATATGTTGCAGACATTCACTTTTGGGTGCTGTCTGTCTATTGTGTAAATCCTTCTGTAAACAAGGCCCAAGTGTTCACTTCTTGTAAGGAATTCCTTAAGAAGCCATAGCAGTGGGATGGGAGAGAGAAAGTAACATGGAAGGAATGTAGACCATGGGCATTTGAGCTAAACCTTTATGCAATTTATCTGTGCCTTCAAAGGCCTGCTACTGCCTGATCTTGCATAAGCCATTGCCATTTGTTGATGGACTGTTACAGGGAATGCCCAAATTAATGGCTCAGTGGATCAGACATTTCATGATGGAAAGCTTAGTTCTAGTGTAACAAGGTGGCCCAGAGTTAAACCTTCAGTCTCTACTAAGGCCTGATAGGCTGAAAGCTGGTTCTCAACAGGAGAATAACTATCTGTGAAAGATGGCAAGCTTGGCTCCAAAATCCCATGGGTTTTTTGCACTGTGATTCTCATTTAGAGCCCTGACAAAATCTCCAACCAATTTGGCACTGATATTTCTAGCATTGTTGGATAAGCTGAATCAGTATGGCCAAAGTGTCAAAGGAACTTGCATGGAGTCTGGACCTGTTGCAGAAACTCCTCTTGTTCTGGCTCCCCTCAAAACTAGCAGCTTTTGGGGTTACTCAGAAAATGGTCAGAGTAGCATACCCAAATGAGAAATATGTTGGCTTCAAAATCATTAGAGGCCAACTAGGCATTCTGCCTCTTTTATGGTTGTAGGACTGGGCAGTTGCAACAGATTAGCCTTCACTTGAAAAGGGATAACTTGTCATTAAGTTAGAATTTCTTGATGTGGAACCCAAGCATCCATGTACTTTTAAAAATTATTTTAGGAGTCTTAGGTATGTAGCCAGGTACTAGTCTATAGATTAGTATATGAGATGGACAAGACAAAGAACGACCATATAATATTCAAAACGTGATTTTTTAATGTTCTATTACATAGACTATTACAGTTAACTGTCTACTGCCCCAGCTCTCCTGTTAATGCTTCTTATTTGTATGTTTCTCCTCTCTATGAGATTCTCAATGAGCTTGAACAATCTCCCTGCCACTCAGAAGTATAGCACTTTAAAATTTAAATAAGCATAGTAATTTTTATTAAACAATTATAAATTATGTCTCAGGTTGTGCTTTCAGATTATCTTTATATACATAATTACCAAATATTTGGGGATTTAAATAGCTTATATTAACATAAGAATAAAGTGAATTTCAGGGAATTTAATTTATTAACCTAATGCCATGTAGTAAAAATGTATCAGAGCTATGACTATATAGGATTATTTTCCTATCCTATGCCCTACAGCTCTTCAACTGAAGGACAAATTTTAAGTTAGAGACAAATTGCCTTCATGTAGTCATTTTCAGTGTGTTGGTCATTGTTACAGAAATTTTCATTTGTTTGGTATAGGGAATAGAAGCTCATGATGTTGCATTTCTGTTGCAAAAAAAGAGCTATTGTGTTTTCTCTTTGGGCATTCCCTGTGGACATCAAAAAGAGCTTAATAAGCTGACATAGTATCTTAATTCATAATATTCACAGCATAGTATAATTGTTACCAGTTCAATTCCAGAGGTAAGAAGAAAAAATTTTCATCACTTATGCAATATTTTAGGAACTATAACCTTGAACCTAAATCTACAATATGGGCTTTAACATTTCAATTTTGAGATAAATATCCTATTTACTCAGAGTTTTATTTACATGGAAATGCATGCCTTCTATGGAAAATTGCTCAGAAAATAAGAAGGTCTCTCTACATAAATAGTTCATTAGAGCTGCAAGTTAGATATCTGCTTAATTTTCTTGATGGAAGATAATAGAATGGGGCAACAAAAAATAAGGGACTATGTTTAAATTAAATTAAATTAGGAAATATTAAAGAGAGAGAAAATTAACTTTCAACCATCTATTTGGTGTATGTCACTTAGGTATCATAATTTTATTTTCTGATAGAGGATTTTAAAGGAATTTTAGATTAATTTACTATTTAAATAATTGATCTAGAAGTCATTTTATGTTATTATTATTTTTTAAATTTCATTTTCTTTTAAGCTGGTTGGTTTTGTAAAAATAATTCAAATAACTGAAGATATAGTTTGCATTTTTCTAGACGATAATGGTTACAGAATTTTGCATTTCACAATGTTATTGTATATATGTTTTAGTCCTTTGTTGTATGGAGTCAGAAAAATCTGAACTTTAATCCTGGCTCTGCTAACTAACTGTGTGACTTTGATCGAATTTTATATCTAATTTGGCATGAGCTTTTTTTCATGTATGAAAAGACACTAAATTATTTAGTTTGCAGATTGCAATATAGATTATATTAAATTATGTCCACAAAATTCCTAATGCTAGTAACCACTTAATTATCTGTGGTAACTGCGATCATAGGATTTCTTCTCATTTAATGTTTGTAAAACTGTTCTCATGGGCCTCTGTTACTTTCTTATTTTCATCTATGTGAGAGTTGGGTAAGTGGTTTTCTGTCTTTCAGATTGTTTTTTTAAATGATGATGTCTATTTTTCTAACTGTTGTCATCTCTTAAAGTGAAATCAGCTACACATATGCATAACTAGTTTAATAGTCCCAAAATATTTGTTAGCAGAAATATCTATTTGCAGATCATTCTCAATGAAATGTTTAAACTCCATACATTCTACACAATGTTTCCATTTCTTTATAATGAAGTAGAGAGTTTCCGTAGTGGGACATGATTTCCTAAAAAAAATGCCTTCATTTGTAAACCAACTTATTGCTCTACAGAGATGACCAGTGACAAAGAGTAGCCAGAAAATTATACTGTCAAGAGTATAAGGATCGTCACATAACATGCAGAACTGTGTGGGATATAGACTACAATGTGAACTATGGTCCATGCTCAGGGGCAAAGCCTCAGGATCAGTTGCAATGAATGTGCCCCACTAATGAAGGATGTTTACGTGGGAGTGTGTGGTAGGTGTGGGGAGTAGGGCATGTAGGAATCCCTGTATTTTCTGTTATACATTTATGTAATCTAATTATCTTTAAAAAAGTATTTTTAAAAAGCACAAAAAAGTGTATAAGGAGAATTTAAGTAAAACATACACATATTTCATGTCCAAAAGCAGAATGTAGTGACAGAGATGAATCATTTTGGTCACTTAAAGTATAGAATATTGTTATTCCCTGGATTTATCTTAAATAGGATGAATCCTGTCATCTATACTTTGAGGAACAAAGATGTTAAAAAGGCAATGAAAAAATTGTTTAAGAAAAATTGGTTAATAAAAAAAGTACAATTTAGGCATTGAGAAAAACTTAAATGAATGTTATAGTTTAACAAATATCTCTGTGGTCAGAGACTAAAGAATAAAGTATGTGATTTTAATTAGTAGTGCTTGCATATTTTAGAGTATTTCCAAAGAAAGCATTAATCTGTCCTCCAATGCAACATAACATATTTATAGATAAATTGAGTTATCTATACACCTATGATTATTTTCAACCTGGTCCATATTAAAACTTAATTGATTAACTTATATTGATATTGGTAGTCTTTTTGTATTTTATTTTCACTTACTATAATTACAGAAGATGTCCTTAAGAGATGGCAGCTTGATATAACCTCATATTGTTTTAGTAAAACCTCAGCACTCATTATGAAGTTAATTCCCCTTTCTGGAATTCCTGTGAAAGACTCCCTAATACTTGCTCACTTGCTCCATGTGCCCTTATACTCTCAGATCCATCCAGACCTCTGGACATGCCTTTTTCTCTCTATGGCTCAACCTAATAAGTGTTTATCCCATTTTTTCCTTCTCACAGTCCAATCACAGAAATGTATTAGATCTATTCATAATTTATGATAATTGTAATGAAATGATATGGTAGTATTTATTGAAAGTATAATTAAGATTCCGGAAAAACAATTTTTAAAAGAATAGCTTTCAACTGAATGCTATTTATAGATGAACCTAGATATGAAAAACTAGCTAGCCTACTTGTTTGAGTTCCTTTGATGCAGATTCTTGCTTATTTCCTAGCTCTGCCTTTACCCTATGTCATTGAGAAATGAACTTTCATTTGTATTCAATATTCTCAATGTTTACACCCAATGAGCAAGTCCCTGAGAAATGACCTTATTTTCTTCAAAACACACCTGCTTCCTACTTATTTATACTGCTTTGTTTATTTTTGTTCTCAGATATATTTATTTGAACAGCAATTAGAAGTGAAAATTTATTTTTATTTCAATAAAATTCCCTTTTTTCCCAGCAAGAATGATTGTCCTGTTATGGTGGGCTCATCCACCATAACAATTCCATGAAAATGAGGTACTAAAGGAGTTCATTGTTAAGACTAAACTTGAGATCTAATCAAATAATATTCAGTACATCCAATTTTAATCAGCAATACAAAAGGAACTCATATCACTCTTGGATCAAACACATGTTGGATAGCAGAGTAAGGTTTAAATCTATACTCAAATGTCCTCTTGAAAAAAAAGAAATTTTCAGAGACAAAACATTGAGTATTATGATATCATGTTGTCATATAAGGAAATCCAGCTATTGAAACAACAACATTTCAAAATTTATTTTCCCTATTATTAATTTTTGGGTTTTTTTCTATAATATAGGAATGAACTCTTTCAGAAGTGCTTCTAAATACCCACTGTCCACAAAACTTTAAATGTTTGTGTCATTCAAGGATCATTTTAAGGCTCCTTTCATTCAAATCAGGTTTTTAAATCATCAAAGCTTTTAGCCATGGTTGTGCCCTGGTCCATAGGTTTAGTTGCTCCTTCAAATTAAGAAAACTACTTTTTATATGGGAAAAAAAAAAGAAACATCCAAAGCAGAAGAAAATTAAACAAAAAACAAAGTGTGGTAAAAAAAAATTATCAAAGAGCTGTGGGACAATATCAAACAGTTTAATATACATGTAGTTAGTCTTCACCAATAAGAATAGAGATGGAATGGACCATAAGAAATATTTGAGAAGATAATGGCCAAGATATTTCCAAAAATAGAGAAAGGCATCAAATCATAAGGCCACAGATGTCAATGATTCCACAGGAAGGAAAAATAGAAAAACAGCTCAACCGACCACAAAATACTTTGAGATTCATAAGATTCACTGTTTTAAAACAAAGGAAATTATACAATTACAAAAACAGTCAGAGGAAAATAAATTTCATAAAGAGAAGAAAAAACATTTTTATTGCAAGTGACTTGCCATCGTTAATTATACAAGCCAGAAGATAATGGAAAGCTGTATTTAAAATACTGATATATAAAGATATTCCTGAATTTAACACCTATTATAAATATGTTTTAATTATAAGAAAAAAATTAAGACTTTTAAGGAAAAATAACACACACACAGAGAAAAATATAATATTTGCCAGTATACTTGTTTTTTAAAAATTATCCAGGCAAGGATATGATAATAGAAGGACAGCTGTGTCTAAATATAGACATAAATATTGCTAAAAATATATATCTAAAATTTAATTTGTAAAGTTTCAGTTGCTTCAGAAATAATGGCTTAAAGCTGGATTGTTTGATGGATTGTTGGATATAAATCTTATATAAAAGTGAAATTTATGACAAAAATAAAATGGAAAAAAATGGAATATCTACTATTTTATAGTTCTAATTTTTAAAGTTATGCTGTTTATTATTTTAGATAGACTATGATAAATTAAATATACATATAATTAGGGCAATCACTTAGAAAAAAATTTATCAACATAAGGGATTAAAGTAAGGATATCATGATAGTTACAAATAAATATTAAAAGGATAATAAGAAAATATTATAAAAGACTTAAATAGAACATTTGATAATTTAGATGAAATGTATATTTTATCCAAAATCTGAAGAAATATGTAACATATTTAGTACTATATCTCTTAAAGAGATTGAATTGTTTCTTAAAAACATTCAAATGACCAAATAATCTGAAATTGCTTTTCAAATAAAAATATCTCACCTTTCCCTCAGACTGGAATATTCACAGTGTGCTATGGGAAACCTCTTCTACCCAGCAGAAGAAGACATCTTGGGAGATGTTAAAGCAATAGCATAGAAGAAGCCTGGTTTCCAGGATTACCTCAAGGAAAAGAGCCACCCACAAAGCCTAGTCAGTTAAATTCTGCACTGTTACATTCAAGGACAATACTTTCCCCCTTGTTGAGCCACTCTGTTTCTGAAGCGCTTTCTTATACCAAACAGCTTATATCTGACTAATACAGGTTCTTTCCCCAGCCCAATCAAATCACCTGATAAATCATTCTTTCCTGTGCAGAGTTCATTCTTTCTGAAAATACGACTAACGTGTATGTTTTAGAACATTTAAGAGATTTCTCCTAAATTATACTGTCTTCTCTAATGAAGTCTGCCAGCAACATATGCCTCTCATCAAAATATTTGTTAACATTTTTTAATATAATATGCTATATGTTTTCCCTCTGTATAGGTTAATTTGTAGACAAAAATGTCATATGATAATGTGGAGACTAAGAATGTGAACTCTAATGTCAGACTGTCTATGTTCAGTTTGGGCTTGTCCTTAAAATTGGTGCCTGACCATGAGCAAGCTATGAAATCTTTGTATCCCAGTTTCATCATCTGTAGAATTCAGCCATTGAAATACATTTATTGAGGCACTCTTCTATGTGTTGGGGATAAAACATCGAACATAGTTGGGAAAAATCTTGTGTGCATAGAGCTTTCAATGTGGAGGGAAACAAAGAAGAAACAAAGGGCATTACCAAAACATATAGACTACTATGGAAAACAAAGGCAGCATTGATGAATGATGGGGCAGGTGTGACTTTAAACAGGGTGGTAAGGTATGGTCTTAAGAGAAACATAATGAGAAAAGTCCCATGCAGTTATCTGGTAAAGGGAACTTCAAGAAGAAGAAAAAAATGGAAATATTCCAGGCAGCAACAGGACTAATGTGTAGAGGGAAGTGTGAGAAGGTCAGTGTGTCTGCTACAAAGTGAGAGTGATAGACAAAATGGTAAAGCATGAGTTCATAGCAATAAGAAGTAAGGACAATATCACTTTGTACCTGTAGGCTCTTGTAAAAATTTTGATTGTTTATTCTTAATGTAATGAGTAGTCTTGTCATTTTTGTGAAGAAAAGTGACATAATACCACTTATGTTTCATCACTATCACTCTGGCCTCTACATTGAAATTAGACTGAAGAGGTGTTTCAGCTCACCACAGGCCTGCTGATGCAAAGTACCAGAAATGGTTTGGCTTTTATAAAGAGGATATATTTAGGGTAAAAGCTTACAGTTGCAAGGCTGTGAAATGTCCAAATCAGGGCACCATCAGTGGTGCTTTCTCATAAATGTCAGCTACTATTGATCCTGTCATCTGGCCACATGATGAGATAAGATGGTCAACAATCTCTGCCAAGGTCTTTGCCTCATCCTCCAGAATCTACCATCTCCCAAAGCTCAGCAATGTGCAACCAGGCATGGGAATTGTCTCTTTCAAGGCCTCCTCTATCAGTCTCTGCTGCTCTGATTTCTTCCAGAGTTCAGCTGTGAGCTGTCAGGCATATGGCTCATATCTTCCTGAGCCTGGGCATCAGCTCTGTCAACCTCTCAGGGGCTTCTCCCTTGCAGCTCATCTGTGGGCAAAACTGGATCTTTTCTCTCATACTGAAGGATCAAATATGGTGTATTCCTTTTACTGTGTGTCTCTTTTTATCAGACTCAGAAAGAGGGTGGAAACTCAACCTGAGTCAAGCCTCACTGATGTAGTCCAATCAAAAAGGGTCTCACACCCATGGGAATAGATAAATTTAAGAGCATAATCTTTTTGAGATTCATAAAAGAATTTCAAATTGTCACGAGGGCTATAAGGCAGAGAACAGGGAGACAATCTAGAAAGCTGTGGCAATAATTTAAAGACTGAGAAGATGGTTCTATGGGCCAAGGTGGTAGCAGAGGAGATGTTGAGAAATAGTCACATTCCAAATATATGCTTTAGAGGTTATCCATATGATATCCTGATGGACTTTATGGGAGGTATGTGACAGAAAATGCCACTATGATTCTTAAGTCTTTGTCTGAACAAGGAGGAACATGGCTTTAAATTACCTAAGATTAAATTTTATATATTGCATATCTACCTGAGTTATTTTGTGAAGATAAACTATGTTAATTATATACCTAATGCCCTTGAATATTGTCTGGCTCACAGTAGGTGCTCAGTTAATATATACTATTTTCATCATCCTTATATATCAGCAACCATTTGCAAAAAAAGTTGTACATATTTGTTATGCCCTATTCTTTTAAAATCATTATTAAATAGTCAAACTTTATAATATATAGAATTTTGACATAACACTATGCACAAAAGGATTTTGTATTAAAAATACATCAGACCACATCTTACATAAAACATGATAAACACTAACATAAATAGAGAAAATAGAGGGAAATGTAAATAATCTATTGTGTTCACTTTGTCCAGTGGTTATGTTACATTTAATTAATAACATCATAAATACTTCCTAGACACAGTATAAAAGGACAAGTTAGTTTGAATTTAATTAAAACATAAACAAATTCTGAAATTACTATTCTCTGAAAAATTGGAGAATCTGTTGACCATAGTTCTCATCACAAATAAACAAGATACTTTTTCTAAATTCTAGAAATGTCCATAGTAGAAAGTAAGGCCAGGAGTTCATTTAAAAAGACCAGAAAATATAAAGGGTCTATAAAGATAAGAAAGGAAACAATGCACATACGAGGTGAGATATTAGTTTAAAATTATATTATTGAGGAAAGCATACAGCTCAGTGGTTTGAGCACCTGCTTCTCATGTACAAGGTCCAGGATTCAATCCCCAGTACCTCTGAAGGAAAAAAAAATGTATATTATTATAAAAGAAATCCTTAATAAAGAAAAAGCTAACTGCAAACAAAACAAAGAGGAATTGCAATAAATGAAAATTCTAGAGATCTTAGAGATCAGAACAAAATTAAATATGACTACAGTAATTTATATGAATACTATATATAAGTTAAACTTTTATGTAAATTCAGAATGTAAAGAAAATAATGTACATTTATTCATTTGAATAAATTAAGAGTGACAAACTAGTGAAAATTAATTAAATGTTTAATCCTGAAACAGCTTGAACTTTATTTTAATATTTCAAAAATGATTTAAAAAAAAGAACATTATAATATGACAAAGAAAGCTTTTATGTACATTATAAGAATAAAGATCCCTGAAGAGAAAAATATACCTAATACTATTTCTTGTTTAAATAAAATTAATCAAATATAGGAAATGAAGAAAACATAATTTCTTAAATGTAATTTGAAAAGTAGAGAAAATTGTAACTGCAATTCCAGATTATGTAGAGGCATTTTTAAAAGGAAATATTAGCAAGTTATGTGAAAAATATTTATGGGATTTCACAAAATTTGGATGGATGGTCAACTCTTAGCTTTGCAACTTTTTAAAATTAAAATTCTTAAAACAAAAGAACCAAGTATTTAACTCAAAAATGTATATCTTTCTAAAGAACATAAATTTATAAAAAACCAGGAAAAAAAATTTTTTTAATCATGCCAAAATTAAACAAAGACATAATAAATACTGAAGTTTGTTGATGCATCAGAGAATGTTAAGGTCTTCAAATGATTAGCAGGTAGGCGCAAAGAGGTATACTTACATACAAGTATTTAACCTCATGAATTTACAAAACTTCAAGGCTTAAAGCAACGCAAAATGAGATCCTTGATTTTACTAATATATCAAGAAAACATTCATCTCCCAACTTAAATGACAGAGGAATAACCAAAGGTTATAGTGATGAATGGAAAACAAAAGCTGCAAAATAGAAACAGAAAATGACAAAAATTTATATATATAGGCAATATGTATACACATACATAAGATTTGTGTAGACCATGAATTAAACTCTCGAAAATGATTGATATTTATATTTTTGTAATAATTTAACATTATCAAATTTTCTTCAAAGTTAACATATACTTTTTTCTATTGCTTAATTCTATCACAATATTCTAATTTTTTCCAGGAGCAAATATTGAAATTCTCTTTTTCCTTTTTAACCCTTTGGTTATGAATAAGATTAGCCAAAAAATTTACACAACATCAGTGAACACTTACATAACAATATCTACTATGTTTTCAAATTGTGCAAGAATATAAGCATTCTGATGATCCTGGTCAAATTTACTATTACTGCATTAAATTATTTCTATTCATCATCTGATTGATCTTTAAGGTAACTATATGAATTTAAAATTATTTTTCTTGTACAGTTGAGGATACTAGATTTTTACTTTCAGTGACTCCCTAAGAAATATACAGCTAATAAGCTGACAGATCGAGATCCTAAACGCTGAATTTTTCAGGCAAAAGCAGCATACTTTAAGATTGAGTTATATTTTTCTCTACAGAATAAATTATTTATGAGAGTGCTTTTCATAATAGAAATCTCTGAAATTGTAATATGCATGGGAATTTCTATGGTCGAATTTGAAGCACAGCATTACATTTTAGTTTTTGTTGCATTTCAGTTGCCCTCACAAATACATACATTTAAACTACAGGTTTAAAACGTATTTCATGGCTTCTACTTACTATGTGGAATTCTAAAAACATATTCTTGAAATGTACCATCACGTGTGGTCTAATATAGGATGGCTCAACAGAAATTCAATCTAATTAAATGATGCTATTGCATTTAGAGAATGAATACCCAAATAGGAAAGAAAGAAAAAGTACACTAAAATATTCAGCATCACTGACATTTCAAGTGCCTGGAGCCCTCGCTCTTCTGCATGACTCTAATGAGACTATTTTTCACTTCTTTGTTTCTAAGACTATAAAGGAGTGGACTCAGCATGGGGTTCACCATAGTGTAAAACACAGAGGTCATTTGATCCTTTCCCAAGGAGTAGGACTTACTTGGTTTTAAATAAGTAAATATCGTAGTGCCATAAAATATGGTGTGACTCCCAGGAGGTGGGAGGCACAAGTAGAGAAGCCTTTGCATTTTCCTGAAGTGGAATTAATTTTCAGGATAGCAGACAGAATGGACCCACAGGACACAGAAATTGTGGTAAGAGACACCATTAGGTTCAAACTAGCGAGAATGATTATCATGATTTCAGTGTCAAGAGTGTCAGTACAGGGGATTCCAAGATGGCGTTAGTGTAGGAGGGCACTCACTGCAAGCTCCCAGAGCAAAGCGGATTGTGGATGGGGTCCTGCCCCGGGGTCTGTGCTGTGGGCGGGTGGAGTGAGAAGCGTGGGACATCTATCTGCCCAGATGGTAGAGATTCGTGAGTTTTAAGACTGCCTGTGGTGGTTAACACAGATGGCCGAGACCCACACTTGGGGGGGGGGCAGCGACGGCGACTTCTAGGGCTTGGCAACCCAGTGACAGGACCCACTGGGAGGGGGCATTCTCTGGGGGGGGGGGCTCTGGCAAAGGGGCTAGAGAGTTTTATTTTCTGGGGATTTGGCTGCTTGGAGCCCCTTGCACCTTGGGTGAACAAAACAGCTGGAGTGAATCTGCACCCGGTGGAGGGGAGGGGTGAATCAGTTGAGGGAGTTGATTTGCCTAGCTGCCCAGGGATAAGCCCCGGGCCCTGCGGAGCTGGGAAGAGGGGGCACTCTCCAAAAGAAGGAGGGTTCTGGTGGAGGACAGGGAGGGGGAATTTTTTTGCCATCGATTTGGCTGCCTGGACCTCCTCATAGCTTTGGGGAGCAGATAAGCCAGCTTGAAGCAGCACCAGGCTGAGGGGAGAGGCGAATCTGCTGAGGAAACCTGATTTACCCAGCAACCCGGTGACGCTGGGGCTTGGCTCCAGAAGGGACGGAGTCGGCCCTCTTTAGCACTCTGCACTGACTAACATCAGAACTCCAGCACCCCTGGGGAGTCCAGGAAGTGGGACTTGCTTGATTAGTATCAACGAGCCCAGATAGGGTCCCCTCCGTGAGGGGGGTGGTCTAGAGGAGGACTTATTTTGGGTCCTATATTTCACCACAAAAAAAAAAAAAAAAAAAAGAGATGGTCACTTCAATAAATGAAAAATAAATTCTTTTAAATTTAGTTTAATAGCCAAAAGCTGTTTCAGGACTTGCATATAGAACCCTGTGGGGAAATTGATTGATAAACACAAGCAGGCAGAGAGGATCCATGCAGACCCTAGGGTAATCATTGATCCTCCTTAGCTCTGTTTGATTGCTTGCCTGTGTGGTTGTTTGTTTTTTCTCGTTTATTTGTTGTCTCTTGCTTTTCTTTCCTCTTTCCTCTCCCCTTTCTTTTTTTCTTTCATGTTTTAAAATTAGGTGCTGCTAGCTTGTCACTTCTTTGCTGTGCTTCTTCTTTAGTAATTTCCCATTCTCTGTCTATATTGATTTTGTATTCCAAACTATCGCTTATCCTTCCTTCATCTTTCTGCCTTCTGCTTTCTGTTGTGGCTCTTATATACCACATTTTTTCATATGCCCACAACTTAAGGGTGTCAATTTCTATTCCATCTATTTTGTTTTCTTCTTTTTTTATTAATATTAACTCTTTCCTTTCAGCCCTTTCTTCACTATTTATTTCCCTCCTCATAATTCTAGCCTTGTAAATCAATATATATATATATTCCTCTATTTGGTTTCCCAGTCCATTGTAGGAACTCCACTTTTTTTCCTATTACTCTACACTGCCTACATGAGTTAAATATTCATTTCATTAAGTCTCATTTGGCCCCTCTTCTAACTTTTATCAATATTACTATTATCCTTCTTCCTTCCTCACATCTTTCGATTCCTCTGGCCCTAATCTTTTGCCTTCAGGGGAACATAGAAAGAAGCAAGGAAATAAAATAAGAAGAAAAAGTGTCAAAGAGAAAACTTAACACACACACAGAACCACCAGCTAAATAAAACTCTAGAGCAGAGAGAGAAGCTAATCAACTGAATAAACCCATCAAGATAAAATGATGACTAGAGGGTAACAAAAAATTACAAATGACACTGAGAAATAGGAAAACATGGACCAGTCCAATGAACAAAGAGTGTCAGTACAGGACAGGGCTAAACTTGGGATTAAATTACAGAAAAAGTGATAGATTACTTTGGATTTGCAGAAATGCAAGCTGTTTATGTGAAGAACAATGACTAATAATTCCGTAAAGCCAACCATGTAAGACCCAGTTATGAGGGCACGGCAGGGTCTCGTGGACATAACAACCTGGTAGTTAAGAAGATTGCAGATAGCAACATAGCAGTCATAGGCCATTGAAGAGAGAAAGAAAAATTCAGTGACACCCAAGAAGACAAAAAAATATATTTGGGTGAAGCAACCCTTGAATGTAATATATTTGTCAAAAGCCAGTAAGTTCTCTAAAGTTTTAAGTGTGATTATCTTTGAAAAACTGAGGTCCAGGAGTGACAGATGACTGAGGAAAAAATACATGGAGGTGTGAAGCTGGAGATCCAGATGAATTATTAGAATAATCCCTGCATTCCCCAGCATAGTAATCAGGTATATCAGGAGAAAGAGCATAAATAGGACCTGCTGGATCTCTGTCAATCCCAGAAGGATGAAGGATGAAGTCAGGCACATTTGTGTTATTCCTACTTCCCATAATATGCTTTACTATTGTAAACTACTGAGAAATCAAATGTGATGCTTAGTACAAATGACTTTAAAACAGCTTTTTTTTTTTAATAGGAAAGATCTGGAATTAAAAAAAAATAGTTTAGTGATTTTAGAAATTCATAATAAAGAATAGTTTGCAGAATATGGCTGAAAAAAATCTTAGTTTGACTGCCAAATATAAATTAAGTATAAATCAACTTTTGGATATTGTATAATAGGGATACATGCATATTGTCTAATTAGACTGACTATGACACTGTTATAAATACTTTTATTCATTAATGCCTTTATTCAGATTTAAATATTATATTGTAGGCATTATTATTATATACATTTTTTTTAATGAAAAAAGGACATGGAAATTAAAATAACATTTCCAGAGACAACCATTAAGTATTATTGCTTCTGTGATTCTACCAAAGTTGTTTAAGTCCAGCGATCATGCTCATAACATTATATTCCTATCTATATTTAATTTCAGAAAAAACAGAGGTTTAATGCACTTATAATGGCCTGTATATGTCATTGCAATGTCATTTGAGACAATTCCCAAGTCCCAAAAATGCTCTCATATTACTCCTGTTTTTCCCTCTCCCTACCCTCAGAACCTCCAGTGGCCACTGCCTGCACATCAATGATATATGTTCTTCCATTGCTAGAAACACAATAAGTCTATATTAGAATGCCAGTAAGTCTACTTTAGTCTATAGTTCATTCCCCAATCCTGAGGATTCTAGGATGATGATGTACAATCCACCTCTAATTGAGATGGGGCTGTGATCCCATAAGGCCAATGGATGGAATTCTCTTGCTTGCAGTTGTAGACTCTCTCAGTTCCTTGGTATGGTAGTTGTCCATCATCACCTCCATGTTAGTTGTCCTGGGTGAGACCAATGAACTGGAGAGTAGAATTGCAACTCTGATGAGATTCAGGGCCCAGCTGGCACATGGACAGCCCAAAGATTTAAGTCTCTTGGACGTACACCTATGCAATTGCTGATCTCACAGAAATAAAGAGTATCATATTTGAAAAATTGTATGCCAACAAAATGGATAATTTAGATGAAATGGAAAAATTCCCAGAAACTCACAAACAGCTTACATTGAT
This sequence comes from Tolypeutes matacus, assembly GCA_026826555.1. Lineage (NCBI taxonomy): Eukaryota > Metazoa > Chordata > Mammalia > Cingulata > Chlamyphoridae > Tolypeutes > Tolypeutes matacus. Next base: position 43,169 of record JAKSZT010054589.1, read on the forward strand.
GGTATTCATTCCTGAGATTATGCTTATGCACATCAACTGCCACAATAAACAATGTTTCAAGCATGGGGAAGAGGGTCTCCTGAGGGCTCTAGAGACATGTGGACACTATATGCAGGACATTGAACCTCAGGAAATGGGCACCCCATCAGTGGACCTTAAAAGAGTTAATCCTCTGTTTCAATGGGGAAACGGGTTAACATATATTCCAAAGTAAGGCCCACTGATGGAGTGCCCATTTCCTGAGGTTAGGTGCCCTGTTTATAGTGTATTTATGCATGAATCTTCTTTTTTTCTTTGTTAGCCTAGCTAAGGGTTTGTCCATTTTATTAATGTTCTCAAAGAGTTTTGTTAAATTTTTGAAGTGTTTTTTATTCTCAATTTCATTTAGTTCTCCTCTAATCTTTATTACCTTCTTTCTGCTTGTTTTTGAATTAGTTTTTTGTCCTTTTTCTAGTTCCTCCATGTGTATAATTAGAGCTTCGATTTTAGCTCTTTCTGCTTTTTTAATGTAAGCATTTATGGGCATATTGCTGCATTCCATAGATTTTGATTTGTTGTGTTCTCATTTTCATTCATTTCAAGGTAGTTACTAATTTCTTTTATAAGTTTTTCCTTGACTCACTGATTGTCTAAAAGTGTGTTATTTAGCTTTCATATCTTTGTGTCTATTACAGTACTCTGCTCCTTATTAATTTCCAGCTTCATTCCATTGTGGTCAGAGAAATTACTTTGTATAATTTCAATCTTTCTGAGTTGTTTGAGACTTGTTCTGAGACCTAGCATGTGGTCTGTCCTGGAGAATGATGCATATTGGCTTGAGAAAAATGTATACCCTGATGTATTTGCATGTAATGGTTTGTATATGTCCATTAGTTCCAGATCCTCTAACATATTATTCAAGGTCTCTGTTCTTTATTGACTCTCTGTTGAGATATTCTGTCTAATGTTGATAATGGTGTATTAAAGTCCCCCACTATAATTGTAGAGACATCTATTACTCCACTTAGTTTTTCCAACATTTGCTTTATGTATTTTGGTGCACACTGATTCTTTCTTCTTGATTGATTACCCCTTTTATTAATATATAGTGTCCTTTGTGTTTTACAATAGTTCTGCATTTAAAGTCTATTTTTTTCTGATATTAGAATTGCTACTCCTGCCCTTTTTTAGTTATTGTTTGCATGTAAATTGTTCTCCAACCATTCAATTGCATCTTCCTTGTGTTCGTGGATCTAAGGTGAGTTTATTGTATATATGATATAGATGAGTCATATTTCCTTATGCATTCTGTCATGATGCAGTACTTACATTGGTCATTTTTTCTTTAGGTTAATGTATGTCATTTATTGTTTTTATTTCTCTTTTTATCCTTTTAGTTACTCTTATTAATAATTTTCCTTTCTACAATATCCTCCAATCCTGTCTCTCATGTTTTGCTTTTTTCCTTTCAACCAGCAGAACTCCCTTTAGTATTCCTTCTAGGACAGAATTCTTGTTTACAAACACTCTCATTTTCTGTTTTTCTGTGAATATTTTGAACTATCCTTCAATTTTGAATGCCAACTTTGCTGGAAATAAAATTCTTGGCTGGTAGTTTTTGTTTGTTTGTTTGTTTGTTTTGTTTTTTCTTATAGCACCTTAACTATTTCATACCACTTCCTTCTTGTCTCCATAGTTTCAGGTGAAAAATCAGTGCTTAATCTTATCAAGCTTCCCTTATATGTGATGGATCTCTTTTCTACTGCAGCTTTCAGAATTCTCTCTTTCTCTTGTGTGTTTGACAATCTGACAACTATGTGTCTTGGGGTAGGCCTTTCAGGCATTATATACTTTGGAGAGCATTTTAATTCCTGCACATGTACATCCATGTCCCTCATAAGAGATGGGGAATTTTCATTCATTATTTCATTCAACACTCTTTCTGCCCCATTTCCCTTCTTTTCTCCCTCTGGGTTGCCTAAAATACATGTTTGTACATTTCATGTCATCATTCAATTTCCTGAGTCTCTGCATATTTTTTCTATCTTTTTATTTATCTATTCTTCTCTCTGTGCAATTTCAGATGTTCTATTTTTGATATCACTATTTCTTTCCTTTGCTTGTTCAAATCTGCTGTTATGTGCTTCCAGCATATTTTTAACTTCTTGCTTTGTGCCTTTTATCACCATCAGAACTGTTATATTTTCATGTATATTTACAATTACTTCTATATATTCCTCCAGTGTCTTCCTAATATCCTTTATCTAATCCTTCATTTCTTTAAGTTGATTCATGATAATTGTTTGGACACCCTTGAATAGTGTTCCATGTTCAGCATCTCCTTCTGCTTTTTAGTTTGTACATTAGACTGAGCCATGTCTTCCTGTATCTTAATATGGCTTATAATTTTTTGCTGGTGTCTAGGTATCTGTTTATCTTGATGAGATTTTTCAGTTGGTTAGAGTATCTTTCTACTTAAAGGTCTATTTCCCTTTGTCTTGTACTAAGTGTCCTCTTTTCCACTTGGTTCTACTTATTCTATCTCTTTATTTGTCCACATTCCCCCAAAAAAATATTAAGGTCATAAAAAAGGAAAGCAAAATGAAGAGGAAAAGAGTAATAATTATTATTATTATAATAAAGGTCTGGAAAAGGAACTGTAAAAGAGTCAGGAAAAAATAAGTAATGAGAGCAAAAACTCATAAAAAATAAAATGGAATAAAAATTTAAAAAGTTGAATTAAAAAAATAAAGAAAAAAAAACAGAAATGTGAGAAGAGAAGAAAAAAAATGAAGGCCATTAGAAAGTGGAACAAAGGAAAAGCAACAGAAGAGGGGAAAATGAAATAATGAAAAGAAATATAGAAAATAAGGAGAAAAAAGAAAACAATGAAGAAAAAAAAAAAAAGGAAAAAGTGGCCTCCTTATCAGGCCACTAGCAACTATTTCAGGATGCCAGTACTCACCAGTTTATCACTCTGTGGCCCACCCTCTTCAGGTAAGGTACCCAGGTGTAGAGAAAACAATAAAAAATAATTTATATATATAATTTAAAAAATTTAAAACCTAAAAATAAAATCTCAGTCTAAGTTCTCTGTCACAAAGTTGCTGTCCCACAACTTTCCCTACCTTCAGACACGTGGCGCTATGCCTAACAACCCCCTGGATCACTCTCTGGCTCCCTTCTCTTCTGGCTGTTTGGATATCTAACGGCTGCTTCTCCCTGCCCCATTTTCCTGAGGCCAGTTGGGATTCTGATGTCTTGCCAGCTGCCTCTCCTGGCTCCCCTCTCACACAGACTATTAGGTGCCTTGTCAGCCCCCCTCCTGATCCAGTTCCTATATCTGCCAGGGCTGATGTGTGTGACAGAAGCCTGCCTGATCAGCTTCCCTCTCCCCTCTCCCTGGAGTTGCTTCACTGGCTGGCATTGTTCCATTTCCCAGGAACTGGCTGAGATCCACTCTAACTACCCTATAAGCCCTGTACCCCAATTCTGCTCTCCCCCTGAAATGACTGGGCACAGGTCCCTACAACTGTTTGCTCCATAGTTCCCCCACTTCAAGAGCCTGCTGGACACTGGGACACACCTTTGGTTTCCTGACATTTTTTCTCACTCTCTGAGTTGTCTGAGAGCTGGTCTGCCAGCCAAATCACTTCTCCAACTTGCTTATCCCTCTAAGCTGGCTGTGTGCTGGCTTGCCTACCCTACCTCCTATAGCTTCCCTCTCTCCAGCAAAGTGGCTTCCCCATCGCTAACTGCCCTCTCCAATTGCCTCACCATCCTGTGGCTTCCCTTCTCTTAGGTAAACCTGAGTATCTTCCAGCAGTTCCTGGAGGAAGTGTGCAGCCTGTCATTCCCTACTCCACCATTTTAGATCTCCACTAATGCTTACTTTTATATATATTTGAATTTTTGTGTTGTAGTAGCATATAGAGTGTCTTCTCATTTTTATCTAGATATATTTTTCATCTATTTTCCTTGTGGTTATGTTGGGGTTAAAATTTGGCATCGTAAGTATGTAACAATCATAGTTGGTTTGACACCAACATTACTTCAATGTCATGCACCTATACTTTTCCTATACTGCTCTTGTACTTGTTACCATTTATACCTTTGTACATTTTATGTCCAAAACAAAGCTTTATCATTACTTCTTATGTAATTGCATTTTAGCATGTGTAAGAAGTAAGAAGTGAAACTATAAACCAACAACACACTATAATAATTAAGGTGATTATAATTGCAAAAATAGTTACTTTACCTTGGGTCTTCATAACTTTATGCCACATTGAACCACTTTCTAAGGCTTTTTCCTTTCTTTCTTAGGAACTCCCTTTAACATTGCTCATAGAGCATGTCTAGTGGTGATGACCTCTTAGCATTTGTTTATCTGATAATGTGTTAATCTCGCCATCATTTTTTAAAGAAATTCTTCTGGCTATAAAAATCTTGGCTGGCAGTTGTTTTCTTCTAGCATGTGAAGTGTGTCAACCCACTGTCTTTCAGCCCCCATGGTTTCTGATGACAATTCATAGCTCAATCTCATTGGTACTACCTTATACTTTTGTCTGAAGCTTTCAGAACTCTCTCTTTGTCTGCCACATCTAATTGTGTGAAAAATATATGAGAGGATACACTTCATGTTTATCCTGTTTAGGGCTCTCTTAGGTTCATGGATGTGCAAATCTATGTAGTTTACTAGTTTGGGGAAGTTCTATCAAAATATCATAACACTAATATAAGGTCAAACATACAGACTATTGGAATTGAATTGGGAGTTCAGGAATAAACCTTTTTCTATGGACAACTGATTTTTGACAGGAGTGACACATCCATTCAATGAAAGAATAGTTGCTTCATCATTTGGTGTTGGGAAAACTGGATAGTTTCCCACAACCCACACTATTATTTTATTCTTTCATAAACCATATAATTTATCTAAACTATACAATAATTGACATTTGGTATAATCATTGATTTGTGCATTCACCATTTCAATCAATATTAGAGCATTTTCATTACCATAAAAAAGAAAACAAACAAACAAAAAACCAGTATCATTCTCATATGTTAGAGCTACTAATTACAAATCCTATGATGTGCTTTCACCTTTTCTATTCATTTCCAAATATTTACAAAGAACTTCTTTTAACAATTTTGCACAGATTAGACTTCAGCTTTCCATTCTCAAACCATATTCTACTCTCTGGTGACTTACCTTCTAGCTACTAACTCCATGAGTTTGAACATTACATTTAGTTCATAATATTGAAAACATACAATAGTTGTACTTTTGTGACTACCTTGCTTCACTCAACATAATGTGTACCAGGTTCATCCACTTTGTCAAATGTTTCACAACTTCATTTCTTCTTAAAGCTGAATACTATTTCATTATGTGTATGTACCACAGTTTGTTTATCCATTCATCAGCTGATGGAAACCTGATTTATTTCCATCTTTTAGCTATTGTGAATGATGTCACTATTAACATCAGTATACAAATGTCTGTTCCTGTCACTGCTCTCAGTTCTTCTGGGTATATACGTATTAGAGGTGTTGCTGGGAAACATGGCAGATTTGTATCTAACTTCCTTAGGAACTGCTAGACTTCTGCAGTGTCTATACCATTCTACATTCCCACCAACAGTGAATAAGCATTTCAATCTCTCCACATCATCTCCAACACTTGTAGTTTTCTAATAGGTGTGAAATGATATCTCGTTGCAGCTTTATCTGCATTTCCTTATTAGGCAATAATGTTGAACATTTTTCACAAGTTTTTATCCATTTATAGTTCTTATTTAGAAAAATGTCTATTCAGATCTTTTGCCCATTTTTTTCCGTAATTACATTCGTGTTTATTTCAATCCTGTAGCATATACACTGACTATAAAACGCTTGAAAAACACTTTCATGTTTCCTTTGTAGGTCATTAAATTTTACCACCCATTTTCATAAATTAAATTTACTATTGAAAACCACATTGTAAAAAATTGTACAAGAATAGATGATCACAATCAATAAAAGAAATGGACACAAGAATTTAAAACAGTATAATGTCAGGAAGTTTATCTTCATGGTAAACATTCACTTTATATAAATCCCACTTGGCTTCCCTTAATTAAAAAGCTGTAAGGACAGCCATGGTACTTGGAATGAAATATTGAAAACATGAAACTGTAGAGGAAGACCACCAGTCCTAATCCTACTAGGCAAATTATTTGTCATTCTCCAGCATTTCCTTTGGAAGTCACAGCTTCATTTGGAAGAAGCATTCCCATCGTGATAGTAGCTTTCAGTATGAGAATAATATGTGACTCTGCCATGAATTGAGCCTGGATGCTCCCATGAATTAAGCTCACTTGTCCATTGTGAGAGTTCTTATGAGCATATGGAGGCCCACAGCTATAATTCCACATCTGGCCAGAAATAGCAAAGACCATACACAAGGATGCCATGGCTCAACTAGACTTCTTACAGATGAACTCTAAGTTGTTCCCTCTTAAATAAAGCAAACCACCAGGTGACACCAACATGGCCAAAGCATGTTGTCAGTGTAATTGGGTGGTTTGAAGACACAAATATGAACATCTGTTCTGTCAGCAATACACTTTGCTAGTTTTTCATCTTCAAATCTGATTCTTTGAAGGGCAAACGTATCAGCTCTCTTGGGCCTGCTTTTTGGAGGAAAATGCATGAATGTAGGCGCAGAGTTCATGATAAGCTGTTGAAAAACATCTGTCCACTCATCATAGTTGACCATACTGAAGAAGAGTTTGTTACGAAAAACAAATGAATAGCACCAAGAGTTATCCATTATTTGATATTATTCCTTAGCTTGCCTGCTCACAGAACACTGTTGCTGAGGATGAAAAGCAGTCTGCATAACCATCATAGAATAGTTTCGAGATGGTGCCTTTATAAATTTTTGAAATTTGTCACCATTCATTTGGAAGATTGAGCACCTGAAACTCCATTCCATCAGCTGTTCTACTTTTTCAGCTAAAAGATTCTCCTTTTTCTTCTATCCTCCCCAGAGCTGGATGCACAGGAGCAGCAGCAGCAGGAGGAAAGGCAAGCTCCCAGTGGGCAGATGACACAGCCTCTGCCTGTACTGCCTCTGGGGTGAAGGAGAGCCCTTGACCCCCATCTCCACAGGGCAGTGTCTCTTCCATGAGTGGTAACCGTGGGCTCCTAGCTTCTCCCAGCACCCCACAGCCGCCAGACAAGTGGCAGGGAGGCCCCTGGTTAAGTTCTCAAGGGGATGGGAGCATCATAGCAAGAGACTAGGCAGAGGCCAAGAATGCAGAAGAGGACACTGACAGCGCACCCTGTTCACTGGGAGAGGGAACCTGGAATGCATTTTGCTCATTTTTTAACCAAGTCATTTGTCTTTTAATTGTTAATTTGTAGGATCTCTTTATATATTAAGGCTATGAGACCCTTGTCAGATGTGTGATTTCCAAATATTTTCTGCCATTGAGTAGGCTGCCTTTTTAATCTCTTCACAAAGTCCTTTGAGATTCAGAGGTGCTTAATTTGAAGAGGCCCAATTTATCTATTTTTTCTTTTTTTGCGCATGCTTTGGGTGTAAGGTTGGAAAAAACCCACCTATCTGAAGGTTCTGTAAATGTTTCCCTACATTATCTTCTAGGAATTTTATAATCCTGGCTTTTATGTTATGTCTTTGATCCATTTTGAGTTGATTTTTGAATAGGAAGTGACATAGGGGTCCTACTGGATTCTTTTTAGTTATGGATATCCAGTTCTCCCAGTACCATTTGCTTAAGAGACTGTTCTGTCCCAGAAAAGTGGACTTGGTAGGCTTATCAAAATTCAGTTGACCGAAGAGTTGAGGGTCTGTTCTGGAACTCTCAATTTGATTTCATTGATCAATGTATGTATCTTTATTCCAATACCATGTTGTTTTAACCACTGTAGTTTTAAAATACACTCCAAGGTCAGGAATCCTCTGACTGTCATAATATCTTCTTAAGGTCCTTTTTGTTTCTCTGGGGTAGAGATGTAATCTCTCCCTTTTATACATGATTATTTTTTAATTTGCATCCTCACTCTTTTTTTTCTTTGTTAGTCTTGCTAAGAGTTTGCTGATATTTTAATTTTTTCAAATAACCAGATTTTGGTTTTGTTGATTTTCTCTATTTTTTTCCTCCATTTCATTTATTTCTGCTCTAATCTTTAGTTTTTCTTTCTTTCTTCTTGCTTTGGAATTATTTGCTGTTCTTTTTCTAGTTTCTCTAGCTGTTTAGTTAGACTTTTGATTTTAGCTCTTTCTTCTTTTTTAATGCAGGCATTTAGGGCTATAAATTTCCCCCTCAGCACTGCCTTTCCTGTATCCCATAAGTTTTCATATGGTTTGTTCTCACTTTCATTTGTCTCAAGATTTCTCCTAATTTCTCTTGCAATGATTTGACCCACTGATTTTTTAGGGGTGTGTTGTTCTGCCTCCATATATTTGCAATTTTTCCCCTTTCTTGCCTATTCCAGCTTCATTTCATTATAATCAGAGAAGATGCTTAGTATAATTTCAGTCTTCTTAAATTTATTGACAGCTGTGTTGTGTGTCCACATGTGGTGTATCCTGGAGAAGAATCCATGAGCACTTGAGAAGAATGTATAACCTGCAGATTTGGGGTGCAAAGTTCTGTAGATATCTTCAGGTCCAGTGCATCTATCTTATCTTCCACATTCTCTGTTTCATGTTGATTTTCTCTCTCGTTGTTCTATCTATTGATGTGAGTGGTATATTGAAGAATCCAAGTATTATTGCAGAGATGTCTATTTCTACTTTCAGATTTGCCAGCGTTTGCTGCATTTATTTTGGGACACCCTGGTTAGTTGCATAGATATTTATCTCTGTTAGTCATTCCTGGTTGATTGTCCCTTTTATTAATATATAATGGTCATCTGCATTTCTTATCCCCCCTTTTTTTTTTTTGCATTTAAAGTCTGTTTTCTCTGATACCAGTATAGCTATCCCTGCTTTCTTTTGGTTACTATTTGCGTGAGCTATCTTTTTACAACTTTTCATTTTCAATGTATTTGCATCCTTGGGTCTAAGGTGATTCTCCTGCAGACAGCATATGAATGGTTCATGTTTTCTTATCCATTCTGTAAGCCTATGTCTTTTGATTGGAGAGTTTAATCCACTGATATTCAATGTTATTCCTGTAAAGACATTACTTCAGCTATTTTATCCTTTGGATTTCATATGTCATATCTCACTTTTGTCCATCTTTTTATTTTTTCAGCTACCTTTTTATTTTTTCAGCTACCTTTTGTGACAGTTTGAGATAATTTTATAAATCTCAAAAAGAGAAAGATTATGTTTGTACACTAATCTGTTCCTCTGGTGTGTGATACTCTTTGATTACATTAAATTCAGCTGACGTGTCTTTGATTAGATTACCTGTTATGATTAAGGCTGTTGGTTTGACTATGTCATTGGGCATGACTCATGTTGAGTCCGTGCATCACTGCTAGGTCTGATATAAAAGGACACTCTCACAGACAGACAGGAAGAGAGAGCTCTGCCATTTTTGATCCTAACATATGACAGAAAGGAGAAGGCTCAAACAGCTGAGACTTATATAGAAGGTCCATAAAGAAACAAGCTTATGCCAAGAAAGAAGACAACAGGATCACTTAAGTATGAAGCCAGAAGAGGTTGGGCCCATGGAGCCTCAAGAGGAAGAGAAAGCACAGAGGGAAAGGTAGAGACCAGCTGGAGATTGGTGACCTTCTTGCTTCAACACATGGTAACTGACTTTGGTAAGAAATCACCCTTAAGTCTGACTATTTATGGCCTTGTAACTGTAAGCTTTTGCCCTAAATAAATTTTATAAATGCTAACTGATTTTTGGTATTTTAAATGTGCAGTCCTTTGGCAGACCAATACACCCTTTCTGATAGTTTTCACCTCTATACTGTCCTCCAATCCTCTCTCTCTTCTCTTAATTCTTTTCTAGCTGCAGAGCTCCCTTTAGTGTGTTTCCTGCAGAGCTGGATTCTTGTTTAGAAACTCTCTTAGTTTCTGTTTATCTGTGAATATTTTAAACTCACTGTCATACTTGAAGGACAGGTTTGGCAAATAAAGAGTTCTTGGCCTGTAGTTTTTCTCTTTCAATACCATAATTATATCATACTACCTTTTTGCCTCGATGGTTTCTGAAGAGAAATCCACACTAAGTCCCCTGTATATAATGTTTCACTCTTCCCTTGTTGCTTTCAGAATTTTCTCTTTATCTTTGGCATTTGGCATTCTGAATATTATGTGTCATGGGGTAGGTTTACTTAGATTTTTTCTAATTGGAGTATGCTGTGCTTCCTGGACACATATATGCATGTCTTTCATGAGAGTTGGGGACTTTTCAGTGATTATTTCCTCAAATCCTCCTTCTGCCCTTTTCCCCTTCTTGTCTTCTTCCGGAACTTCCATAACATGTATGTTAGTGCACTTTGTGTTGTCATTCAATTCCCTGAGTCCCTGCTCAATTTTTTCCATTCTTTTCTCTCTCTGTTTTTCTCTTTTCAATTTCAGTTGTGCTTTCCTCTACATCTCTGATTCTTTCTCCCATGGTTTGTTGTTGTTGTTGTTTTAAATTTTTTTCTTTATTTTTACCGGGAGGTGCCGGGGATTAAACCCAGGTCCCTCCATGTGGGAGATGGATGCCCTAACGTTTGAGTCACATCTGCCCCCTCTTCCGTGGTTTTAAATCTGCTGCTGTGTGCTTCAGTCATATTTTTAATCTCACTTATTGTGTCTTTCATATATAAGCACTGTTATTTTCTATGCAAGATTTCAAATTTTTCTTTTTGCTCACCCATTGTCTTCTTAATAACTTTTATTTTTTAAGCCATGTTGTCCTTCAAATCTATGATTTGATGTAAAAAATTTATATGAACCTCATTGATTAGCTGTTTAAATTCCTGTGTCTTGTCTGGAGTTTTGATTTGTTCCTTTCCCTGAGTTATATTTTCCTTTTTCTTTCTATGGCTTGTAATTTTTTGTTGACATCTATACATCTTATTCTGATGCTGAGTTTACTCTGATGTTCAGTCTCTCTCTCTCTTTCTTAGGGATTATTGTTAAGTAGATGTGTGCTACCACTGCTCTTTGACTCTTGGTTCAAATTGTTCTAGGTATTTAGGATTGTCCCTGTTTATCTGCTCAGACCAGGGCTGAGGACCCAGCAATTGGATGCAGGTCCATTTCCAAGGGCCTTGGAGAGGGTGACAGTAAAGACACCTGCTTGCTTTATTATTTTCCCTTTTCATGCACTTTTTTGGTCTGGCCAGCAGATGGCACTCTTGGAAGACCTCTCTGCTCAGGCCCCAGGTGCTAGGGGAGCTTACATTCAATGTAACTGTTCCAGTGGGTGGGCAGTGCAGAAGCAATTTCCTCAGTGCTGTCTAAGCCTTACAAACAAATTTTCTCAGAAGCTCTTCTCAACCCTTGGCTAGCCTCACCCTCCCTCTGTTTCTTCAGCATCAGCCTGGGACAATAGGGAGGGGATTTAAGGAAGCAGAATGTCTTTAGCTCTCAGTGCAATATCATGGCCCCTCCTGGCCTGGAACTGTTAGACTCCCTCCAGTGCAGCAGACCAACTTTGCTGGCCAAAATCCGAATTTGCTGTAGGCTGTGTCCCTCACTCTCCCTTTTCTTGGGAAAGAGGATCCCTGCAAGCCTCTCTGTCCATAGCCACTGCAGTCCACACCTGGTGAATGACCCAGGCTGCTACTTGCTCTATGTGTGGGGTGATGGGTACCTCCTGCTGCTTTCACACCTCTACTCATGGGATTTTTCAGCCAGCTGAGACTCCTTTCTTTGTCCCTCTCTCTTCTTGGTGGAGTCTCACCTTCCACTGGTATCCTGGGCCCAGAGCAGCCCTCCAGACAGTCTCAGCCTGTTCTCTAACTGCTTTTCTGGGGGAGACATGATCTCTCCACCTCGCTAATCCTCCATCTTCCTGGAAGTCCTTCTTACATTTTCACTTCATTTCCATTTTAAATAGGGCCTTTTGAAGATATTATTTTAGTTTAGGTATGTTGTAATGAATAAGTTTGGGTTGTGATAGATTTCTGGAGTCCTTTATAAGCAGAATGAAATTCAGATGAAAAAAGAAAGTCGCAGAAGATGCTGGAAATCACTTGGACCAGGAAGAAAGGGGAATGACATCACCATGCACATTGGCACATGACAGAAAAGCCAAAGACAAAGGATCAATGGCAGTGAGACTGAGAACACCACAGGCTTTGGAGAGAAAGTATCAGCTTTCTGATTTTTGAGTTTTCACTTCTGTCAGCTTTAAACTTATGAACCAATAAATTCTTGTTGTTTTAAGTCAAGCTAATTAAGAGCATTTGCTTTAGAAGCCAGAAGACTAAGAAAATCTTCTTGAAGGAAACAAAGGGAAACTTCTGTAATATCTTGTATTAGGCCATGCATTTACACCATAAGCCAGGAAAAAAAGGAAACAAATAGATAAATGGGACTTCATAAATACTAAAGTGTTTGTGCATCAAAGCACATTATCATGAAAGTAAAAAAAAAAAAAAATCCTACGAATTGGTAGAAAATAGAGGAAAATTATTTATCAGATATGAATTTTTATGAATTCATTATCCAGGCTATATAAGACAATTCTACAACTTGACAACAATAAGACCACAACCAAATTAAAAATAAGCAAAACATTAATAGAATTTTCTCTAAAGAAAATAGATAAATGGTCGATAAGCATATGAAAAGATGTATAGCATCAATACCATTAGGAATATGAAAATCAAAAGTACAATGAGATATAAATTTATGAGATATGAGTATGATTAAGCACATTTTTCTTCATTTTTCTTCATTAACAAGGAGATCTTGATCATATAATTTAACCAATCTGTGCTCATTTATGTATCTTGCTGAACACTGGAGAAATGATAGGGTTTGCCTTTCGGATTAAAAGAGATGATTGTGTCTGGACAGAATTTTTCAAAGTAATGCTTCTATAATTTTTTAAGCTGCCTTTTGTCTGTTATTTTATTTTTTGAAGTTGAAATAAAATTTACTTAAAAAAAAAGAAATAAAGTTGTCATATAAGCAACAGCATGCAAGAACTTAAAGACACCATTTTGAGTGAAATAAGCAAAACCCAGAAGGACAAATAGTGTATGATCTCACTAAGAAATAATTATGAATTATGAATGCAAATTCATAGAGTTAGAAACAAAATACCAGAGCCAGGGTTGGGGGTAGGGAGTGGGGAATTAATACTTTGTCACCCCAGAATTTCTTTTTAAGCTAGTAAAGAACTTTTGTTAATGGATGGTGGTCATGTTAGCACAAAGTGAATATTAACATCATTGAATTCTATATTTGCACGTGGTTAAAATGCAAACTTTTAAGTTGTATATAAATTACAGATAAAAATTTTTAAAACCATGTAACTGTACAACACCGCAGTGTGCCCTGAAGCAATCTATGGATAACAATTAACTAACAGTTTATTTTTAAATAATATTGTTTCAAAGATTATAAGAAAAGCATCAGCTGATACACTGTAACAATAGAGATAACTGTGTTTGTGAGGGGATATATGGGATCTCTGTACTTCCTGCATGACTTTTTTCTATAAACTACTATTTTCTAGTTAAAAAAAAAATAAACTATTATACCTCTTCATATAAAGTGTAAAAACCTTAACGTTTTCTAATTTCATCTACTCCATTTCATATCAGCGTTTGTTTCCATATGCTTTACTTCTATATGTTTTACAGTCCTAAAGACACAATGCTATTTTTGATGTACAGTTTATTTTACAAAAATTTCACATATTTCCCTTTCTTTGCACTCTTCATTTATTTTTGTAGATTCAATTTCTCCTCTGATATAATTTTCTTTGGAAGGAGAACTTCTGTTAGCTTTTCTTAAACCACAGGACTTTTGGCAACTAATGTTCTGAGCTCTCCTTTATCTTAAAAGTCTCCATATCACATATCAAGTATCTGGCCATGGTTCTGTAAACCCCTATCCCAAAACCTTGTGACTGACTGGTTACTACTTCACCTCTGTTCAGCCCCTTAATGTTTATTAATGACAGAACCTGTGTTCAGCTCCACCCCTATTGTTCATTGGCACCCCAAGGTTATGAAATAGAGCTATCCATATGAAAAACTTTACAGCTGACCTTTATTTTTGCTATCCCCTTGTCCAGGATGCTTTGATCTCTGAAACTGGTTGTATCTTTGTAACACACCACCCAGGTCTGTACCACCCCCTATCAAGTTTTAGTACCTTAATGTTTGTTAATGAAAAAACGTGTGCGAACTCCATCCCAACTACTTGTTAGCATTCTGTTTTTATAAAGCACTAGAATTTCTACAAATAGAGAGGCACTTTTTGGGCCACCTAAGGTGACTGACCTCCTTTGTTTGCACAACCAAATAAACATCTTCTCTGTTTGAAACTCCTGTGTCTCAGGAATTGGCATTAAAGACACATAAGGAGAAAAGAACCCACTTTTCCTCAGGATCGCATAGAGGAAAATAAAGCACATTTTAAGTATTTAATACAACAATTAATAGTGATGAATTGGTGAAAAGTTGTTCAACATTTAAACCATAAAACAATGGTTGAAATTATTTTAATTATTCAAAAATCACATTGAAAAATAACGAATATAATTCTACAAAGAAAACCTTAATATAAGTTAAAAGAATAAAAACAACTCGAAAGCAAAATGTATATCTAATAACCATTGTAAAAGTTTAAATAAAAAAATCAAAAAATTGAAAAATGAAAAGTAATACTTTCTTAAATATAAATTGAATAGTAAACAATTTTTAATAAAAATTTTATCAAAATATCTGACTACAATTATAGGATGGCACAAAATTTGAATTCATTATCCATTCTTAGATTTACAAATTTTTTCTATTGAGCTTATTTTTAAAAATGAGCAAAGAATTTAACTTAAGAATTTATTTCTTTTTAAACACTGTAACAAACAGATAGGAGGAAGGAAATAGTTTTTTTAATCATACTGCAATTAAACAAAAAAATATTAATTACTGAAGCTTGTTGACACATCACAGAAGGGTAGTATTGTCAGATTATTAGAAGGTTGACATATAAAGAAATTACTGCATGCAGATATTTTAAATCATGAATTTACCAAACTTCAGGTTTTAAAGAATTGCAAGATGAGAGTCTATTTTGCTTATGTACAAAGAAAACATTTATCTCTCAAATTGAAAATACAAAGGATATAACAAATATTTTAGGGATGAGTGGAAACCACAACATGCAAAGGAAAAATGGAAAATGACAATAACTTTGTAGAAATATGTATAATATAATATACATACATAAGTTTATTTATTGGAGACCATAAATAAAATTATCAAAATGGTGAAGATATTTCTATTTTCTTTAAAATTTTAAAATATTTTCAATATTTTCTTCAATGTTCACACATACTTTTTTCTATATCTTAATTCTATCACAATATTTTAGTTTTTAAAAAGACCAAATATTACAATGTTGCTATTTCTTTTGAGCTGTTTGTTTATGATTAAAATAAGCCTTAGGTATTTATAAAGAACCAGTGAATATTATCATAAAAAAGGCATTGATATTAAAAATTTTGCAAGAATGTAATTATTCTGATGACAGTGGCCAAAATATCTTACTACTGGTTTAAATTTGTAAATTCAACATATGATTTAATGTTTATAAGAAATCTATGGATTTAGAATAATCCGAATAATTATTTAGAAACTTATTTATTTAGAAAAATATATTTAAACTACATGTTTAATGCAAATTTCATAGCTTTCAGTTACTATTTAAATTTCTAATACCTATTCTTGGATATCTTCCAAAGCATTTGTGGTCAAGCAGACATTGGCTCAAGAGCAATGCAAACTAATTAATCAATGCTAATGTATTTAGACTGAGATCAATAAATACCCAAATAGGAAAGGAAGAAAAGACTCACTTAAAAATTCAGCATCAATGTCATTTCAATTGCCTGGAGCCCTTTCTCTTCTGCACAGCTCTAATGAAAGCATTTTTCACTTCTTTGTTCCTAAGACTATAAATGAGTGGGTTCAGCATGATGATCACCATAATATAAAACCCAGAAACCACTTGATCTTTTCCCAAGGAGTAGAACTTTTTTGGTTTTAAATAAGTAAATATCATAGTATCATAAAATATGGTGACTCCCAGGAGGTGGAAGGCTTTGCATTTTCATCAAGCAGAATTAATTTTCAGGATAGTAGAAAGAATGGATACATAGGATACAGGGATTGTGACAAGAGATACTATTACATTAGAGCCGGTGAGAATGATAATCCTGATTTCTGTATCACAAGTGTCAGTGCAGGATAGGGCTAAAATTGGGGTTGTGTCATAGAAAAAGTGATAGATTACATTGGATTTGCAGAAATTCAATTTGTTCTTTCAAAGAACGTTAACCAAAGAATCAGTAAAGCCAGTCATGTAGGACCCATTGATGAGGGCATGCCATAGGCCATTGAAGAAAGGAGGAAATATTCAGTGGCAGCTAAGAAGACAAAAATGTACACCTGGGTGAAGCCACTCATGAATGAAATATATTTGGTTGAAGTCAGGAAGTTCTCTAAGGTGTGATGACTATTGAGTAACTGAGACCAAAGAGTGACACATGACTGAGGAAAAAATACATGGAGGTGCGAAGCTGGAGATCTAGGTGAATTTTCAGTACCATCCCTGCTTTCCCCAGAACAGTAATCAGGTATATCAGGACAAACAGCATAAAGAGGATCAGCTGTATTTCTTCATAGTCTGTCAACCCCATAAGAATGAAGTCAGGCACATTTGTGCTATTCCTACTTCCCATAGCAGCATTCAACCTTTGTAAACTTTTGAGAAATCAAAGGTATTATTTGACATGAATGACTTTTTGTTAAAAGGAATGGTCTGACATCAAAAAACTAGTTTTGTGATTCTAGAAATTAATAATAAAAAGTAGTTTGCAAAATATCTCTGAAAAAAATCTCTGACTACCAAATAAATATAAGGTATAAATCATCATTTGTATATTATATAATAAGAACACATATATTAAATAATAAAAAGAACTTGACACTATTTCATATCCCTCCCTTTATTAACACCTTTATCCAGGCAATTATTATATCATAGGTATTCCTATTGTACATGTTTTATAAATGAGTAAAGGACACAGAAAATTAAATAACTTATCCAGAGTTAAACCATTTAAATGCTAGTTCTGTTATTCTGCTGTGATTGGTTGAGTCCAGAGATCATGCTCATAATATTATATTCCATACAAAAAAATTTCAGAAAGACTGAGCAAATATGCTATATATGTACTAAACAATAGTAGAGAGTTTTAATTCATCATTTACTTGCATTTATAGCCAATATTATTTAATAAAAATGCCAGATCAGAAATTGAAATCTTAGTCCACTTTATTGGGGTATATTAATAATAAAGACCACATATTACTGTTAATTATTAGAAGATAGGTTTTTAAGTGATTATTTGAAATAACATTTTGGAGAGGGTGTAGCTCAGTGGTTGAGCACCTGCTTCCCATATAGGTGGTACTGGGTTTGATCCCCAGTCCCTCCTAAAAAAACAAATAATAATAACATTTATACCAAAATTATATTTTCATTATATGTAAATTTCTTGATGACTCTGGTTCAATGATTTCTCTACATTTCTAAAATCCTGGCCTTATTAGGTAAGGCCTAATAGCTCTGTGTATCTCTCTCTCTCTCAAAAAAAATTTATATATATATGCAGACAAATATATCCTCATATTCTTCTAAAAATGCCCTCATTTCAACTGCTCATCCCCTCCCTACCCCAAAAGTGTCAAGTGGCCAATGGGGAGGTGTGGGAGGTGGGCAACATGGGAATCCTAGTGGGTTCCGTGTAATATTTTGGGTAATCTAAGCACCTCTTAAAATATATGTATTTATATATATATAAATACCATTTTTGTAAGCAAATACACATATATGCATATATATTTATATATCATTTTGCAAATGTTTGTATGTATTGTGAGAATTTTGATTTTTACCCATAATAAAAAAAATAAATAAATAATCAACATTAAAAAAGAAAAAAAAATGCCCTCATTTTTCAGGTAAAACTATAACAAAGTACTTTTGAGAACAGTACTTTTTCTACCACCATTAGCTGTCTAGAAATTGGTCAAAGTCAATTTTTTTCTCACAAATAAAATATATAAACCATTTAAGGAGCCTAAACTTTCTGTGATATATGTGTTTCATTTGAAAAAATTATGTTTATTTTTTCATGCATAAATTTTTGTTTTGTTCTGAGGTAAAATAAATTGATAGCTGCAAAATTGTGTATGAAGAATTTTCCCCACATAAGCAAGTATTAAACCTAATACCCCTCCCTAGAAGTAGCGGAGCTGGCTGTCCATTATGTTCCCTCAATAGCTTGTTAACAACTCGTATTTAACATATTAACCAGACCTTCTCAGTTCCACTTACAGGAATAAGAAAACTTCTCATTGTAATATTAGACCAGTTACATCAGGGCACACCTTGTGGCTCAGTAAATCAATTTCTTCCCCCTTAAGCACTGCAGACTAGACATGCCTTCATGATCAGCAGAAAAGGGAATCATGGAAGCCCTGAACTTAGGAGGCTACATGTCAAGGTCTAACTCTTGAGATATGATTGATTAACCACAGAAACTGGGATAGCAATGATAAGGCTGACATGCTTGAGGAAAAACAAAATTAAGGAGTGTATCCTGCTCCTTATTAGAAGACCTGTGAAGAAATCTTGCATCTTTGCTGATCTAGCATAACTGAGCCATGTAGCTTTCACTTGTTTTTTTTTTTTTTTTTCTTTCCCTGCATATAAAAACCCCAACTCACATTCTCTCTGGGAACTGGTTTTGGGAAAATACCCCCAGTTCCTTTCTTGTGCACTCACAATAAATCACCTTCTCACTGAGAGACATGTTTCTCCTTTATAGCACCCGAAGAAGACAGACTTTCCATTGGAAATAAACAGGCTTAGGATAAAAACAAATCAACCTGAAAATTTTGTCCAGGTCCCTGTCTAATGGAAAGCACACCTAGAATGTCTCACAGGTATACAAGAGAACTACTGTGAACACAATCAGAGCCAGAGACTCCTTTGCACTTCACCCTGATAATGCCACAGCACCTCCTCCTTTGAGGATTGCTGATAGTGTACCATTCTATTATCCCTGAGACCAGTTTCCAAGGATGATGTTTAGAATGTTCCAAGGACTGATATATTCATTCCAGAACTTACTTATCTCTTAGAAACCATATAATGTTGAGGATCATTTTTAAGAATTCTTTTGTGATGCTTTCATTGATGACTGGGTAAAAGAGAAGGTATTTCCACAAAAATAATTACTTTATGGCTTGCAGACCAGAAAATTAATCACCCTGATGGAATAGAATAATTTTTGCAATGAAATATTTTTATATTTAAAAGTGTGACACAATCATAGGAATAAATATTGTTCATTACACAAAAATTAGAATATCAAAATTCAGAGAAAACAAAAATCGTTCGTATATGTTGTTAATCTTTAGATGTATTTTCTTCCAAGTATTTTTCTATGTGCATATAATGCTTATTGTAATGTATATTTATGTGTTTACATAATTTTTATCACACTGTATTTCAGCAACATCTTCATTTTATTATTAAATATTGATAATATACCATGATCTATATTATATTAAACATATATCAAACCAAAATTTCATGTATTTTGCATTGGCTGGAGCAGCATTGGCTGGAACTGCTTTCTAGGAGTGTAGCCCAGCTAATGGATGAGGAGTTTTGAGGAATCACAGAGGATATATGGTGGAATTTTTCCAGTCAGTTTTGGTAGTGTCATTTAATTCATTTGCACAGCAGATGTATTGTTGTATTCTGACAAAGAAGTGTTTGTGCAATTTATTTTATATTTTCTTGTATTAGCTTTTATTAAAGAGAGTCATGAAAGAAAAATGTAAAAATCAAACTAAGAAGTGTAAATTCTTTATAATTAATTTAATGGGCAAAAGTACACTTCATCTGCATATAACCAGGTGAAATTCTTTGTTCTGAATATTACATGAATTAACAACAATGGATAATTTTTATATAGATGTAGAAAAACTCTTAAAAGAGAAACCATTTACACTCTAGAATATCAGGAGATAATTTGATGGCATGGATCAAGGAATTACAAGAAAATATTATATATTTGATGTGCTTTTGAAAGCACAATTCTCAAAAACTCAATGATATTAAGAAACACATATTTAGAGATTAAAAATCCAACTTTGATTTATTTCACAATTGGCAACCTTGGGGTTTAAAACAAATAAAGAGGTGCCAATGCCCCTTTAATAGGCTCTGCTTGCTCCTTGCAAAACCACCAAGAGTGAGTATTTCTCCCCAGTATCAAAATAAATTTCTAATAGTCATTAAATAAACTTTCAAATGATGTAAGTAAAATTTGAAGAAATAATAATTTACAAAAGTAATTTTTAAATTTTCTGAAAAATTGGGCAAGTCATTATTTTATACTGTCCTTCATATCTCTGCAATATAGAGGTCTGCTTTTTCAAACTGTAGCATTTCAACTGTAGTATTTATATGGCTATACTTGCAGATATATGTTTGTATATCCTATTACTATTCACATATTATAGACATCACTTAGTTGGTCTTACTTTTTAATAGAGACAATTACTGTGAAATGTATTATATATAAGTATAAAGCTAGTTTACAATCCTTGGATATTAACCAGTACTTTGGGTTGATCTTGAAATCTGTTTCTATTAAATTTTTTTCATTAACATTGGTCACATTTTCTTGCTTTGTCTTATGTTCAGTGCCTTTTTAAATAATATACTGTAATTTTTGAATGATATACTGCTGGGATTCTGGATTAGTTTGTCTTTCAATAGGGGTATTGAGCTGTGTTTTGGCAGGCAATAAATGACTGGCAATGCCTTTTGAAACTCTCAGGTTCATATTATTCTTTGTAAAAAAGATCTATTTGGTGTTAACCGTGGTCTTAAGGGATAGTATTTATTAAAGGGCCAGAATTCTTACAGTTCTAATGTGTGATTTTTTTTTTTTTTTTTTTTTTTTTGTCTTACTTTCATGTCTGACTTAATCAGATATAATTGTCTTACTGACTAGGGCATAAATCCAACTTTGCCCATCATTTTATGGCCTCTGGTACTTATGCTTTGCTTCCAGCCCTATAGTAGCCTCCCTTTATTTGGTTGGTGATTCACCATCTGCACGTATACAGCTCAGCATAGAGCTAAGGAACTACAGGAAATCCCAATATCACTATTCAGGGCAACTCCCTTGATAGCCCACCATTAATGTTAAAACTTCTCCAGGTGGTGGAAACTCCAATGTCTGCCTCTTCAGCTATGCCAGACTTTTATACTATGCTGGTACTCAGTATCTCCCTCATCAACAAGTAGTACAGAAAGACAGGAAATCTGATTTCCTTCTCATATAATTCCTTTATTTTATGGATAACTGACCTGTTATGCCTCCTGTCCAATGCCTGAAAACATTTCATGTGCATTTTGCTTGTATTTAGAGGTGTTTATAATGGAGGGGAAATCATGTACCACTTACCAGGTCATTTCAGAAGACAAAATCTGACCAAAGATTTTAAATCTCTTCTGATTCAATTGATGATTTAGTTTGATTCTGTAGATCATTATTCTTTTTCTTTCTGTTACTTATCTGTCTCTTTTTACCTTTCATGGAATATTACCAATTGTTTTTATTTTTATTTCTTTTGCTTGTAAAATAATGGCTCTTTATCTTTCCATCATTTTTAATAAATGTTATTCAATTTTTACTTACTTTTTATTCATTGTTATTTTATTTCCACCATTTTATTTCTCTGATTTTATTTAGTTAAATTCATTGTTTTTTCTTTAACACCTAGAAAAATATTATTATATTCTTTATAATAGTTTTCTGTTTAATAGTAGAGGCGTTTAATATTTCCATTATTTATTTGAGTGCTACTTTAAAATATATGCATTAATATGCATTAATCACATTGCAATTCATGACATAGGTGTTCTAGAGGTAAATATTATATTGCTTATTTTACCTAGAATAAATTGAGATTGCATTTTTGGTTATATTTATTTTTATTTTTCAAATGGAAAGACCTTTCAGTTCTATATTTTGGATATTGATGGACACTTGGGTTGCTTCCAAATTTTGACAATATTGAATAATTCCACTATGAACATTGTTGTCCATATATCTGTTCATGTCCCTGGTTTCAATTCTTCTGGGTATATATCCAGCAGTGAAGTTGCTGGATCATATGGCAGCTCTATAATTAACTTCCTGAGGAACCACCAAACTATATTACATGACCTCACTGATTTGACTTAAGCAAATTGAGCAGAATCACAGAGCTAGAATCTGGAAGATAGGTTAACAGGAGACAGAAAGGGAGTAGAGGGTGGTAAGCCGATGCTCAATATGGACAAAATATATGATAAGGTGGAAGGTTGTGGTTGGAATGGATGGGGGTGATGGTGCAGTGATGTGATTGGGAAATACGGTGCAGAAATGTGAGGGGGAGTAGGGTGGGGGAGTAGGGTTGGACTATCAATAGAACTGAGGAGGGTTAAAGGAAAGAACAGGTGAATTCTGGGGATTTGCAGGCCTGTGGTTAAAACTACAATGGTGGTAATGTTCTTGTGGCCAGTGTGGCCGGGGAGGGTTACTGGTGCAGGTTGTCAGGGGTGGGGGGTATGTGGGATAGGGCACACTTACCTGGGACATGCTTCTGTGGAATATGAAAGTGTTTATCTTGTCATAGGGTATTATCTCAGTGGTTTGAGACCCACACAATAAACAAGAAAATATTAAACTCTCATCCTAGGGAGTCCTGTTATGTTCTCAACTAGAGGGGCAAGAATCTCCTGAGAATATAGGCAATGCCGAATAAAAGAAAACAGACCATATGTCAAGTCCTCAGTATTATTGCATGTAACTCTGAGCCTTATTCTTCAAAAGTTGAAACTCGGTGGTTACCATAGGTTCCGGGGGGGGGGTGGAATAGAGCAGATGGAAGATACGGTATTTTTCGGGCATTGGACTTGTTCTGCATGATCTTGCAATAATGGATATAGGTTGTTTTAAAGTTTGTCAAAACATATAATAAAAGTGTACAGTGCAAAATATGAACCATAATGTAAACCATTGACCCTGATTAGTAGCAATGCTTCAATATTTTTACATCAGTTGTAACAAATTTACCATCCACATGTAAATTGTTATTAATAGGGGAGAATGGGAGAGTGTGAGGACATTGGGTCTATGGGAATCCCCTATATTTTCTATGTGACTTTTCTGTAACCTAAAGCTTCTTTGAAGATGAAGAGAAAAAAAAGACATGGGGGGGACCATAAGAAAGAAATTGTCACTGTACATAAACAGCAACAGATCTTACAGCCATGAACGATACAATGAATAAAAATTTTTATTTTGTATTTTTGTATTTTATTTGTTATACATTTATTATTATTATTTTATTTACTTATCAATTTTATTTGGGTATTCTTTTGGCTTTGTTTTTAGGGAAGTTTTGCATAGCAGAAATATCATAACTGTGGCAGGGAAGAATCACTGAACAGGGTGTCAATGATAGGGGGATGTGTGGGGAGGGGTGCACTTGGGACATACCTCTAAGGCAGATGAATATGTTGAACTGTTCATGGGGCATTTTCTTAGTGGGTGGAGAACCACACAATAACTGAAAGAATATTGAATTCCCTCCTAGGGGAGTCCTGCTACATTCCCTAATAAAGCAGCAAGAATCTGCTTAATATATGGGCAGTGCCTACTGAAAGAGGACAGACCATTACACCAGGCCCATGAAATTGATGCTTATACTCATGAACCTTTTCTTGTGAAATTGAAACTTAACCTAGTATTATATATTGTCTAAGAATTAACTCCTGAAAGCCTCCTTGTTGCTCAAATGTGGCCTCTCTCTAAGCCAAACCTAGCATGTAAATGAACTAGCTTTCCCCCTGCATGGGACATGACCCTTAGGGATGAGCTTCCTTTGCACTGAGGGAGTATTACCAAGTGCTGACTAATGAGACACCTGGAAAAAGACCTTTACCAAAAAGGAGAAATATTAAACACAAATGATTTCTATGCCTAAGAGATTTCAAAGTTAGCCGGGAGGTCATACCAGAGGTTACGCTTATGCATGTCTCAGCAGGAGCTCATTGACTGCCACAGTAAACAGTGTCTCAAGCAGCCTGGCTCCTGGGAGATCTAGAGACATCTAGATAGTATAAGCAGGGCAGACAATCTCAGGAATTTGGTACCTGTCACTGGACCTTAATTTGGAATATATACTCCCCAATGTATCAGAGTAAGACTCATTTATAATTTCCCTACAAATGGCTCTTCTGTGCCTTTTATTTGAACCTGTAAATAGAAGTACACTTGTTAATTATATGTTCCAGATACTTAAATCATAGGTTTGTTCGTATGCCAGTTGAGCCCTGAATCTCAGCAGAGTTATATCACCTACTCTAAAGTTCATTGGACTTGCCCAGGACAACTAAAAGCAGGATGATGATGGACAATGCCCATCCCAAAAGACAGAGAGTAACTACAACTGCAAGCAAGATATTTCCGTCCACCAGTCCCATGTTTTCTAAGCCCCCTCTCAGGCAGAAGCAGAGTGGGGATCAGCAACCCAAAATCCTCAAGATTGAGAAAAGAACAATGGACAAAAGTAGACATTATTATTCTATTATTATCCTATTATAGACTTATTATTATTTTAGTAATGGAAGAACTTGTATCATTGCTATAAATGCAGTGGCCACTAGAGGTTCTGAGGGGAGGGAAAGGGAAGAATAGGTATAACATGGGGACATTTAGGGGACATTGGAATTGTCCTGCATGACATTGCAATGATGGATACAGGACATTATACATTTTGTCAAAACCTATAAAATTGTGTGGGACAAAGTGTAAACTATAATGTAAAGTATATTTTTTAAAAAGGATTTTCATTGTAGTCTTCAATGGCAAGGTCACCTTTGAGCATCCTGGAAGAAATGAAGTAGAGAGTCTACAAATACCTGGGGGAAGAGAGGTTCAGGCAAATGGACTCAAAATAACATCATTGAGCAAAACTATTCACTTTGTGTACTTTTATGTTAATGTTTTGCCTTATTTTATTTTATTAGAAATTGTGTCACCATGTTGTATATTGGATTTTGTATTGTAACTCACATGAAATCTTTTTTATTATTATTAGAAGAATTTATTCTGCATAGTAAATATAAAATTAAAAATTCCCTAATATGTGAAATCTCATTATATTGCTATTTCTAGTTTCCTTTTTGAAATGTAATTTTTCCTTTCTTGTGCTCTTTATTTGTTGTCTTTATGTATTTTTAGATAGTGGCTCTACTGCCCTCTCACCCCTCTATATTTTGAAGAGCATATATCTATGTAAAATCCTTAACTTATGCTACACTATATTCTTTAATTATCCACAAAATTCTTTCCTTTATGTTTTATGGACTTCCAATCTTCATGTACGGATATAAGATTGAGTTTGAATCTATATGGTACAAACAGTCAATTTCATTTCATTTTATACTTCACTTTGTTAAAGAATTCCTGAAATATCTCTTGACATGAAATTAGTTAAGAAAATAATCAAGTTCTTTTTACATTGATATAAATTTTTTTAGAGTTAGCCAAATAGATCATAAACTCAAAGAATGCAAATGGTTGATAGGAATAGTGCCAGGGTACCCAAGACTTAGAATGAACAAAAATGGCTATCATTATTTGAAGCCTGATATATCAAACATATTTTAAATTGAGTGTTTTTTTATCAGAATCTTCAAAATGACTTAGAATCTGGCAAATTTCAAACACAAGGAGGTGGTCACATGATATTAGAGAGAGTAAGAGCTTCGAGAGTGTCAGGAAGAGATAAAGAGTGAAGAAGAGAAAATGCATTTTATTATATATTATTATATTATAAAATGAAATATGTAAAAGAATTAAGGGAAGAAAAGAAAATGTAAGACAAAAATATTTATATATATTTATGTATGAATATATATAAATATACATACACACAGAGATCACATCACATGAGCTACCTTCAATTACTCTCTAGACTGAAGAACTCATTCCCTTTATATAAAGTTAGATTTAGATATATGAGATATCAGAATTTTCTGACCAATTGACTCCAATTATTTAAGTCACATATGCAAAGTACAACTTGTTTATACTTATTTCCCTATCCTAACGTCAGTAAATACATCATTTGAGGATGACTATATCTGTAAATCATATTTAATATATACATAATAAAGGTTTGAAAATAATACTAGAAATATAATTTTCAACTCTACTAACAGTTTTTGAATACTAATACTAACACTAATACTAATACTAATACTAATACTAATACTAATACTAATACTAATACTAATACTAATACTAATACTAAT
>JAKSZT010054589.1:69777-102253 GCA_026826555.1 Tolypeutes matacus
CTAATACTAATACTAATACTAATACTAATACTAATACTAATACTAATGGCTGCCCCTTTACTGAAGAAAGGTACAAACATGACAAACATGAGTGTGATACAATCCTTGACCTTAATGAAATATATTGGCTTTCACAAGTAAACAAAAACCAAATTATCTTTACATAGCATGTCTACATAAATTCATGCATCTTTAAATACATCCTTACACATGTCAAAACCTGAACAATATTTACTTATATTTTTTGTATGAGAAACATGCTTCTTACTTATATAGACAGATATTAATCTATAGATTAGCATATGAGATATCCAAGACAAGGAAAGACCATATAAAACTCAAAACATGTTACCATTAACTGTACTGGACCTCTAATATTCTAATATTCTATCACATAGAATATTATTGTTATCTCTCTACTGACCCAACTCTCCTATTAATAATTCCAATCCATATATTTCTCTTCTCTGGAGATTCTCAATGAGTGTGAACAATCTTTTCTGCCACTTTGGATTATAGCACTTTAAAATTTAAATAAGAAGCATAGTAATTTTTATTAAACAATTATAAATTATGTCATAGGTTATGCTTTCACATTATTTTATTACATACATATTTATCAAATACTTAAGAATTTAAAGAGGTTATTTTCCCAAATAATGGGGAAACTAGATTTCATGTAATTTAAGGTAATAACCTAATGGCATATAACTAATACATATCAGAACTAGGACAATGTATAGAAAATAATCATTAGATTACTTTTCCTAGTCTATGCCATTTGGTTTTCCACTGAAGGATCATTTTTTTTTTGTTAGGAGCCACATTGCCTTCAGTAGTTTTTTTTTTTTTTTTTTTTTTCATGTAGTTTGTTGGTAAAGATTTTCAGTTGTATGTTATAGGGGAAAAAATCTCAACTTGTTGCATTTCTGTTGGAGAAGAAAATTGTTTTCTCTTTGAGCACCCTTTGTGGACTCTAAGTAGAGACACAAAACCTGGCATAATTATCTAAACGCATAATTTTAACAGTGTAATATAATTGTATGACCAGTTCAATTCCAGAGGTAAGAAAAAAAGTTTTTCATCATTTAAACAATATTTTTAAACTATAACCTTACACCTCAAACTAAAGTATGTACTTTAATATTTAATTTTGGGTTAGACTGTTCTAGTTTACTGAGAGTTATATTTCAATTGAACCATACAACTTCTATGGAATATTGCTAGGAAAACAGGAATGTCTCTCTATATCAGTAGGTCAATAGAGCTGTATATCAGATATGTGCTTTAATTTTCTTGATGGAAGATAGTAGAAGAGCAGAAGTAGAAAGATGGGACCATATTTAAATTAAAGTGAATTTTTAAAGAGGGAGAAAATTAGTTTTCAGCCATCTATTTGGTATAAGTCATTCAGGAATCATAATTTTATTTTGTGACAGAGGATTTTAAATGAATATTATATGAATTTACAATTTAGATAATTGATCTCGAGTCATTTTATTTTACATTATTTTAAAATTTCATTTTTTAAGCTTGTTGGCTTTATAAAAATAATTCAATAGCGGAGGATACCGTTTATACTGTTTCTAGGTGATAATAATTCCAGAATTTTGCATATCACAATGGTATTTTATATCGGTTTAGTGGCTTGTCATCTGGGATCAGAGAAATCCGAACTTTAATCCTGGCTCTGCCAACTAACTGTGTGACTTTGGTCAAATTATTTACCTTGCTTCATTTTCTCATGTAGAAAGGGACACTGAATTATTTAGTTTGCAGATTGCAATATAGATTATATAAACTTATGTCCACAAAATTCCTAACACTAGTAACCACTTAATAAACTGTGGTAACTGCTATCATAGAATTTTTTTTTTATAATGTTTGTAAAATTGTTTTTATGGACCTATGGTACTTTATGATTTGTCTATATAAGAGTGGAGGAAATAGTTTTATTCTTTCAGATTGATCATTTTTTTAAAATTCAAGGTGTATGTTTTTCTAGCATCTGTCTCCTCTTACAGTGAAATTAGCTATACATATACACAACCAGTTAAATAGTCCTGAAATATTAGTTTACAGGGATACCTCTTTGCAGATCAGTCTGGATGAATGAATGGTACATTCTGTATCATGTTTCCATTTCCTTATATTGATGTAGAGAATTTCTGTGAAGAGATATGATTTGCTAAAAAAAAATGCCTTCATTTGTAAACCAACTTATTGCTCTACAGAGAAGATAAGTGGACAAGAATAGTCAGAAAATTATATTGTCAAGAATATCAGGAGAATTTAAGTAAAACATACTCTTATTTCATTCACATGTCCATAAGTAACATGTGGTGACATAGATGAATCATTTTGGTCACTTAAAACATAGAACATTGCTATTTCCTAGATTTATTTTTATTGAGATGATATTTAATATATATTTACTGTGATATAACAAACACACATTTATATCTTAAAGAACTATTTAGCTTCTGGTTTAGAAACCATTCATTTATCAATATTTGATAAAAATTAATTGACATCATAAATTCCTACAGATTTATTTTAGATACATAAGATTGGATGTGATATTTAAATTTTATGCATCTTTTACATAACATCAAAAATTTAATATAATACAAATATTTAAATGCATATAAGAAATAAGCATTTTGCCATGACACCATGTTCATTCATTTGAATAAGACATGCCTTAAATTTCAGTTCATTGTAGTTTTTTACATATGATGGAAAAATGAAGTTACTTTTCCAAGCTTACACTGTGTAGGTGCCCAAAGCCCAGGCTTTCCCTCCAAAAATGAAACAAAGTCCATAGCATGTAACCTCCTGTGTGACCCAAATATGTTAAAAATTAACAACCTTCCTCAAAGGAAATATAATGTACAAATGGTATCATAGACTATAATTTTCTCCAGTTTGTACACTTCCTTCCTACAATAACATCACCAGATCCCATTTGTGTGCTTCATGTGACCCTAGCAGAAACCCTGTTATGAAATGTTTTTGTTTTGATCCCTTTATTGCCCCTCATTTTCCCGCCTTTTTGCAGAGCACTGCTTTCATTCTTTGAACTTCTACCTTCATAGACCCTTTTCTGTATGTAAGTCCCAGTAAAGCTCATCAGTGCTGAGTGAGTACATTCTTTGGTCTTGCAGCTGCCCCGACCCATGCCTTACAGTTGGAATACACTCTCAATAAATGCTAAATCATAAATTTTAATACGGGGTTATAGAGAATCTCAGTCCTCCACAATCGTCTTTTCTTAGCTATGGCAGTGAAGTAATGTTAGAGTTGTAATCTTGCTAAAATTTCTCCAGTGGGTGTTAGTCAGAATGCAATATGTAATAGATTCTTTAAGTAGACTAATTAGTGATACATTTTTCAAAATTTGCTTGCATAATTTTATTTCCTTTCACTATGCTTCCTCCTATCTTCCTATTTGCTGTTTTGTCCCTATCACTCTTCATTAAATATTTTTGTATACAATCCAAGGATTATTCTAAGAGATGGAGAAATACAGGAAGAGAAATGTTGTGGTAGAGAAAAATAGAATAAAGAAATTTGTTTTAAAGAAATGTATTTTTTGTGATCTCCAAAATATATTAATACAAAAATTATATTATTTGTTAACATAGCCACTGAAATTAAATTATAAATTTTTATAAGGTTTCTTGTATGTGTTTTCATGAAACAACATAAATTGTCTGAATTTATACAGAAATTAGAATTTAGCTTAATTATAAATTTTTACCCTAGAATTCTCTGAGGCAAATGAGCATTTTTTTTCTAAACCATTTATGAAGCTGTTTATTCTATGTTGTCATTAGAATATTATTTCACCCAGATATGAGAGAATCTTTCTAGAAAAATAAAGATATGTTGCTTTCTTCCCAGCCTAGTAATTTTAAGATCATTTGCACATTCTTTTTTTTTTGACATAAGAACATCTCAATATGACAGAATTTTAGTGCAGTTCATTTTAATGACAAAAGTCATTTGTAGATCAATAAGTGCAGCCTGGCCCAATGCATGAAAAATGCTTTACTCCTTTAAACAGTCAGATAGCATAGGGAAGAATATTAGAAATCAAATGCAACTTGTGGCAAATTTCATGATTTAATTCTTTCAATAATAGCTTTTATAAACAATTTTATTCAATTGTTCTTGCAAAAATTAAGATAATGTCATGTAAGAACAGGATATAGAAATTTAACCAGAAATGAACTGGAAAATAAATATTTAAATTGACAGATTGCTATTATTCATTAGATAGGTTTGATATTTTATTTTAGAAAGTAGTAGGGCTTCCCCAGGATGGAATTTTAATATTTTGTTAACTGATCAGTGGGCCTCAATTTTTTGAGAAAAAATACCAGTGACAACATGGACACATTCATAGAATAATTCTCTCTGTGTGTGTGGCTGCAGACCAAGTATATTAGTTGTTATTGACATTTAACTTGTGTTAATGGAAGAGAAGAACTTGCAACACTGATAAAAAGATTTTGGTTACCAGAGAGTCAGAAGGGAGCAGGAGATGAATGAGTGGAACAGAGCATATTATGGGCAGTGGTATTCTTCTGTATAATACTGCAATGACAGACACATGACATTTGTCTGGTCTATGTATTTGCACACTAAATGTAAATCATATCGTAAACTATAGACTTGGCTGGTAACATATGCTTTAATATTGGTGCATCAACAGTAACAAATGTACTACACTAATACTAGATGTCAATAATAGGAGAAATTATGTGTGTGTGTAGGTATAGGGAGTTATATGGAAATTCCCTGTATTTTAGATGTAAATTTCCTGTAAATGTAAATCTAAAACTTTTCCTAAAATAAAGTTAAAAAAAGTCTTATTTTTAGTTAGTAGTGTTTGCATATCTTAGATTATTTCTAAATAAAGCATTTATCTATCCTCCAAAGGAACATTTAACATTTATGGTTAAAATGAGCTATCTATATACCCATGATTATGTTCAAACTGATTCTTAGTAAAAGTTCATTGATTAACTTATGTTTATATTGTTAATTTTTGTGTAATTTGGTTTTTATTTATCATAATTACAGATGTCCTCAGAAGATAACAACTTGATATAACCTCACATGGTTTCAGTGAACGCTCACCACTCATTATGGAGTCAATTCCCATTCTGTAATCCCTGTGAAGGACTCCCTAATGTTACCTCACTTGCTCCCTGTGCCTTTACACTCTCAGATCCATCCAGCCTTCTGGAAATACTTTTTGCACTCTTTGGCTCATCACAACAGATATTTGCCCCATTAATATCTTCCCACTGTTTAATCAGAGAAAGTTATTAGATCCATCCTGAATCTCCCAAAATTATCTCATACTGATAATAATAATATTTATTGAGTATATAATTAAGGCTCAGGAAAAAACAAAATATAATTTAAAGAATAACTTTCAACTGGATGCTATTTGTAGTTGGACCAAGATCTGAAAAGCTAGCTAGTCTATCTTTGAGAGTACCTTTGATGAAGATTTTTGCTCATTTGATATCTCTGCCTTTAACCTCAGTCTTTTGAAATGAACTTTCATTTATCACCATTCCTCAAAGTTTACACCCAATGAGCAAAACCCTTAGAAATGTTCTCCCATTACCTCAGAACACACCTACTTCAGCCTTACTAATTCTACTTTATTTTTGTAGTAAGATTTATTTATTTGAATGGATATTATTAGTGAAAATTTACTTTTATTTCAATAATATTCACTTTTTTCCTCAGCAAGTATGATTGTCCACCATAACAATCCTATAAATACAAGATAATCAAAAATTAATTCTTAAGACTGAATTTGAGATTTAATCCAATAATTTTCATTACATCATTTTCTAATCAGTTATGCAATGAGAAATCATATGTCTATCTGAACAAACACACATTTGATAGCAGAGTGAGGATTAAATCTATTCTCAAAATTCCCTTTGGAGAAACATTTTCAGAAACAAAATACTGAGTATAATGATGATATCATTTTGTTTTACAAAGATATAGAGCTACGTGAAACTACAACATCTCAAATATATTTTTTCTGTATTATCTTTTGAGGTGTTTTTTTCTGTAATAAAGTACTTCAAAATTGCTTCTATATCCAACTCTTATAAAAATTAAAATGTTTGCATCATTCCCGGATCAGTTCAAGTCTCCTTCCATTCACGTCAGGTTTTCAAATGATCACAGCAAAGATTTAGTCATGGTTATAACCTGGTTTATCATTTTATCTGCTCCTTCAAATTATCTAAAATAATTTTAAATGAAAATAAAAGCTTAGTCATAGAAGCAAGGATTCCCTCAGTTAAACCTTTCAATATCTGACCAATAATTCAGTCCACAAATTAGACAAGTTGATATCAAGTTAATCTGCATTAAAATGCACTATCCACTTTTTCTCCTAGTAAAGTAGCAAAAAAAACTGTGAAAATAAGTAATGTCCATGACTTTCTATTTATCCGTTCAATATGATAAATTAGTATATTTAACTCTCAAGATAAATCTTTTTACTCTTCATCTCTGAGCTCTATTATCTTTCCATTAAAGATGAGTTCTTTGACTTCCATGGCTCATATTGGAACACACTGTGTAACCACATAAAACAGTCATCATTTAATTCTTACCTTTATGAAAGTTTGATCACTATATCTTGCACTACATTGGAACTGCAATGGTTCAAAGGCAGGATTTTGTCTGTCCACAAAATTGAATGCCCAGGGCAAAATATTTTACTAATATATGTATTAGAAAATGATGAGTCAAGGAATGAGTAACAGTTACTAGCAAGAGTTAGCAATTCTATTATGCTGCATAATAGTTACTGGAAAATATGTTATTATTCCTATATACTAATGATTATATCTCCATAACAAATCCAAGAGGTGAGTATATTATTACCTACCACAAGAGATCTCAGATGAGGACAAAAGGAATATACAATTTAAGTAATTTGCTCAAAACTACATAGTTCACATGAGTGATAACAGCATGCAAAACTAAATTTTCTGAGTACAGACTCCTTGCTTTTAAGTACTTTAATATATAGAATGAAAGACGAAAGTGATCTCAATTTGTCCACTGATTATCATGCCTCCTGACAATACTTTATGAAATAATGAATTCTTCATTATATCAATGGTAGAAATAAGAGAGAAAGGGATGTTTTTAAGAACTTTTATCATGGATGTGGAGGCAGTGGCCACTGAAGGTTCTGAGGACAGGAAGAGGGAAAATAGGTGTAATTTTGGGGCATTTTTGGGATTTGAGAGTTGTCTTGAATGACATCACAATAACAGATACAGGCCATTATATATCTTGTCATAACTTACAAAATGTGTGGGAAAGAGTGTAAACTACAATGTAAACTATAATCCACACTTAGTGGCAATGCCCCAAAATGTGTTCATTAATTGTAACAAATGTGCCACACTAATGAAGGATGTTGTAAATGTGGAACAATGTGGGAGGGCTAGGGAAATTACCTGTGGGCTTTGCATATATGCCCTTTTTCTTGTTGAGGAAGTTTCCTTCTATTTTTAGTGTTCTATGTGTTTTTATCAAGAGGTGCATGATTTTTTTTATCCCTTTTTTACATCAATTGAAATGATTATATGGTTACTATCCATCTCTGATGTCTGCTCAAAGCGGAGCTTTGTTGACCTGTCCAGTCAAAACTACCCTTCAACCAACTAACCCCCAAGGCCCTGAAGAGGCTTAGGGTCCTTAAGTCCCCATCACTGTTGCCTAACCCTGGGCCAGTTTGAAAAAATGTCAGCTGTTACCCATGACAAGACAAGCTGAAACAATGGCTATTTCTGCCTTTGTCTGAGGTGTATTGAAATAATGGCTGCCTTTCAAAGACAGGCCCTAAAAATCCAAATTCATTAATGAAATGCTGAGAACATTGATCCACCATGCCCAACAAGAGGACATGAGAAGAGGATTTTTGTTCCTTTCTCTCACCAGTGAGCTAGCCAGAGGCTGGATTGTACTGTGGCCTACCATGAGAATGAAGGATGGGCATCCGTAGCCACCACATGGAGAGAGCAATCTACTGTCCTTTACTGTAATTTATCAGCCTCTTCCTTCTGTTCTTCCCTGGATGTGGAACAGTTTACTTCTTTCCTCTGGACTTTAAAACTAGTTGTTTCTAACAGTTCATACCTGTTTAATTGTTTTGCTGGAAAGCCTTAGTCCTGGAACTCCCTACTCCACTATCTTCCCACTTCACCTATTAAATATAGACATCAGATAGTTGAGTCTTACTTTTTAATAGAGACAATTATAAGGCATTTAAATGGAGGGTTTAGTCCACTTATATTTAAAATCATTATTTATGCTATTTTCATTACATATCATGTATTTTTGAAATTCTGACTCTTCTCTTTTAACTTCTTTTTGGATAATATAATATTTAATACTCAAATTTGATCCCACTGTTAGATTTTTTAACCATACTTCATTTCATTACATTGCTAGTGTTTTTTCTAGGAAATAAAATTACATCCATAAATTATATGTGTTCTTTATATGATTATGATGGATTCTTAATAATATGAATAATTCAAATTGATAGCATAAGACACTTCAGTGTCTGTTCACTCAGAGAATCTTTGAAAAACTACATAAACAATCCAGACTATCTTCACAAAACTCAAGAAATCAGTTAAATTATTGCAGTAACAGAGAGAGTCCTGAATCAAGAAAATGAAATTTAAAACTGATAGCACCAACTGGAATCTACCCTAACCCCTCCCTGGCTCAATGTAGAACCAGCTGAACTCTAGTTCTGCGTCCCCATCTCTGTTTTAGGGGAGCAGAATAACCTCTATATACATACTGAAGTGCATGTATATTGGTTCCAATATATACAGTGGCAGCCTGAAGGCCTGACCCAGGACACCCACGCTGTCTTGTTCTTCCCAGAATTTTGCATGCAGACAGAAGCAGGATGAAGAAGTTAAAGCAGTGTAGGATACAATAAATTCAATGTGGTATAAAGGATTTCTGGATTTAGGACTGAAAAAGATCACTCTGCAGGGGATAAATTCTATTTCATATTAATAAGGGAGACATTCCAATTCTAATAAAAAATGGAATTTCTTAGTAAAGGAGAGGTCCCACATTTTTGCTTCAGTTTGATCTTCATATATATATAATATATATATATATATATTATATATAAAAGATACTTAGATTACATAAATGTTACATAAAAAATACAGGGGAGTCCCATATGCCCTGTGTCCTACCCTTCCCATATTTTCCCACATTAACAACATCTTTCATTAGTGTGGTACATTTGTTACAATTGATTAACACATTGTGAAGCATTGCCACTGAGCACGGATTATAGTTCACATTGTAGTTTGCACTCTATCACAAACAATTTTATAAGTTATGACACATTATATAGTAAAGCAAGATTCTGTAGGAGAGCACCAGACAACTAGGAGTCAATTTTCAAAAACAGTGATATATGATTTTTGCATTGATTTTTTTGTTAGCTCCTGCCACTTGATATATTTGTCATATAAACACCTGGATTCAAACTTTTTTTTTAACAGTAATAAATATTTATGCATGTAACCAGGGGGCCCCAAAATACATGAGACACACACTTGCAAAACTGGAGAGAGGAATAGATGTCACTACAAAATATTTGGAGACTTCAATACAACACTCACATCTTTGGATAGAACAACTGAATAAGGATCAATAAGGAAACAGAGAACTTGAATAATATGGTAAGTGAACTAGACCTAACAGATATATATATATTTAGAAATTACATCCCAAAACTACAGGATATACATCCTTCAAAGTACTCATGGATCTTTCTTCAGGATAGACCACAAAACAAGTCTCAATAAAGTTTACAAGATTGAAATAACACAAAGCACTGTTTCTAATCATAATGGAAGAAAGTTGGAAATCAACAACAGGTGGACAAAGGGAAAAGTCACAAATATAAGGAGGTGGAGGTTAAACAACACACTTTTTTTTTTTTTTTTTTTTTTTTTTTTTTGTATTATATAGTCTCTTCTTATTCTTTTGGTAAACTCTTCCAGATTAGCTACTTTGGTTTGTAGATGATGGATTCAAACTTTAGAAACATACAAATCAAAGACTTAAAACCATAGGTAAAAAATTAAAATAGTAAAATTTACATTGTGAAATGAAAGCTTATGAGACCTCTAAGATCCCTCTCAATTTTAAGCAGAGTGGCATACACTCCCCAAAATCCTCAAGATTGAGAAATGAACAAAGATAAGAGGGTAATGCAAGCATGGACCAAAGTAGATTTATTATTCCAGTAAAAGAAAAACTTATAGCATTGATATAAAGATTTTGGTTACCAGAGGTTCTGAAGGGAGAAGGAGAGAATCATGGGTTGGAACATGGGGCATTTGGGAGTCATTGGAATTTTTCTGTACGATATTGTAATGACAGATACAGGTAATTACACATTTTTTTCAAAACCTATAAATTGTATGGTGCAAAGTGTTAAGTGTAATTTAAACTATAGACCATAGTAGTAGCAATGCTTCAATATTCGTTCATCAATTGTAACAAATATACCACACTAATGAAAGATGTTGTCAATCGTGGAAACTGGGAAGGGGAAGGAGTGAGTTATAAGGAAATCTCTTATATTTTTGATATAACATTTCTGTATTCTAAAACTTAATTAACAATAATGTTTAAAAATATAATAAAATTTTATGAGACAAAGACATAAGAAATTATGGTCCGTCTAAAGGAGAAGATAAAATTTCAAAAAACATCAAAGAAGAAGTTGAGATTTTGGATATAAACAAGAAAGAATCATTGAAATCAAAGACAAAAAAATTGAAATGATTCAGGCTGAAATGGAGAAAGAAAATATCTGTGATAAAAAGTGAACATAGTCTTAGTGTCATGGGGTATCCTCAAGAATAACAATACAGTCATAAAATTGCTTTTGAAAAGAAAAAAGAGAGAAAGGGACAAAAGAATATGAAAAGAAATAATGGCAGAAAACTTCTCTAATTTAATTAAAGACATGCACAAATATTCATGAATACTAGGAACAACACAGAGGAGAAACTTGAGGAGAACTATCCCAGGCATAATGTAGTAAAACTATAGAATGCAAACACAAGGAAATAGATCTGATAGTAGGAAGATAAAAACAACATGTTATGCAAAAGGTAATTGCTACAAAATTAAGTGTTGGTTTCTAAGCAAAAATCATGATGGCTTGAAGGCAGTAGGATGAAATACGTAAGTACTGAAAGAATACAATCTCAACACATAATTTTATATCTGACATGTTGTATTATAAATGAGGGCACACTTAGCATATACCCAGATCAAGAAAATCTGTGAGAGATTATCACTGCCAGACCTGCTCCACAATAATGATACAGGGAGGTTTTCTGATAGAAAAGAAAGTACACTAGGCAGTGGACTAAAGCAGGAAAAATGAATAAAGATTTCTTGTAAAGGTAAGCATATGGGTAATGATAAGCCCTTGTATTATATTGAATTATGTTTTTTAGTGTAATTCCAATTCTTATTTGTTCAGATTCTAAAAAGCACTGCTTAAAAAGTAATGAACCACACAATTTTATAGGTTTTGAAAAAAGATATATTGGTTGGTATCTGTCATTGTAAAATAATGCAGAATGATTCCAATGTCTCAGAAATGTCCCATGTTATACCTATTGTTCCCTCTCCTTCCCCTCAGAACCTCTGGTGACCACTGTCTTTATATCAATATTACACATTCTTCTATTACTAGAATATTAATAACTCTACTTTAGTCCATGACTGTAATCCCCCCTATGTTTGCTTATTCCTCTATCTTGAGGATTTGAGGATAGTGATGCTCAACTCTGCTTCCAAGTGAGAGGGTACTTAGATCCCATGGGGCAGATAGATGGAACTCTCTTGCTCACAGTTGAAGATGGTCTCTACTTCTTAGGTTGGCATTGTCCATCATCATCCTTTTGCTAGTTGTCCTGGTGAGTTGGATGAACTGAGGAGTAGGTATTGGCTGAAACCCTGTTGATATTCAAGGCTCACCCATCACATGAACAGCCAGAAGAGTTAAGTCGCTGGAACATATATTTAATGGGTATAGTAATAATTATACATTCAGATAAATAAGATAGAAGAATGATGTGTAGGACAATTACAAATGACTCTAACTCTGATACATTGGGGGAGATGAGTTATCATATATTCCAAGGTAAGACCTACTGATAGGGTGTCAATTTCCTGGGGTTGTTTGCTCTCCCTATATTGTCTAGAGGCCCCAGGAACACTTATTTGAGGTACTGTTTATTGTGGCAGAGAGTGTGATCCTCCGGAGATGTGCATAAGTAAAGCCTATGGAATAACCTTTGAAATCTCTTAGCCATAAATTTTCATTTGCATTTAATATTTACCCCTTTTGGTCTAAGTCTTTCACCAAATGCATCATTAGTTGGTGCTTGGTATTAATTCCTCAGTGCCAGGATGGCTTATTCCTGGGTGTTACGTCCCATATTGAGAGGGTGGGGAAAGTGAATTTATATGCTGAGTTTTGCTTAGAGAATGGGTACATTTGAGCAACAAGGAGGTCACCAGGAGGTAACACTTAGGCAATACATATTACCAGGCCAAGTCATTAATTGTAACAAATGTACCACACTAATGAAAGATTTATTAATGGGGAAAGTGTGGGAAAAAGAGAGAGTGGGGCATATGGGAATCCCCTATACATGCCATGTAATATTTATGTATTCTAAAACTTCTTTAAAATAAAGAAAAAATGGAAAATAAGTGGAAAATAAGAAAAGTCAATGAAAATTCTATGGTTTAGGATATTTAATGTGAAAGGATGTAATTGGTAACAAGTATAATAATGAAATGCAGAGGTGCTGGAGCATAAGAACAAATGTTTGTGTATATTATTGAAGTTAAGTTGGTATCAAAAAATTAGATTTTTATAGATTTAGAATCTTTCATTTAAGCCCAATAGTAACCACACAGCATCTGAAAAAGCAAATAGATGAAATGTGAAGGGACTCAAAAAACTATAATGCAAAATATTAAAAAAGAAATGAAAACAGACATTAATCAAGAATTGAGGGAAGAAAGGTATAAAACTAGCAAAAATAGTATAAACTAAGTAAGGGAAAATAGTAAAAATGGTGGAAGAAAATTCTGCATTATTAGTAAATACTTTAAATAAAAATGGACTAAATCCTTCATCAAAAGTTAGAAATTGGCACAATGGTTAAAAATATATGTGTAATACAAAAGACTTAACTGAAATTCAAAAGCACAAGTTGAATGAAAGAAAAGGATGGAAAAAAATATTCTATGCCAATAGTAACCAAAAAAAATAGGGTAGCTGTATTAATATAAGATGAAATGGTCTTCAAGTCCAAACTGTTAAATAAGACAAAGAGTAAACTACATACTGATAAAGTCAACAAGAAGAGCTAAATGTTATATTTGCACTGAAACAGCAGAGACTCACAATAATGAAGCAAATATTGACACATTTGAAAGAGAAATAGATGGTTCTATGAACTAGTAATAGATTTCAATATGTAACATTTAATAATGGATAGAATATCTAAACAGAAGATTTTTAAACCATTTTTTATTATTTCGATTGTTTATTTTTTTGTACTTTATTTATTTTTTAAACTATCATTTCATTTTCTTATTAATTTTATTTATTTTGTTGGCTTCATTTTTGAAGAAACTTTGGATCACAGAAGGGTTACAACTGTGGAAGTGGAGGAACATTGGTGTGGGGTGTCAGTTATGGGAGACACATGGGAGGAGGTTCACCTGGGGCAGATCTATAAGGCATACAAATGGGTTCAAGTGTCCATAGGGCATTGTCACAGTGGGTGGAGATTTACACAATAACTGAAAGAATATAAAATTCCCATCCTGAGGAGCTCTGCCACATCCTCTAATGGGACAGCAAGAACCCCCTGAGTACAGGGGCAATGACTAGTGAAGTAGGATGGACCATTGATGGGCCTTTGATATTGATGTCTGGACTTACAAACCTTTACTTTTGAAATTGAAACTTAACCTAGTATTATAGGCTGCCTAAGATTTGCCTACTAAGAGCCTCCTTCTTAATTAAATGTGGCCTCTCTCTAAGCCAAACCAGCATATAAATGCATTATTTTCCCACCAGCATGGGACATGACTCTTGGGGATAAGCCTCCCTGGCACCCAGGGATTACTACCAACAACCAACTAGCAATGCAACTGTAAAAAGGCCTTGACCAAAAGAGCAAAAGGGTAAAGATAAATGAGTTCAAATGGCTAAGAGACTCCAAAGTGAGTCAGGATGTCATTCTGAGGTTACAGTTATGTACGTTTCAGCAGAATCTAATTAACTGCCAAAGTAAATATTGTCTCAATAGCAGGGATCCTGAGGGCTCTGGAGACATCCAGACTCCAAAGGCAGGTCAGAGAGCTCAAGAGTTTGGTGCCCTAACAGTGGGCACTATTTGGGAATTTATGCTCCCAGTATGATATAGTTGAACTCAGTTGTGTTTTCCCTACACATGGCTCTTCTGCCCCTTATGTTTGAACATATAGTTAGTAACAGAGTTGATAGGTGTATGTCCAAGAGACTTAAATCTTTGTGCTGTCCATGTGCCAAGTGGGCCCTGTATCTCAACAGAGTTGCACCATCAGTCCAGTTCATCCAATTCAGGACTACTAACAAGGAGATGATGATGAACAATAATCGTCCCAAGGAATAGAGAGAGTCTCCTTTGCTGGATAGAGAATTCATGGCTGGAAGTTTTTTTCTTTGAGTACCTTGACTATGTCATACTACTGTCTTCTTCCTTCCATGCTTTCAGATGAGAAATAAGCACTTACTCCTATTGCGCTTCCCTTTTATGTGATGGTTCTTTTTTCTCTTGCTGCACACCTGGAGGAATTGGAAAGACAACAAACTAACCCCAAAGGAAGTAGAAAGAAGAAAATAAGAAAGAGTAGAGCAGAACTAAATGAAATAGAAAATAAGGACGCACTAGAAAAAATAAACAAAACCAAAAGCTGGTTCTTCAAGACCAATAAAATTGACAACCCTTAGCCAGACTAACAAAGAAAAAGAGAGAGTAGATGCAAATACACAAAATAAGAAATGAGGAAGGGAATATCATCACTGACCCCACAGAAATAAAGAGTATCATAAGAGGATACTTTGAAAAATTATATACCAACAAGAATGTTAATTTAGAGGAAATGGACAAATTCCTAGAAACTCACAAGCAGCCTACATTGATGAAAGAAAAAAATGATGAACACAAAAGTCCAATTGCAAGGAAAGAGATAGACTCAGTCATCTAAAACCTCCTAACTAAGAAAAAACCGGACCAGACAGCTTCACAAGTGAGTTCTCCCAAGCATTCCAGAAACAGCTAACACCAATCCTGCTTAAGCTCTTCCAAAAAATAGAAGTAGAAGGAACATTGCCTAACTCATTCTATGATACCAACTTTACCCTAATGCCAAAGCCAAACAAAGATGCCACAAGAAAAGAAAATTACAGACCAATCACTCTAATAAACCTAGATGCTAAAACCCTTAACAAAATATTTGCTAAATGCATTTAACAACATATCAAACAAATTATACACCATGACCAAGTGAGTTTCATCCCGGGTATGCAATGATGGTTCAACATAAGAAAATAAATCAATATAATACACCACATAAACAGATTGAAAGAAAATATATAACGTGATCATCTCTATAGATGCAGAAAAAGCATTCGACAAAATACAGCACTCTTTCCTGATAAAAACACTGCAAAAGATAAGAATAGAAGGAAACTTTCTGAACATGATAAAGAGTATATATGAAAAACTCACAGCTAACATCATCTTCAATGCTGAAATCCTAAAAGCTTTCCCTTTAAAATTGGGACCAAGACAAGGATACCCACTATGACCACTCCTATTTAACATTGTCTTAGAAGTACTTGCTTGAGCACTGATCCAAGAAAAAGATATAAAAGGCATCCAAGTTGGAAAGAAAGAAGTAAAAATTTCACTATTTGCAGAAGACATGATCCTATACATAAAAAGCTCTGAGAAATCTACAACAAAGCTTCTGGAACTTATTAAGGAGTTCAGTAAAGTTGCAGGCTATAAGATCAATGCTCAAAAATCAGTAGCATTTCTGTACACCAATAATGAACAATCTGAGGAGGAAATCAAGAAAAAAATACCATTTACAATAGCAACTAAAAGTATCAAATACCTAGGAATAAATTTAACTAAAGATGTAGAGAACTTATATACAGAAAATTACACAACACTGTTAAAGGAAATCAAAGAAGACTTAAATGAAGGGAAGAATATTCCCTATTCATGGATAGGAAGACTAAACATCATCAAGGTATCTATTCTACCCAATCTAATCTACAGATTTAATGCAATACCATTAAAAATCAACACTGTATTTTTTAATGAATTAGAAAAACTAACTACAAAATTTATTTGGAAGAGTAAGAGGCCCCAAATCGCCAGAGACATATTGAAAAAGAAAATTGAAGTTAGAGGTATCACACTACCTGACTTTAAAACATACTACAAAGCTACAGTGGTCAAAGCTGCATGATATTGGCCAAAGGATAGACATACTGACCAATGAAACCGAATTGAGAATTCTGATATAGATCCTTGAATATACATTCATCTGATATTCAACAAGGCCACCAAGCCCACTCTGTTGGGAGAGAATTGTCTCTTCAA
The DNA here is from genome assembly GCA_026826555.1 of Tolypeutes matacus. Lineage (NCBI taxonomy): Eukaryota > Metazoa > Chordata > Mammalia > Cingulata > Chlamyphoridae > Tolypeutes > Tolypeutes matacus. Next base: position 86,592 of record JAKSZT010054589.1, read on the forward strand.
CAAATGGTGCTTGGAGAACTGGGTATCCATATCCAAAAGAATGAGAGAGGAACACCATCTCACCCCTTATACAAAAATCAACTCAAGATGGATCAAAGATCTAAATATAAGAGCTGAGAACATAAGGAACTTGGGAGATAATGCAGGGAAGCATCTACAGGACCTTGTAATAGGAAATGGTTTCATAAACTTCACACCCAAAACATGAGCCACAAAATAAAAAATAGATAAATGGGATCATCTCAAAATTTAAAACTTCTGCATGTCAAAGGACATTATCAAGAAAGTAAAAAGGAGGGCTACCTAATGGGAGAAAATATTTCATAACATTATATCTGATAGAAGCCCTAATATCCAGCACATGTAAAGAAATCCTACACCTCAAAAATAAAAAGACAAACAACCCATTTAAAAAACGGGCAAGTTACCTGAAATGACAAATCTCCAAGGAAGAAATACAAATGGCTAAAAAGCACATGAAAAGATGCTTGACATCGCTACCTATTAAGTAAATGCAAATCAAAGCCATAATGAGATACCATCTTACACCCATTAGAATGGCGGCCATTAAAAAAACAGCAGACTATAAGTGTTGGAGAAGATGTGAAAGAATGGGAACCCTCATCCACTGCTGGTGGGATTGTAAAATGTTCCAGCCACTATGGAGAACAGTTTGGCAGTTCCTCAAAATACTAACTATAGAACTTCCACATGATCCAATGATTCCACTGCTGGGTATATGCTCTGAAGAACTGAAAGCAAAGACATGAACAGATATATGCACACCAATGTTCATAGAGACATTGTTCACTATTGCCAAAAGCTGGAATCAACCCAGGTGCTCATCAACAGATGAATGGATAAACAAAATGTGATACATACATACAATGGAATATTACTCAGCTGTAAGAAGGAATAAAGTGCTAACACACAGGATAACATAGATGAAACTTTTTATTTTATTTTATTTTATTTTTCTATTTTAGTATATTCTTTTTAAAATTTTTATTTTATTTTATTTTATTTTTATTGTGAGTAAAAATCAAATTTTTCACAATACATACCAACATTTGTAAAATGATATATAAATATATATGCATATATGTGCATTCACTTACATAAATGTCTTTTTTTAATATATATATATATATACATTTTAAAAGGTGGTTAGATTACCTAGATATTACACAGAAATTACAGGGATTCCCATGTTCCCCACCTCCCACACCTCCCACAATATCCCATACAAACATCCTTCATCAATGTGGCACATAACCCGTAATGGATACACACATCCTGGGGCCCTTGCCACCAAGCATAGACCACAGTTCACATCGTAGACCACACTCTCTCCCACACAGTTCTGCATGGTATATGCTGATGTAAAATGGTCTACATCTGTCACCACAACGCCACTCAGGACAACACCCAAGTCCTGAAAAAGCCCCTGTTTTTCAACTGCCCTTCCCCTTCCTGCCCCGAAAGCATCCAGTGGCCACCGACTCCACCTCACTGTGATAAGTTCTTCCATTGCTTGAATCACAATATGTCTACAACAGAATACCATTAAGTCCACTCTAGTCCATAGCCCTTCCCCCAATCCTGAGGGGATGGGATGGTGACGTCCACTCCACCTCCAAGTGAGAGAGGGCTTATATCCCATGGATACGGTGGGTGGGATTATCCTGCCTGCATCTGCAGGCTCTCTCCATTCCCTGGGATGGCCGTTTTCCATAGTCGTCTCCTCGCCAGGTGACTTGGATGAGTCCATTGAGCTGTAGGGTAGGAGTTGCAGCTCCACCGAGATTCCAGGCACAGCTGGAACATAGGTAGGCCAGAGGCTCCAGTCTCTGGAAGTACACTTACAAACTCCAGTATCACATATAGGTTTGAATAGAAGGGACTGTTGGACCATGTGCAAGGAGACCAACTCTGTTACTCTCAGGAGCACAGATAACATGGATGAATCTTGAAGAACTTATGTTGAGTGAAGCAAGCCAGACATTGAAGGATGAACAGTACATGACCTCACTGATATAAATAAGGAAATTGGGCAATCTCAGAGAGCTATTGTCTGTAAGATAGATTTACAAGAAATAAAAAGAGAAGAGAAGATTGTGAGCCATCACCCATAGGGAAGTAATCAATGGTAAAGTGATAGAGTTTAGTTGCATATTGAAGGGATAGGACAGGGGGATAGTGATATTATTGGGTTGGTTGGTGCTGGATTGACAGGTGCGTAGATTGGGAAGGGCGGGTTATAAGGTCCAGGATACTGGGAGTGGGGAGATGGGAGAAGAACCAGGTGAACACTGGGGATTTGTGGCTATGAGGTTGAAAGTACAGAGGTGTAAATGCTCTTATGGCAATGAGACAAGGAAGGGTCACTGGGTTAGGGTGTTGGTTGGGGGGGCATTTGTGACAGGGCATACCTGGAGCTGGCTTCTAGGGAGTGTGTGAGTGCTCATTCTGTCATAATGTGTCATATCAGTGGGTGAAGACCCACATAATGAGTGGGAAGGAGTTGGACTCCCTTCTTTGGGAGAACCAATTTGTTCAGAAATAAACAGGAGGGAGTCTCTCAAAAGCAAGGGTGTTTCCTAATAGGGAAGGACAAAGCAGTGTGTCAAGACCTCTTGTTGAAGGTAACTATGAATCCTTTCATCCAACGCATCAAACCAGGGGGTCATCATGGGCCCTGGAGGTGTGGGGTGGGAGGAATAGAATAGATCAAACAGGGGGTATTTAGTGGTCAGTGGAAATGCTCTTCATTATCATACAGTGATAGACACAGGACATGGTAAATATCAAAATTTATAAAAGTGTGTTGTCTAAAATGTAAATCCTAGTGTAAACCACTGACAATGTTTAGTAGCTATGTTTCACTATTTGTATATCAGTTATAACAATGCTACCATCCACATATAAAAAGGTATTAATATGGGGAGGAGGAAAGGGGGCAGATGTTGGGTATATGAGAGTCTCCTGTATTCTGTGTGTGACATTGCTGTGACCTAAAACGTTTTTGAAAACAAAATGAAAAAGAGTAAGACACTGGGGAATGAGAGGGGGAAGGTCCATGGTACAGACTGGACACCAAATATTGCAGTGAGGAAAGGCAAAAGGTCAAAAATTTTAAAATATATATTTCATTTTTTAAATATCCCAATCTTTTAATTTAAATTTTTTTTAAATTTTTATGTATTTTATCCCTTACATTTAAACTTATTATTGTTTCATTTTCCTATTAATTGTATTCAGCTATTGTAATGGCTTCATCTTTGAAGAAGCTTTGGATCACAGAATGGTTACAAGTGGGGTGAGGGAGGATCACTAGTGGGGGGTGTCAGGGATGGGGGATGCATGGGAGGAAGTTCACCTGAGCATAAATATAAGGTATACAAAAATGTTCAAATATTTACGGGGCATTGTCACAATGGGTGGAGAATGACTCCATAAATGAGAGAATATTGAATTCCCATCCTGGAGAGCTCTGCCACTTTCTCTAAGGGAGCAGCAACAGTCCCCCAAGTGCAGGGGCAGTGACTGGCAAAGGAAGATGATCCACTGATGGGCCCTTGATATTGATGACTAGCCTCGTGAATCTTTGCTCTTGAAATTAAAACTCAGCTTTTTGTTATGGGGTGCCTAAGGGTTGCCTCCTGTAAGCCTCCTTGTTGCTCAAATGTGTCCTTTCTCTAAGTCAAACTGGGAGGAAGGCAATGAATGCATTACCTTCCTCCCAACATGGGACATGACTCCCGAGGATAAGCCTCCCTGGCAACAAGGGATTGCTACCAAGCGCCAACTGGCAATGCGATTGTTAAAAGACCTTGATTAAAAGGGAGAAAAGATAAAGACAAATTAGTTTATATGGCTAAGAGACTTCAAAATGAGTTGGGAGGTCATCCCAGAGGTAACACTTATGCACATCTCAGTAGGATCTCATAGAATTCCAAAGTGGATATCACCCCCAAATAGTGGGGCTCCCGAGGACACTGGAGACACTAGTTCCTATGTCAGTGTGGATAGCTCTGAAGTTTGGTGCCTTGCCAGTGGGCCCTACTTTGGAGTTTGTACTCCCGATAGTGACAGAGTTGGACTCAATTATGTCTTCCTTGCACATGGCTCATCTGTCCCTTCTAGTCAAACCTATACCTGGTGCTGGAGTTTGTAAGTGTACATCCAGACACTTGAGTCTTTGGGCTGTCTATGTGCCAGCCCAGCCCGGAACCTCGGTGGAACAGCAACTCTTACTCTACAGCTCATTGGATTCACCCAGGACAACTGGCAGAGAGATGATGATGGACAATGGCCATCGCAGGGAATGGAGAGAGTTTGCAGCTGCAGGCCTGATAATCCCATCCATCTTCCACATAGGATATATGCCCCCTCTTTATTGGAGATGGAGTGGACATCACCATCCCAGACTCCTCAGGATGGGGGGAAGAGCTATGGACCAGAGTGGACTTACTGGTATTCTAATATAGACATATAGTGATTCAAGCAATGGAAGAAATTACAACATTAATGTGGAGCCTGTGCCACTGGAGGCTTTGGGGGCAGGGAGAGGGAAAAGCAGTTGTTATACAGGGGCTTTTTCGGGACTTGGGAATTGTCCTGAGTAACATTGAAATGACAGATATAGGCCATTTTATATCATCATATAACATGCAGATCTGTGTGGGAGAGAGTGTGGTCTACGATGTGAACTATGGTCCATGCTTAATGGCAAAGCCCCAGGATGTGTTTATCAGTTTCAATTATTGTGCCACACTAATGAAGGATGGTTATGTGGAAGGTTGTGAGAGGTGAGGGAGGTGGGGCATATGGAAATCTCTATATTTTTTGTGTAACATTTATGTAATCTAAGTATCTTTTAAAATTTTTTTAAAAAGCATATTAGGAAAAAAAAAAAGAACAGGCAAGAAATCTTGGACTTACTAAAGGCTATTTTGTTGCACCACTCACTGAGACAACACCCCATGACTACTTAAACATATTCTTATGCCATAGAGGCATGCCCCAGGTTCACCCCTCACACACATCCCCCATCACCAACACCCCACAGCAGGTGTTCTCCACTGTCACAATTGTGACCTTTCTGTGATCTAAAACCTTCCCAAAAACAAAACCAAAAAATATAAACAAATAAAAGTAATAATAAAATAAAATAATAATAATAACAAATGAACTAAAAAATAATGATAAAAGTAAAAATAAAAAATAAATTTAAAAATTTTTATTCAATTTGTCCTTTATCATGGTAAGATCTATTGTGAATTAGGTACAATTATAGGCACAGCAGACAATTCCAGGAATTTGGCACCCTATCAGTGAACCTTACTTTGTGTATATATGCTCCCCAGTGTAACAAAGTTAGACTTATTTATAATTTCACTACACATGACTCTTCTGCCCCTTTTATTTGAACCTATAATTAACACTATATTCATTAAATATATGTCCCAGATACTTAAATCTTTGGTTTATTCATATGCCAATTGAGTCCTGAATCTCAGCAGAGTTGCAACACCTATTCTCCAGTTCATTGGACTTGCCTAGGACAACTAACAAAAGGATGATGGACAATACCTATCCCAAAAAAAACAGAGTGTATCTACAACTGCAAGCAAGACAGTTCCATCCATCTGCCCTATGAAAGCTAAGCTCCCTTTAAAACAGAACAGAGTGGGCATCACCCTCCCAAAATCCTCAAGATTAAGGAATGAACAGCCATAATGGGGGGGAATGCAAGTAGCAGTGGAAGAATTTGTAGCAATGATATAAAGGCAGTGGTTATCAGAGTTTCTGAGGTGAGGGAGAGGGAAGATAAGGTGTAACATGGAAGCATTTTTGAGGACATTGGAATTGTCCTGCAAGACATTGCAATGACAGATAAAGGCCATTATACATTTTTTTCAAAACCTATAAAATTGTGCAGTGCATAGTGTAAAATATAATGTAAACTATAGTCTATAGGTAGTAGCAATACTTCGATATGTGTTCATCAGTTGTAATAAATATACCACACTAATGAAAGAAGTTGTTAATGGGTGAAATTGTGGGAGGAGGAGGGATGGGGTATATGGGAATCCTCTGTATTTTTATGTAACATTTATGTAAAGTAAAGCTTCTTTAAAAATAAAAATATATTTTTAAAAATGGGCAAAAAATATTTGTAGCCAAAACTGGGGATTGTAGCACTCAAACATCCTAATGGCATTAAAAGATTCATCTAGTCATGAATCTCTATTTGACTACTACTTGTTTAAGCTGGTTTGTAGTTGTCATTATTAAGGATTATGAAGCAAATGACTGCTATATAACCTACAGGCTCACTAAAATTTTGTGCTAGAAATTTTTACTGAGTTTTATTTCATTTTCCAAAAACAAAACTAAACCCAAAATTCAAAAAAAATGTATTCCTTTCAATTTGAAAACAGTTTTGTATGCCATTCATAATCCTGCATTGTTGAAAAATTTGTAGCTTTGAAATGTTTGTAGCTTTTGAGTAAACTCTCTTTAATATTAAAAATATCTGAGTATCATTACTTTTAGCTGAATTGCTATTTATTTTTGTATCTTTAATGTATCTGCTAAAAAATTGCACACATTAAAATTGAAGACTTTTTAAGATGGCCAGATAATTTCCTTCTCCACATACTGCTCCTACATACATTTAATGGTGCAACACAATGTTTACTGAACACTTATTTTTTATGTATGTTGATGTATGAATGATATATTTCAAAACTTGTTAAAAAAAAAAAACCCACCTTATATGTATGAGCCAACATAGTTAGGACTTAGGATGTTGATACACTTCTGAGATTGCTACTCAGGATACCTGAACTGATTGATTGCCTACAGTCATCCCTCACAAATGATGTATCTGTTAGTTGAAAATAAAAGTTTTTATAGAATTACTAGTCACCAATAGCTACCTTAATTTATTTTGGATACTTATTTATGCAAAACTATCGATAATTTATGGAGATAGGAAAGGCAACTGTGAACTTTAAAACCCTCGAAATATTATTTATGTAGACTTTGATTCAGTGACTACCCATTTATATATGATGTTTAAAACACATAAATCTGTATTCATTACACAACTTGTGAAGCAAGAGAAAAAATAATGCTTATCAAAAACATAGTTAATTGCTAACAGAAACAGAGAAATTGTTCTAAATATAGATTCCAGACAATATTGAGTTCAGAGCAAAATAAAATCTTAATACAGTAAATTATATGGATACTATATATATATATATATTAAAATTTTCATGGAAATTCAGTATGTAGAGAAAAATAATGCACATTTTAACTATTTGAATAGATTAATAAACAGCAATGAACTTTTGAGAGTTCATTAAAAAGTTAATCCTAAATCAGAGATTGTACTTTATTTTAATATTTCAAAAATCATTCCAGGAAATGAACATATTTCTACAAAGAACATCTTAATATAAATTAAAAAATAAAAATTATTGAAGGGAAAATGTATATCTAAAAACCATTGATTAAGTTTAAATGAAAATAAACAAACATAGGAAAATAAAGGAAGCATAATTTCTTAACTATCCTTTGAATAGTAGAGAATAATAAAACTGCAATTCTAGATTACATATAGACATTTTTAAAAGGAAACATTAACAATTCTTTGACTAAAATTTACAGGATGTCACAAAATTTGGATTCATTACCTATTTTTACCTTGGTAACTTTTCTCTATTTAATATTCTTAAAAGAAATGCACAAAGAATTTAACAAAAAATTATGTCCTTTTAAAGAAGCTAAACTTATAGAAATCAGGAAAAAAAGGAAATGTTTCTAATTAAACTAAAATTAACTAAAGAATAGTAATTACTGGAGCTAGTTGATATATCTCAGAATGGTATGGTTTTTAAATGTTTAGCAGGGAGCCACAAAAGAGGTATAACCGCATGCAGATATTTAACCTCATGAATTTACAAAACTTCAAAGCTTAAAGCATTACAAGATGAGATTCTTGATTTTGCTCATGTACCGAGACAGCATTCATCTCCCAATTTTAAGTAACATAGGAATTACCAAAATTTATGATGAATGAAAAACAAAAGCTCATAAATAGAAACAATATGACAAAAATGTTATATGTAATATATACATAAATAAACATAAGATTAGTCTAGAGGACCAGGAACAGAAGTCTCAAAAGTGGTGAGGATATTTCCATTTCCTTTCATAGTTTAAAATATTTTCTAACTTTACTTCAATGTTAACATATACTTTTTCTATAACTTAATTCTATCACAATATTATACTTTGCTCTAAGAACATATATTTGCAGTCTCTTGTTCCATTTTAGCTGTTTGTTTACTTATGAATAACATTAGCCAAAAATAGTTGTAAAGGACCAGTGAACATTTTCATAACAATAGCTATTGTGTATTAAAAACTTTGAAAGAATGTAAGCATTCTGATGCTAATGATCAATATTTATTAGAACAGCATTAAATTCTATTTATCATCTTATTTAATATTTAAAGTATCTCTATGGATTTAGAATTATTTTTCTTGTACAATGAAGAGCCTAGATTTATACTGTCAGTGATTTACTGAGGGATATACTGGTGAAAGCTGACAGATCTAGAAACTACACTCTGAATTTTTCAGTCCCAAGTAGCATTCTTTGAGACTGTTGCTGTATTTCTTCTCATTAGAATAAATGACTTCTAAAAATACTCACCTTAATAAAGTTCTCTGAAATTGGAATATGCATTGGGGATTGCTATGATACAATTTGAAGGATAATGCCACATTTTTTAGAAAATAATTGGTCTTAAAAACACATACATTTAAACCTCAGATTTAGCAACTATTTCATGACTTCCAATAACTTATGTGGATTTTGAGAAACATGTTATTGGAAATGTTCCAGATCACATGTTTTCAAATAGAGGATTCCTAAACAGATATTCAAACTAATTAAAGGGTGCTACTGATTTTAGAGAGAGACCATGTAAATACCCAAATAGGAAAGAAAGAAAAGATGCACTTAAAGTTTCAGCATCACTTTCATTTCAATTGCCTGGAGCCTTCTCTCTTCTGTATGACTCTAATGAGAGCATTTTTCACTCCTTTGTTCTGAAGACTATAAATGAGTGGATTCATCATGGGGATCACCATAGTATAAAACACAGAGGCCACTTGATCCTTTCCAAAGGAGTAGGACTTCTTTACTTTTAAATAAGAAAAAAACTGTAGTGCGGTAAAAGATGGTGATTCCCAGGAGGTGGGAGGCGCAAGTAGAGAAGGCTTTGCACTTTCCTGAAGTGGAATTAATTTTAAGGATAGTAGACAGAATGGACACATAGGACACAGAGATTGTGGTAAGAGACACCATTATATTTAAACTAGCAAAAATGAATAACATGATTTCAGTGTCACTAGTGTCATTGCAGGACAGAGCTAAAATTGCAGTTAAGTCACAGAAAAAGTGATAGATTACATTGGATTTGCAGAAATGCAAACTGTTCATGAAAAGAACAATGGCTACGGATTCAGTAAAGCCTATCATGTAGGACTCAGTGATGAGGACACAAGAGAGTCTCGTGGATATAACAACCTGGGTAATTAAAAGGATTGCAGATAGCTACGCAGCAGCCATAGACCATTCAAGAGAGAAAGAAAAATTCAGTGACAACCAGGAAGACAAAGAAATACATCTGGGTGAAGCAGCCTATAAATGAGATATACATGCCGGAAGTCAGTAAGCTCGCTAAGGTTTTAGGAGTGATGACTGTTGAATAACTGAGGTCAAGGAATGACGGGTGACTGAGGAAAAAGTACGTGGGGGTGTGAAGCTGGAGATCCAGGTGAATTAAAAGTATCGTCCCTGCATTCCCCAGCACAGTAGTCAGGTATATCCGGAGAAATAGCATAGATGGAAGCCACTGGATCTCTTCAGATTATGTCAATCCCATAAGGATGAAGAGAGGTACATTTGTGTTATTCCTACTTTCCATAATAGCAAACAGATGTTGTAAACTGTTGAGAAATCAAATGGGATATTTAGCATGAATGACTTCAAATCAGTTTTTGTTTATAGGAATGGTCTGGCTTTTTTAAAAAAATTGTTAAGTGTGTCTAGAAAATCATATTAAAGAGTAGTTTATAAAATTTGGCTGAAAAAATCTTAGTTTGACTGCCAAAGATATATTAGGTATAAATTAATATTTGAATGTTATATAATAGAAATGATATGTATTGCATAATTAAAATTAACATGACACTATTCTAAATACTTCCCTTCATTAATACATTAAGATAAAAATATACCATTTGTATTATTATTGCATATATTATTTAATAATAAAAAGTCCACAGAAAGTTAAGGAAGGCAGCTAGAGTCACAATTAAGTATAGCTGGCTCTGTGATTCTACCAAAATTGATTGAATGATAGACCAGGTTTATGACACTATATTCCTACCTATATTTATTATCAGAAAAGCATAAGCTAGTTGTGGGTATTAAAAAATAATAGTGTTTTAGTGTATCATTTACTATTCTTTTGTACCTACTATTATTTAATATGTGACAGGATAGAAATTAAAATCTTAGCTGTATTAATATTATAGAGCACATGTTGCTACTGATTTTCAGAAGATATATTTTTAACAGATTATAAAATCAAAATTATTACAAAAATTATATTTCCAATATATGTTTGGTGCTTGATGACTGATTCCATCAATTCTATATTTCCATATCTACATGTCCTTGTAGTACTTAGGTAAGACCTGCGTTATACATCCACATGTAACCTTTCTAATAATATTCCTAATGTTTAAAAATAAACTAAAATGCTCTTTTAGATTAATATATACCAGAAGTCAAAGTGGGTGAAAAGCTTCTTCCAGCATTATCTGTGTAGACATTTGTCAACTTAAAGTTTGTCCCACAAAAAAATATGTAACCCATTTAAATAGCCTGAAGTTTCTGCAATATAATATTAACTTTTCCTTTGAAATAACTTATATTTAATTTTTGTTCTTGGGTTTATATTTTTAAGGTGAAATAAATCAACCAAAAATTTTTGTTCATGTCCTGTTCAAATAGTAAGTTCACCTGGAAATTATATCTCACATGTATGCCAGTGAGGTATATGAACACAAGCGTAGCAACATATCGCTTGGCTTTCAAACTTATAATGCAAAGCCATCTCTTATATAGAGGATTGTTGATAACGCAACATTTCATCATCTCTGGGACTAATTTCCAATGAAAATTGCTTGGCATGATGCCAAAGATAAAGGTTCAAATTCTAATGCATCCATGTTAGGTTTGTAACAGAGAATTGCCTTCCCTTTAGAAGCCACATAATGCTGAGCAACATTTTTTTAATATTCTCTTGTGAAGTTTTAATTTATTACTGTGTAAAACAGTAGGTATATCTAGAGAAATACTTAATTATCCTGTGGTTTAAAGGCCATATTGTTAACCAGGAGATATGGAATAGTATATTTTCCCCAAGGAAACATTTTTATATTTAAAAGTGTGATACTTTCATGGGATTAAACATTGTTCATTACCCAAAAATTATTAGACAAAATTCAAAGAAGAAAATGAAAATCTTTAGTAAATGTTCTTATACTCTGTATGAATTTTCTGGAAAGTATTTTCCTTTGTACATACGATGCTTATTTGCATGTATAGTTATGTTTTAATATAATTCTATCACTAATCTTCTATAATAATCTGTTTTGTATTAAATATTTATAATAAACCTTGACCTACATTATAATTTTGTAAAACCTGAAATTTCATGTATTTTGCACAGATTATTGTAGCATAACTAACTTCTTTCTAGGATAGTCCATTAGCTGATGTATGGGCATTTTTGAGGAATCACAAGGGAAACATGGTGGTTTTCCTCAAGTCAGGTTTATGAGTGTCAACTAATTCATCAACAGCAGATGTCATGTTGTATTTAGCCACAAAAATGTTTGTTCAATTTGTTTTATTGTTTTAGTGTGTTGACTTTTGTTGTTTTAAAAGAAATTTGACAGAATAAATAAAAAATCTGTGCTAAGGTGAGCAAAGATTTTATAATTATATTTATGGCCAAAAACTTACTTCTTCTATATAAACAGATTAAATGCATTCATGTGACTCTTTCATTAATTAAAGGTAATGATATCAGTCTTCATGTAGATTCAGAAGCAACTTATGCAAGAAATGATGATGTTTTGAATGTACTATTCTTCAACTCATCAATAAATCAGTGATACTGAGACAAACTTAGTTGGAGATTGAAAAGGCCAACATTAATTCATTTCAGAATATGTCAACTTGGGGCATAAGCTGTTCTAAGTCAATGCCACCTCAATAAAGTCTGGTTACTACTTTACAAAATTACCATGAGGGAGTTTTACTTCCAGTATTAAAATAAATTTTTATAGTCATTAAATGTACTTTCATATAATATAATAGTCAAAGAAAGAATAATTAATGAAACTTTTATGACTCATCTTTTTTTGCTGAATCTTTATTGTTGGGATTGAAATATAATATCTCTAATAGTAAAATAATTTTGGCAGAAGATCAGGAATAAGACACGGAAAGAAACATGTCTCATTTGTCCTATATTTCAACAGAATTTGAATTTTATCACTGAAAGTTATTCAATTCCATTTTTAAAAATTCTATCATTTTAACTCTTAAATTTTAAGAGTTTTGAAGCTCGGTTTAGAAATTTTATACATTTCTTTAAAATTGGCTCTATTGTTATTTTATCCTATCCTTCATTTCTCTGGAATACAGAGGTTTGCTTTTTCTACTAGTACTACTTTACACTGTTTTGTCTATATAATTATATTTACAGGTACAATTTTTTACATCCTTTTACTATGCATTTTTTTAAAAAATTTTTACTTTATTAGAGATGTTGTGGGGTTACAGAAAAATCATGCATAAAATAGAGGATTCCCAAACTTTACCCCACCAACAAAAGCTTTCATTAGTGTGGAACTTTTGTTATAATTGATGACAGCACATTTTATAGTAATACAATTAACTAAAGTATATGGTTTATCTCATGATTCATAGTTTGTGTAACGTAGTTCCATGATTGTTGTTTTTTTTTAATTTTTATTCTGTTACCATATTTTATTCTAACATTTCCCTTTTCAGTCACATTCAGATAAATAAATATATTTCAGTGCTGTTAATTACATTCACAATATTATGCTACCTTCACCATTATCCATTTTCAAAAGATTTCCATCATCCCAAATAGGAACTCTGTACATTTTAAGCCTTAAACATCTCATTCCCTATTCCCACCTTGTCCACTGCTTAACTATATTCTAGATTTTGACTCTATGAGTTTGCTTATTCTAATTTTTTCAAATCAGTGAGATCATAAAACATTTGTCCTTTTGAGTGTGACTTATTTCACTCAATATTTTCCTCAAATTGATGTATTCACATTTCTTCCATGTTGCTGCATAATTCATACTTCACTCCTTTTTAAGACAGATAACACTCCACTGTATTGTATGTATATACCACATTTTATTTATCCATTCATTGTTTGTTGGACCTTGGGGTTGCTTAGATCTTTTGGTATTTGTGAGTAATTCTGTTATGAATGTTAGGGTGTGAATATATGTTCCAGACCCTGCTTTCAATTATTTTGGACATATATCAAATACTCGATTGACAAGTCATGCGGTAGTTCTATACTTAGCTTGCTGAGGAATTGCCAAACTGACTTCCACAGCAGCTGCACTATTTTATAATACCATTAGCAACGAATGAGTGTTAGTATTCTCCACATTCTCTCCAACAATTGTTGTTTTCTTTCTTTTTTAGTAACAGTTACTCTAATGGGTGTAAAATAGTACCTCCTTGTGGTTTTGATTTGTGTTTCCATGATAGCTAATGACTTTGAGCATCTTTTCATTTGTTTTCTATTTGTATATCTACTTTGGAGAGATGTCTATTCAAGTCTTTTGCCCATTTAAATTTTAATTTTATTGAAGTATACCATTCATTCATGAACATACATAAACAATAAATGTATAGTAAAAGCTGTGAACTTACAAAACAAACATGCATAACATCATACAGGGGTCCCATACATCAACCCACCACCAAGCCCTTACATTGTCATGAGACATTCGTTAAAAATTATGAAAAAGCATCATCAAAATCCCACTATTAACTATAGTCCATTTCTTTCACTTGGTGTATTTTCCCTCAACCTACCCTATTATTCTTTTTGAGATATATTTTTATTACAGAAGTTGTAAACTTACAAAACAATCATGCACATGTGTAGATTCCCATACAACACCTCTTCAGTAACACACAATGCCGTGGTGGAATATTTGTTAAAGATTATGAGATAATATCAGACTTTTACAACCAACTATGGTCCATAGCACACATTAGTTATGCCCATTTTTTAAATTGGGTTTTTATCTTTTTATTGTTAAATTGAAGAATTCTAAAAAATTTTCCACATTAAACTTTTGTTGGCTATGTGGTGTCTAAGTATTTTCTCCCAATATCTAGTATGCCAGCTTACTCTCATGATGACATCCTTTGAGGAATAAAAGTTTTTAAGTTTGATGAAGTTCCATTTATCCATATTTTTCATTTTTTCTTTTTCTTTCTTTCTTTTTTTTTTTTTTTTTTTTTGCCAATTGAGAGCCAGTTTTTCCAGCACCATTTGTAGAAGAGATTAATCTTTTCCAATTGAATAGTTTTGCTAGCTTGTCAAAAATCATTTGCCCATAAAGGTGAGAAATGATTTCTGAGCCCTCAATTCAATATAATTTGTCTATATATCTGTCCTTGTGCCAGTACTATGACTTTGTGATTATTGTGGCTTTGTAATAAGTTATAAGATTTGGAAGAGTGAGTCCTCTAACTTCATTCTTCCATTTCAAGATGGCTTTAGCTATTTGGGGCCCCATAACCTCCATATAAATTTGATGATTGTCTTTTCCATTTCTGTAAAGAATGTTAGAATTTTGATTGAGATTGCTTTGAATCTATAAATAGCTTTGAGTAAGATTGACCTCTTGAAGATATAGAGTCTTCCAATTCATGAACACAAAGTGTCCTTACATTTATTTAGGTTTTCTTTGAATTCTTTAGCTTTTTTTTTTTTTTTTTTTTTAGTTTTCTGGGTACAGGTGCTTAACATAACTGGTTAGATTTATTGGTAGATATTTGATTCTTTTAGTTGCTTTTGTGGATAGAAGTTTTGTCTTGATTTCTTTTACAGAGTGTTCATTGTTTCTATATAGAAACATCATTGATCTTTTGGTGTTGATCTTGTATCTCACCACATGGCTGAATCCATTTATTTGTTCTAGGATTTTTGTTGTGGATTTCTCAGTATTTTTCCTACATAGGATCATAGCATCTGCAAATGAGGAAAGTTGTACTTCTTCCTTTTCAATTTAGGTATTTATTTACTTATTTTTCTTTCCTAATTGCTCTGGCAAGAAATCCATAGTACACTGTTGATTTACAGTGGATACAGGTGGCATCCTGGTCTTGTTTTTTATCTTAAAGTAAAAGCTTTCAGTCTTTCAACATAAGTAGGATCTAAGCATGGGCTTTACATATATGCCCTTTATAATTTTGAGGCGTTTTC